>CM060696.1:43710006-44247506 GCA_030686995.1 Artemisia argyi
GTGAAAATCTCCGATGTAGTCACCCCCGTCTTCATACTATCTCGTCCAGCTCCATCTTCCAACATAGCTAATCTTCTACTGTCTAGCTCTCGAGCCTCTTTGGACGTAGAATGTCAACACCAAAATATGAAGATGATACTCATGTTTCTCTTTCGTTTATGAATATATCAAAATGTCGTACAACGACAATTCGTCCAAATATTCATGAATGAGTGTCACAAGATTATCATATAGATAGAAAGGTCAAAATCAACAATGGAAAAGGGAATCTTACTATGCTGATCAAAAGCAAGGAAAAGCCATAGAATGTGTCGAACACCTCGGATTCATACATACATGAATTCTCTGGACGAACAAAAAAGGCATCTAAACGAATGACAAATGAATCAAGAGTCGATGTTTAAAAGGAAGTGATAACTTCAGGAAATGAAACCTATAAGGCATTCCTATGAAGTCTCAAGGCATTTCTAACTAGTGTCGCGAATCTTGATAAATCTTCTAAATCTCCAGAATGAATGATCTTATAAGGCTGAACTAAGAGCACAGGCATAAATCAGAGTAATGCGGAAGCAAGAAAACCAACGTCACACATAATCTACCCAGTCCTCACCGGTCTTGCTAAAGTTCTTAAGGGGAGAAACCTAACGCAAATCCCTCCAAGGTTATTTCATAAGCTCCTAATGTGCAAACCTAAGGGTCCAAATCTTCACAAGCCATATCTTATGTGCTACAGGTCGCAGCCTTACCTCTGATACCATAATTGTAATACCCCAACCCAGCATGGGTCTGGAGCGCTACAGTATGGTGACATATCAAAGCATACAACGCAAGTGCAAGACTTAAACCAAAAGATTACAAAGGTATTCAAAGGGTACAAAAAGAAATGCTAACTTTATACAATAAGAAATACAATCCAACAAAAATCTAATCAAATCAAAATCCAAGTCTAATCCAGATGTAAACGGGCTTCTAAACATCGGGGTAGTCCATTAACGCTCCTATGCACTCTTCACCCAAACCCAGCTTCCAACCTAAAACCTGCCGCAGAAAAAGGAAATGCGGCTGAGCTTTAAAAAGCCCAGTGAACAGACACACACACACACACACACACACACACACACACACACACACACACACACACACACACACATATATATATATATATATATATATATATATATATATATATATATATATATATATATATATATATATATATAACAAAGCAAACGAATAAACGAAATGTATATAAGTAATGGAAAAGGGAATCATAAGCTCCTGCTAAAAAGGATATCATCTGTCAAATGCATAAGAGATCAACATACACTGAACGAATATCATTAGTCAAAGGGAAATGGAGTATCAAAGATATATCACATAAGCATAATCATAAGGGAAAGGTAATGAGCACGTATCAAGAAAGAAGCGTCCAAACAAGGTACCTGAATGGACAAACGAATCATAGGAAAGCCATAAGCCGACCTACCAGAGACACTCGAATAGGTCTAAAGTACCAACATAATCACATATCCATCATATCCAAAGTGTACAGACAGGGGAGACATCTAAGTACCATACGGAGTAGCTAGCTCTAACGTGAAGAAGTGTAAGGCACACACTCATATTAACCCTACATAATAACAAACAAAGCCTAGGATGCATCCATATACTCCCTGAATCAAACAAAATACATATGCCAGCTCATGACTGGTCACATATATAACTAATTGGCCAGTGTACACATATATATATCAAACAAAATGGAATGCCAGGGATCAATCACACCTCCCCAGAAAGTGTCATGTTAGTGGTGCCATCCCTGACATGCCCATGGTACCTCCATGGATAGTTCGCAAGCTCGGGCATAAGAACAAAATCATATCAAGAACGCATATCCATATCAAACGAATCATATCATAATCAAACAAAATCTCAACCATGAGATAGTAATCAAGTAACCGAACAAAATGGATTGCAATCGAATCATATCAAAGGATCAACCAAAAGCTCATATCAAAGGATCACACATAAGGGAACATAGCAATGGCAAATGATCATAGTAACATATATTGAAGCGAATCTCTACTGAATAGAGACAGAATATCTGTACCTTAAACCGCCAATGAAACCATAACATAACCATAGGAATAGGAAGTCATTCCTTCTTCAGCGTATCTATACGAATTAATGATAAACTTGTTTTAAGTCGGATTTACTTGTTTTAGTCGGCTTTTAACTTCCAAAAATTGTAAGTTTCCCAAATTAGTAAGTTTAGGGTAAAACTCATAATTAATCACATTAGGGTTTCAAATAAGACCAAAGTATATTAAATGGTTCATATCTCCTTAATGATTAAAGTTAAATGTTTAATTAATGTGTTTAGGGTTTCAACTATCAATTTAGGGTTTATACTATAAGCTTATATTATAATGATAATTTTAGACCCCGTCCTTTCATGATTTATTTAAATGCATCCTCGAAATCACACACACATAATATAAAATGAGTCCCCAAGACAAATCACGCATACATAATACTAGAACACATAATTTCCAATGTGACAAACATGCACTCACCCCTACCATCACATGAACGAATTATACAAGCCCCACATTAATCCTTTATGTTCATAATCAAATCTATAGCTTGTTTCTGTTAACATTTCACTTTCTAAAAGACCATAACCAAATGAGATTTCATGCTACATACCATATATTTATTAACCCTTTACGATTTAAAGGAAACGTTCACATTCCTCTTAACCTCACGATCTGTCATAACCTAACACCAAACATCCTCGCGACATTAAAACAGCCGTGACCCTCCTTTTGTTTATTATTTGCGATTTGAAAGAGAAAAGAAAACAGAATGCCCATAATATAAAAGAAAGCTATGCGTTACTAGTATGGAAATAGCAAACCCAAACTAACTCGACATCCTATATTCGAAGCTCTAATAAACTCAAGTCTAAAACAGATTTGAGCCGCTTCGATTAGGTTTTCGAATCGTTAAACATGTGACAGTTTCCATGATTTCATGTGACACCTTTTATGATTTTTATGTGCTTGTTACTTATGATTTAGGTGATCTTATTAAACGTTAACAGCATGCAGTCGACAAGAAAGTAGTATAGCACGATCGAACAACAAAAACAAGAACGAATTTAACCAGGTTTGGGATACTTACCCTCGTAGCGTGTTTCACGAGACGAACTGAAACAACCACCTTGATCGAAAATCAAGACCAGCCGAAACAACAATTCTAACCCCTCGAAACAGAAACAAAGTACCCACGCCTAGCACCTTGTCGAACCAAAAAAGTATACAAGCAAACACACCTTCGACCATGTTTTAAACACCACGCTTGAACCTCCAAGGTCGACCATGATCACAACCCTCTCTTGTGCTTCTTTGTTCGAACAGAAAAGTGGAAAAGATGGCACCAGCCGCCGGTTTTATTTGTGTTAGGTTTAGGGGTTTTGTGTTGGAAAGTATTGTGATATTCGGTTATAATGAGGTAAAGAGAAAATGTGTGAAGTGATATGGTGAATCAAGGAGCACCGAATAATATGAGATTGTGACTAGAGCCTTTCCAAAATTATTTAAATCATGTATTAAATCTCATTTTTTTTGGTTCACTTGTACATGCCATTAAATTCGACCATATACTTTATTTAGGCATGGGAGAAACGTTCTTTTGCGAACCAGTTTTTTTCTACAAACTGAGGGACAAATCCTCACCATCCATTTAGTTTGATTTAAAGGTGGAAAGTAACCTAAGATTTAAAAATGGAACCAAAGTTCATGTTTTTTTCTTGTCCTTTTATCTTTCTTATTTATTGATTGTATTTTTTCTTTTTTCCCATTTTTTCTCCTTATCTACGCTTTTTCTTTTTCTTTTTTTTTTTTCTTCCTTTTTTTGTTCACTTTTTTTCAAGCTTTTTTTTTTTTTTTTTTTTCAAGCTTTTTTTTTTCTTTTTCTCAAGCGCTTCTTCTTTTTCCTTTTTTTTTCTTTTTTCTTTTTTTTTTCAGCACTTGTTTTTGCTTTTTTAATGAACGTTTTTTTATTCATTTTTTTACTTTTAAAAAAAATCACGTTTTTTTTTAAATTCATTTGTATTTTTTTAAAATTCATATTTTTTTTCACTTTCTTACGTTTTTGTTTGTTTTCATTCATTTTCATCCATTTTAATATGTCTTCGTCTATTTTTTTTTAAGTTTTCATTAATTTTAAGACGTTTTCATCTGCTTTCAGATGTTCATCCAGTTTTATACGTTTTCGTCCGTTTTCATATGTTTTCGTCAATTTTTATAAGTTTTCATCCATTTTCAAACGTTTTTGTCCGTTTTATACATTCTTGTCCATTTTCAGACGTTTTTGTCGGTTTTCGGCAGTTTTTATATGTTTTCAGACATTTTTGTCCGTTTTCGTACGTTTTAGTCTATTTTCAGACGTTTTCGTCTGCTTTCATCTGTTTTCTTATGTTTTTGTCCGTTTTCGTGCGTTTTCATACGTTTTCGTCCATTTTCATACGTTTTTGTTCGTTTTGATACTTCTCCATTTGTTTTTATACGTATTCATCCATTTTTTTACGTTTTCGTATGTTTTCAGACATTTTTGTCTGTTTTCGTCAGTTTTTATATGTTTTCGTCTATTTTTATACGATTTCGTCTGTTTTTGTTTGTTTTCATATGTTATTGTTTTTATCCGTTTTCTTTCGTTTTTATACATTGTTGTCTGTTTTTAGACGTTTTCATCTGTTTTAATACATTTTCGGCAGTTTTTACACGTTTTCATTGGTTTCGTTCGTTTTCATACTTTTTTCTCCATTTTCGTGTGTTTACTTTCATTTTCGTCCATTTTTTATACGTTTTTATCCGTTTTCAAATGTGTTTTTACACTTTCATACATATTCGTTTGTTTTCGTATGTTTTCATGCGTTTCTAAATATCACAATTGACATTCTTAATATCACAAGTGATATTTAGAATATTACATAATATCACTTGTGATATTAAGAATATCAATTGAAGTATTCAGAAACGTATGAAAACGGACGAAAATGTATGAATACGGACAAAAAGGTTAGAAAGTGAAAAAAATGTGAATTAAATAAAAAATGTAAAATCACTTGTGATATTCAGAATATCACTTGCGATTTTCATGTTACAAAACATTTGTTGAAAATCACTTGTGATATTCAGAATATCACTTGTGATATTCAGAATATATCACTTGTGATTTTCATGCTACAAAATATTTGTTGAAAATCACTTGTGATATTCAAACACACAATGGTGTTTTAGTATTACTTGTTCAAAATAGTTTTAGTATCGTGGTTTGTTTAGTTTGCGTTAGTTAGTGGCCTGATTTGTTGTTTAGGTGTTTGTTAAGATGTGATAGCGTCATCAAATGTAATGAGATTGTTAACTTTAACTGATGTGGGATTATTTGTATGGTGAAATAAGTTTAAAGCCGGAGAAGGGTTGATTTACCTCATAACTTTTATAGTTTTATATTTCATCCAAGTAGCAGTTTTCTTTTATATAAGATCAATAATACATTTTATCGCCGCTACATTACACGACGCTATCACATCTTAACAAACACCTAAACATCAAATCAACTTTTTTTCGTCCATTTTTGTACATTTTTATATAAAAACGAAAGAAAACGTATGAAAACGAACAAAAACAGAAGAAAACGTAAAAAAGTGAAAAAAAACGTGAATTAAAAAAATGTGAAAATCACTTATGATATTCTGAATAACACTTGTAATTTTCTGAATATCACTTTTGATATTCAGAATATCACTTGTGATTTTCATGTTACAAAACATTAGTTGAACATCACTTGTGATATTCGGAATATCACTTGTGATATTCATAATATCACTTGTGTTTTTCTGAATATCACAAGTGATTTCAACTAATGTTTTGTAACATGAAAATCACAAGTGATAATCTGAATATCACAAGTGATATTCAGAAAATTACAAGTGATATTCATGTTACAAAATGTTAGTTGAAAATCACATGTGATATTTAGAATATTACTTGTGATTTTCATGTTACAAAATATTAGTTGAAAATCACTTGTGATATTCGGAATATCACTTGTAATATTTAGAATATCACTTGTGATTTTCTGAATATCACTTGTGAATGTCATGTTACAGAACAATTGTTGAAAATCACTTGTGATATTCAAAATATCACTTGTGATATTCAGAGTGATATTCAAAATATCACTTTTGAAAAAACGTGAATTAAAAAAAGCGTGAAATCACTTGTAATATTCTGAATATCACTTGTGATTTATATTCAGAATATCAATTTTGATATTCAGAATATCACTTGCGATATTCTGAATATCACTTGCGATTTTCATGTCACAAAACATTTGTTGAAAGTCACTTGTGATATTCAGAATATCACTTGCGATATTCAGATATCACTTGCAATATTTTGAATAGCACTTGCGATATTCTGAATATCACTTGTGATTTTCATGTTACAGAATGTTAAAAATCACTTGTGATATTCAGAATATCGCAAGTGATATTCAATATCACTCACGATATTCTGAATATCACAAGTGATATTCTGATAATCACAGTATATCACTTGTGATATTCAGAAAGGTATGAAAACGTCAAAAAACATTTAAAAATGAACGGAAATGAATGAAAACGGACGAAAACGTATGAAAACGGACGAAAATGTATGAAAACGAACGAAAACGTTAGAAAACGGACAAAAATGAATGAAAACAGATGAAACCATATGAAAACGTATAAAAATGGACGAAAACGTATAAAAACGGACGAAAACGTATGAAAACATATGAAAACAGACGAAAACGTATGAAAATGGACAAAAACGTAAGAAAACGGATGAATATATATGAAAAAGGACGAAAACGTATGAAAACGGGCAAAAACGTATGAAAAAACTTAAAAACAGATGAAAATGTAAGAAAACGGACGAATATATATATGAAAACGGACGAAAACGTATGAAAATGGGCAAAAACGTAAGAAAGCAGACGAAAATGTATGAAAAAATTCGAAAACAGATGAAAACGTAAGAAAACGGACGAAAACGTATAAAAACGGACGAAAACATATTAAAATGGACGAAACGGGTGAAAACGTAAGAAAACAGACGAAAACGTATGAAAACGAGCGAAAACGTAAGAAAACAGACGAAAACGTATGAAAACGGACGAAAATGTATGAAAATTAACGAAAACGTAAAAAACCGACGAATATGTATGAAAAACGAAAAAAACGTAAAAAAAAAAACGCAAAAAAAAAAGAAAAAAAAAGAAAAAAAAAAAAAAAAAAACCTTGAATTAAAGGAAAAACGTGAAGTTAAAAAAAAAAAGAAAAAAAAGAAAAAAGGAAAAAAAATGAATAAATAAGATAGACAAAAAGGACAAGAAAAAAAACATGGACTTAGGTTGTCTTATTAAATCTTAGGTTAATCCTCACCATTAGATCAAACAAGATGGATGGTGGGGATTTATCCCTCAATATGCAACAAAAACTTAGTTCTTAAAATAAGTCACCTCTTAGGCATGAATATGTTTTTAAAATGTACAAGATGCATAAGTTTTTATTTTTCATAAGTTTATAAGTTTCGCGAAATGTTCAAATATTATTGATTTAATACTTAGGTTATATTAGAATTAAATGTTTGAGATTTCGCGGGTGTTATAATGTCACGCATATCAAGTGATATATAAGTATGATATTTATTTTAGAGTCTTCATCTATAAGATATATATTCACAAATATAATACTACTATGTATATTTGCATGTGTTTAATAAATTATAGTATGATTTTATGTACTGGTCAACTTGGGCTGGTCATGGTGTATGTTTGTGTAAAAAGAGTCGAAACACTTTTGTTTATAACTTTCAAATCCGTCACGAACTACATTTTAATTTCGTCACCAGAAAATGCACATGATTTCATATTATAAACTGGACTTTAAACTCTAAAGAAATAAAAGGGAGGACATGGTATGTTTTACTGTTATTGCATCTAAGGGAGTCAAGTATTGATTTTGTGTTGAATAAACATGGGTTATGTTGATGTTGTTCTCTCTCGTTAAGATTATATCAAGATGTCCGTGTCTCGGTATTATTTAGAGTCGGATAGGACGTGTTTTCGATTTGGTTGAATTCGAGTAACATGTGCATATATGATATATGTATGGTGTCGTGTGAGCTAAGAATAGATTGCATTTGATAATATCATATTTCGGTCGTTGCGGTCTAATTTAAATGTCGAAAGTACGTTAATATAATTATAAACGATGGGTCTAAAATTTATATCTGAATATAAAATTATATTATGAAACCTAAAATAATTTTAATTGACATATTTAATATTTAATTTTGACAATTTACATTTTGACCCTAAACTTTACTAAATTGACATATTTAACCCTAAAATATTATATTGGTCATTTTAACCTCAAATATTATTAATTATTAAATTATGATTTCGGGAAACTTACTAAATATGTAAAGTTACTAATTCAAGAAACTACTATAAATGGAAAGTTATTATTTTGTAAAGCTGCTATAAATGAAAAGGTAATAAAAATGGAAAGCCAACTAAAATGAGAAATCTGATTTAAAACGAGTTATCAATAATTAGTCGATCATTAATTCATATGGGTTCTGTGGAGAAGGAGTGATCCCTATTTTCGTTTGATTCTTCTTTTATCTACTTTGTCATCTGGTTGAGGTACAGATATTCTAACCTTTTAGTAAGGTTTCTTATGACTCATGATCCGTTCCATTGCCACTATTACGATTTCTGATCTTCATACGCCTAACATCCTTGGTTCATTTGATAGTATGATTTCATATGAAGACCCTTTTAAAAATATAACCTGATGACTTTTGAGAAAAACTATTTTTGAAATGATTTATATGATTATGATACGATGTCAGTTTTATATGAAGGTTTTATGACTTTTATGTAATGTGTTTTTAAAGTAATACTATTACGATAAAAAGGTTTTTGAATAAGTTTCAAAAGTCCTTAATCTGTCTTATTCTCTAAGATTTCTGATTACTTTCTTTAACATCTTTTGATTGTTTCACTTCAAATTTTGAACCTCTGCTATGAAACATTTCGCTATTATGAACCTTTGATTTGAACCTCATGACATGAATATTTGATTTGGACCTTGGACTTGAACCATTGCTATGATCCTTTGTATGATCCATATTTGATCGATCCATTTTTGTTATGATTTGCTTTGATATTTGTTGTATGCTATATTCCATTTCTTATAGCATTCCTATGTCCTTATATGATGCCCATTATTTGATTAAATTGTAGCCAGTCATGTGGAGTCCATGGCCTTACCACTGATGCACCAATGGTATTGACACTATCTATGGAGGTGGGTTTTGTCCACAGCGTTCCCTATTGCTATAGCACCATGGCCATTATTATTATTGTATGTATGCTTAGCCTCGAGCTTGGTATATGTATATTTGTTTTGTAGGGAGCGTATGGATGCATCCTAGTTACTTTGTTTAGTTTTGAATTTGGTGAATGGGTATGTGTATGCGATACACTCCATTTCACATTTAGTACATCGAGCTAGCTACTCTATGTACAATTTGATATATGATTTTTGGGCATTTCTGTTAGTTCTACTTTTATATAATCCTTATTATATTGCCTTCTCCTTTGTGATTGACTTATGTTTGCCTTATTTTAATTGCTTACACTTATGATCTGTTTCATTTTCCTTTGATTCGTTTGACATTCCATATTCGTATTTCCTTTGATTATATTCTGTTAGTCCTGCTATATGTTCCATATTCCTTGACCTTTGTTTCAGTAGGTTGCTTGGATTCATTTCGCATTTAATTGCGTTTTTCTTTGTTTATTAGTTTTCATTTGTTTTATCTGTTCACTAGGCTTTGTAAGCTTAGCCGCATTTCTTTTCTTTGTTTATTAGTTTTCATTTCTCTTCATTTGTTTATTAGTTATTAACCACGAGTATAGGAATATTTGTTCCCTCCCTTCGAATGATGAACCTTGTTTGCCAATCAATTCCTTTGGGAGGATATGATGTTGATTTTATCTCAGTATAGATTTGTTAACTAAGCATGATGATGCTGACAACTGATATTCCATACATCTCACTTTTGACAACCTTACGATGTTCGTATTACCAATGATACACACTCTACATATCACTTTTGCTAAGAAGCTAAACAAGATTCCAACACCTTGAACTGTTCGCTTATCTATCTCACCACTTTGATGAACCTTGTACTTGACTCTGATATATGAACTATCCATATGATTTACCAACCGTATACGTTCTATGAATCCGTTTATTTTGATATCATCGATTCTTAGGTATTTTGGTTATGAATTGGCTGGCTCCTCATAAAGCTACCATAGACTACCGTATCTGATATGTGACCTTTAGCAATCTACTTCATCCTTCCTTTGTTATAATGACTCTCAACCACTTAAATCTGTTAAGATTAATGCTTCTATGGAAGCCCAGACTCCGATCTCATTTGATCGTCAAGTTTCTCCTGACACCTATTAGTGTCCACCCTTGGAAAGTTCTGGCATTGAAAGTATTTTGTTGTACAAAAAATTTTCGGTGTTCTCTGATGAACCTCTTGATATACCCTCCTGCTTGGGAAGTAGAGTTGGCATTGAAATGATCTCAGTTAACGAAACCATGGTGCTGGTAGAATATGATTTTGGTCACCTCAGTGTTTCTTTTGGGATGCTCTTGTTGGTATGAAGAAGAAAGAGAGAAGTATGCGGCGGCGTATCAGCTATCGTGAACTTAATTGTATCACTATCCATAATCATTATCCATTCAGCATCGAAACCATGGTGCTATAGAAATTTGAGAGATTGAAGGGCTGGTAGAATATGATTTTGGTCACCTCAGTGTTTCTTTTGGGATGCTCTTGTTGGTATGAAGAAGAAAGAGAGAAGTATGCGGCGGCGTATCAGCTATCGTGAACTTAATTGTATCACTATCCATAATCATTATCCATTTCATTATCCATAAAAGTGGTCTTTTCTTGGTCTTGCAGGTCAATGGGAATCTGAAAGTAACCCGAGAAACCATCGAGGAAGCAATAATACTCATTCCCCGCTAATCTCTCGAGCATCTGATCCATAAAGGGCAGAGGAAAATGATCCTTATGGGTGGCGTCATTCAATTTATGATAATCAATGCAGACGCGCCAACCCGTAACCAAACGAGTTGGAATTAACTCATTCTCCTCATTTGTGACAACAGTAATGCCACCCTTTTTTGGAACACAATGGATTGGGCTGACCCAAGGACTGTCCGAGATAGGGTAAATCAATCCAGCATCAAGAAGTTTTAAAACCTCTTGTTTGATAACCTCGTGAATTTTTGGATTCACCCTTCTTTGTTGTTGGACTGCAGGTTTGAAGTCGTCCTCCATTAAAATCTTGTGTGTACAAAATTTAGGGTCAATGCCCTTGATGTCGGAGAGTCGCCAAGCAATTACTTGTTTATGAGACTTCAAAACCTTTATGAGGGCAGCCTTTTCCTCATCACATAAGTCTTTGGCAATTATGACGGGTAATTTATCATCACCCTCCAGAAATGCATATTCAAGATGAGGCGGCAAGTCCTTAAGTTCAACCTCGGGAAAGTCATCAGTTTTCTCAACATTTTTGACTTCCTCTTTATGAAGTTGTTGTTGTAGAACAGGAAGAGGAGAGGGATCTTCGTTTAATAATTTCTCAAGTAAGAGAATATCCCTCTCGGGTCAATCTATTGGTTATCGATTCCATTGGGAATCGAGTCACTTTTGAGAAAGGCCTCAATTTCTTCTAAGATGAAGTCACTTCCGTCAAACGGAGTGAGGGAAGGAGAAGAATTGGCTATGAAGGGGTGAGAAGACTGAGTGAGGTTTTCACTCGAAGAATCATCAATGAAACCTAAAATCTCTTGAGCATACTCCTCAGCAGCAACATCGATGACATCTATTTGATTCACCAATTCACAGTCATAATTGGAGGAGTATCTCGAAGTTTGATTTAGGTTGAAGGTTATGGCTTCCGTTCCAACACGTAATGTGATCTCATGCTCAAATACATCGATAAGAGCTCGCCCAGTTCTAAGAAATCCCCGTCCAAGAATGAGAGGGGCCCTAGAATCGGCATCAAAGTCAACAATCACAAAATCTGCCAAAAAATGGAACTTTCCCACTTTAACAAATACGTCCTCGGTAATGCCAATGGGACGAGAGATCGAACGATTGGCAAGCTCTAAAGTCATGCACGTGGGAGTAAGTTTGGGAAGAGAGAGTTTCTTCCACACAGAATATGGCATCAGGTTAATGCTAGCACCTAGATCGGCCAAGGCGAAGCATTTAACCATACCCGGGAAAGTACATGGAATGAGGAATTTCCCGGGGTCTCCAAGCTTTTCAGGAATCTTTTTCAATAGAACTGCAGAGCAATTCTCATTCAGAGGAGTTCTTGCCATCTCAAAGAGTTTCTCTTTATTACTCAACAGATTTTTGATTGTCGATGCAAACTTGGGCATCAATTTGGAAAAATTTATCCATTTGGTGATTAGCTTTTTTGCGGAGCTTTTGTTCACTGAGACGTGATGGATAGGGAATAGAAGTTTTGGATTTAGGGTTGTCCACTAGAGTTTCTGGTGGATCAAAGATAACTCCAGGCTTACATCTGGTTTCAGGAATAACCTGAGGTTGGACGTGTGTTGTACTTCGTGGGCTAGGACTTTGCACCTTGTCCTTTGTCACCTCAGGTTCACGATCCACTACCTTTGGAGGGGAGGAAGAACCGTAGTAGGAATCGCGGGTTCATCATATGAAGCACCACGTCGTGTTGTGATCGTCTTAGCATCGCCCCTCGGGTTAGCGATCTTGTTGCTCAGTAAAGTAGTACTTCAGCCCGACGGTCGATCATTTAAAGACTTCTTGATGTCAGAAATCTGGCTGACCAGCAACTTGTTCAACTCTTCTTGGGACTTCATGAATTGTTTCAACAACTCGTCAGATGAAGGCCCGGTTGGAACAATGGCTTGATTCGGATTAGGAATATTTGGAGCTCGATTGTTCGGATTGGGACCTTGATTTTGAAAATTACCCTGATTAGGGTTGTTGTTTCCATGAAAATATCCCGGATTGAAATTACCCTGACCTTGGTTTCGGTTAAAGTTTCCTTGATTTTGATGTTGGAAACATTGATTTTGGAAACCTTGGTTTTGATTGTGAAAACCGTGACCCTGATTGAAGTTACCTTGGTTTTGATAACCTTGGTTCACTCTATTTTGATTTTGGCCACGGTTTTGGACATTTTGGTTTTGATTAAAACCAGCAGGTCCAGGATAATGATGATGAGGACGATAGCTAGGGTCCATAGGAGGGCGATATTGATTGTCTCCTTAATTTTAGGACCCGGCTACAGCATGAGCTTCATATAGAGTACCATCAGTAGCTGTGCAATTGTAGTAGGCATGCGGCCCACCACAAGTCACACAGACTTCCACTTTTTTAACCTCAGCAGGGGGAGGATGTTGTGGAAATGAAACTCTCTTTGTTTGGGTGAGAACCAAAGCTTGGATCGCTTCAGTGAGCTTGTCAATCTTAGCATCCGTGCTAGATTGACTCATAGAAGATGAAGTGGAAGGTCCCGCATTGATTTGAGAAACAATCAGTTTGCTTCGTGTAGAGCGGACCTTGGACTTGTTTTCTATGATTTGCAAAGCTTCTTTTGAGGTTCTACTCAAGAAATTACCTCCCGCGGAGGCATTGAGAGAATCCTGATCAGCTTGGCTCACGCCATTGTAGAAGGTATCGAGTTGCATCAACTCAGAGAAACCATGATGTGGACACTTGCGAAGTAATTCTTTGAAACGATCCCACGCTTCACCAAAAGATTCATCATATTTTTGAGTGAACTTGGTGATTTCGTTCTTAAGACTCGTGGTCTTGGAAGGTGGGAAGAATTCATTTACAAATTTTTTGACAAGATCTTCCCATGTCTCAATAGATCGAGGAGGTTGTTTTTCAAGCCAAATCCGGGCTTGTCTCTCCAAGGAGAATGGGAAGAGAAGAAGTTTTATTGCTTCACAAGGGACATTCTTGTATTTGATGGTCGATGTGATTTTATTGAACCATCGAATGTGAGCATGAGGATCGTCCCTCTAAAAACCGTAGAATTGACTTGAAGTTACAAGATTGAGTAACCCGGTTTTGAGCTCAAAACTATCAGCTACGATGACTGAAACAACAATGGCATCTCCGTAACCCTCGATGGGTGCTTGGAGAAGCTCACACATAGGGCGGTCTTCCGCCATGGTGACAGTGGGTGTGGCAACAGTACGGATCTCAGAACCGACTGTTGGTGCTGAACGTCGACGAGGTCTTCGAGGTTTCCGAACAAGCTCACGTAATGGGCTCGTGGACCTTGAAGAACGAGTGCGCATGAACTAGAGATAAAAACCAATCAAAACAAAATCGAGGAAAATCCACAGTGAACTTAAACCAATAATCACAAGCAAGTGGCTTCTTTAATAAAGGTACACCACTCACAGGGATACAAAGGCAAGTTTTATATCTTTAGTTTGGGAACTTATTATGTTTTACACCTCCAGTTGGTAGGTGTTCTGTCTTGGTTTGCGACGGTTGGTTTTTATGTATTATTTATTATTCACAAGAAAAGACGGATGTTTTTGTGTTTTGTGTATGGGTTTAAAAACTTTTGGACAATATTTTTGGTATCGTCTCGTAATATAAAATCGTTTCTTTTTAAGAATCACCTTAAAAGAAAACCGATTCAGAAAACGTTACGATCTGTTTTGTGGTTTTTAATTAATTTTTTTGGTGTTTTAACACTTCAGGAAAAGTGTTAATGACTTTTTTGTGTTTTGATTTAAAATTTACAAAAGTGGTGGTATTTGTAGAGTGATTGAGGTGAAATAACACTAATCTCAAATGACGCTATAGAAACGCGCACACCTCCCTGGCAGCGGCGCCAAAAATTGATTGGCTCAGAACAGCCAACCAAATTGACCAAGTCAATGGTCAACAAGGTCAAACAGCCTAAAGTCAATCTCCGGGTAATATAGGGTATCACCAGGTCGTTATGTCCCGACGAGGTGTGGATTGTGCTTTAGCGTACTTGTGATCGGGTGATTATTCACAGAAAAGAGTTGTGATAAGAATTATTTAGAAATTATTAACAGATATAGCTTAGGAAAGCTACGGGAATTGAGATTAAGAAGATTTGAGCTAAAACCTAAAAACGTACGTTTTAATTAAAAACGTACGCTGACGAACAAAACAAAAAGTACAACTGATGGACGGAAAAGGTTACAAGTGTAAATATTTTTACAATCCTAACAAATAAAGAAAATTTTAAGAAAAAGAAAAATTATTTTTACACAATTTAATTATTTATTAATTAATTACTAATTATCTATTTATTAACTAATTAAACTAATTAGAATTATTAAAAATACTAAAAAGGCTTAGAAAATTAAGAAAGATTTTAAAAATCTAATTAACCATCATGGGAATCCTAAAAAATTATAAAAAGTTGATTTTATGAATTTTTAAACTAATTTACTAATTATTAATCTAATTATTAATTAATTACCAATTAAACTATTTATATTATAAAAAATATAAAATGAACAGTAGAAATTCTAGAAAAATTTATAAAAATGTTTTAACTTATATAAAAGCTAGAAAAATTATAAAAACTAGGTTGTACTTTATAAAATATAATTATGCTATTTAATTACTTAATATTAATTATTAATTAATTAAACTAAAATTAATTCTAAAAACCACTAAAAGACAAAAGAAAAATCTGGAAAAATTTCTAGAATCAATTTAACCTAAAAGAGAATTAATAAAAATATAAAAATGATATATTGCTTATAAATAAGCTCAAAAGAAAATTAAAATAATAATTTCTATTAAATAGAAGCTATCACTATAATTAAAGTTGGTTTTTTGTGTTTTTTCTTTTTCCAAACTAATTTTACACTAAAAACTAATAACTTTTATGAAAACACTTTCTATATAACACAGAAATAAGCACTTTGAGTGCTTATTTGTCCAACAGTTGACTTTTGTTGACTGCACAAGGAATTTAGCTCAAATTGGAGTGTATGGGGTCCACAATGGTAAACGTTGGTTCCTCTGAGTTGTTTAAAAAATATTGAGCAAGATTCACACCAATAAGCCAAGTGAATAAGCCACAAGACCAGAATAAGCTATTGCTTATTTGGGTTCTGGGTCAGAAATGGGACAATCTTTTGAGGCAAATCTAAGTGGGGTCCACTGGTCCAATGGTCAAACAAAAGGTCAACTTTTAAACTCTGGTAGGAGGGGGGTTGTAAGGACCCAAATATGGGGTGTGGGACCCACTGGGGTGCCGACAAACTACCACCAAAGTGGTGGTGGTGAGATGGTCTGCTGATGCACAGGGCAAGGTGTTGCCCTGCAGGTCAGTTCCAGGGGTAAAATGGACAATAAGGAAAATTCACAAAATTCAAACAATCATGGAAATCACAAGTTTAGCTGACATATTAAACACCCAACAAGTTTCAAAGCTTGATTCAACTCCTAAAAATCACAACAAATCCTTGAATTTTTGAGTTTTCTGACTAGTATCACTTTTGACTTTTTGAGAAAACTTGTAAAATTGACTTTGGTGAACTTCTAATTAATCCTACTGATTAACTAGGCTGTAATATGATACCTAGAGGCCGAATTAAGTCAAGACTACAACTTATGAAGGGATGTGAATGGTCTTGGAACCCAACTGTTCCACAGTTAACTACAAATGAAGGGTTTTGAGTAATTTTGACTTTTGCTTTTAAAACCACTAATGTAAAAGTTTGACTGTGCTATTTTGAGCCTAAGAAAGAAGTCTCAACAGATTATGACAACAGAAAAGCTTAAAAGCTCAAGTAACCACCCAAATCCAAACACCCTTTTTAAACTGTGTTAGTGAGATTTTCAAAGAATATGTATGATTTAGACCAAGGTTTCAACTCAGTATGTCATATTATGATTCAGTGGATTCCAATAAGCACAAGGATACACATATAAGTAACATTCATCCAAGAATCAAGAAAATTACACTTGAGCAGTTAAAATAGACATGAGGTGAAATATGCTTAATACCATGAAATCTGAAATCTAATTAATAAGCTACAACAAGTTAAATCAATCTCAAATAAATAACTAAGTGCAAATAAGAATGTAAGTTACAACTTATGCTAATATTACACCAAGACTTTGAAAAAAATGAAAACTGAAAATAGTAAACCTTGGCACTAGCTTAACTAGAACTTCTTGAAGCAGCAACAAGCTCCTAGCTTGTTATAAACAAGCTAGGTAAAATCCTTCTACCAATTCCAATACTTGGTACTTCCAAAAGCTTCCACATTTCACATGCTAAGGTACCCTGTTAGCCAAATTTTGTTCTTATTTTATTCCTTTTTTATGTTTTCTAAGTTGTTTAAGAGAGTATGTGAGCTTGTGAACCAGTTGTGATAAGTAAAGAGCTTAAACTATATCATAGCTTAAAACTAGAATTCTTAAAATGAAACTGAGAAATGTAAAGAGAACTTGAATTTTTGAAATGGAACTTGATATTAACTAAGATAAAACAGATTACAATCTAAATGTTTGCTGGAAAAAGTAAATTACATTAATTTTGACATAATCTTAAATAAGCTAAAAAACTACACACCCTCTCAGCTGCATCTCTTCCTCTTTTATATCTCCAAATTAGGGTTCCCCATGGTTCCTTGTCTCTTTCCCAGCTCACTTTTTGACCATTGGATAACTCTTTCATGATCTTGGCCATTTAAAACTCTTGGCGCCAAAATTGCCTTTGGCTATTTCCTTAGATAATTAGAGCCAGGGGTGTATTTTTGGAGTGTAGCTTTTGTTTGAGGATGCAAGGGGGGGTTTTGAGTGTTGCAGGGGAGAAGGAGGCTAGGGGTTATGATGGGGCTTGGCTGGTAGCAGGTTGAGTGGGGTGTGAGGTGGATTGGTGGTGGTCAAAGCAGGGCCAAAGGGAGGGAGTAATATTTATTAAAAACGGGGGTGAGGTGGATTGGGTAGTGGAGTGGGCTGTGAGAGTGTTGGAGTGGGCTTTGGATTTTGAGGGTGGGCTTGGTTTGTGTTTTGGGTTTGGATTTGGTTTATGTTTATAATAACACAAAGGGTCCGTATGGTTAAGTAGTAAACACAAGGACCAATTTTGAAATTTTATCAAACCAAGGGACCTGATTTGTAATTTTGTCAAAGTATCACAAAGGACCAAAATTGCCAAGTTTAAATATCCAAAAACCATTTTTGCAATTTTTTTACTTTTCAAAATGTCCAGGGACTATTTCTGCAATTTCCCAAACTCCAGGGACCAAAGATGTAAACTTTCCAAACTTTTCACCCAAAGTCCGTTTTTGATAACTTTTGATTTTTTAAGGACTTGGGTTGACTTTTCTTTCAAAATAAATGCATAGGGACTATTTTTGACAAATTTTAAAACCTGGGGGACTGAAACTGCCAATATTGCAAACTTCGATCGTTTTTCATTTGTTTTTGCTTATTTTGCATTTAAAACACATAAAACACAATCTCTGAGATAATTTAAGTATTTTGATGACTTTTTCGATTGTTTTTGTATGTTTTGGCAGTTTAAATACGATAAAAAATGATGAGTGTTTGCGCACTTATCATCGGGCATAACTACAAGCATAGGTATTTAGACTAACTTAAGTCCTAAAATATTTTATCGTTGTAATTGACAAGACGAAGGTATCACTTGATGTTTTGTCGATGAATGTCTATTCTGTTTTCCCATGTAGATGAGGAGATATGTTCTGGTTTGATCCCTTTCTTGGTATGAAGGTGAGGTTATCTGAAATTTCTAGAGACATAATGCCTTAGAGGAATCTACATCGATATTCTTGATTCAAACAATTGTCCTTTGTGAAAACTTACTGCAGGAAAGTTTATGTATGGATGAGGTCATGTTTAAATGAAATGCTCTACAGTCTCAATTAGAAGCTTGGTTTATTTCTATTGTGTTGTCCTGCGGACATTTATATTGAGTTCAATCCTGTAGCTCAGTCTAGCTAGTACCTTTAAATGATAGAATTTGACAACTAAGTCAGAGATGATGATTCGGATGGTCTCGCAGTATCTTAGAATTTGTTGTTGAGTTATGAATTCTCTCACTATATACCTGTAGTCCTGGTTAGTAGTTCTGTAATCCTTTCGTTGCTTTTATTGTATAGAGGAATCCTGCATGTAATTGATATAGAAAGTCTCTCCTAGGGAAGTCAATGGGAAAATCCAACTTAATGGCTAAGTGGGTGACAGGTGGGGTAAGTATCCAGAGATAGTTCAGCAAAAGGGATGTTTATGGAAGAGTTCCTTTGTTTACAAAACTTTTCAATGAAGATTGTTATTAACAATCCTTTGAAAAGGTAATTATTTCCTTCATGGCATAATCCTTCCTGAATTTTACATAGGTGATCAGGCTATGTATAATTGAGAACTAATGATGCGATGTTAGATTTTGTCAAAATATCATAACTTTTCTCAAAAGTTTTAGATGGTGTTCAACGCATTGTTATTAATAAATGGTATCCTGATGTTTTCTTTGAAGTAACATGAAAATTGCCTCGCGTAATAATAGTAAATACTTGGTGTAATGACAGAAAAATCAATTTATAGGATGGTAATAAAATAGCTTACTTCAGAAATTTTTCTGTAAAACAGTTTCCCCATATGATAGTAAAATAGCTTGAATGGTGTATTGGATACGTGGGTGAATCTTGTCGAATGGTAATAGTCTACTAATTCGTCAAAAACGAAATCAGCCTAATCCCTAATAAGACAATGATAAAATGTTGCGAAACGATTGAAGTTTGAGCTATTGGGATAGAAAATGGAGTAAACGAAGGTTATGATTATCACAGAGGTAACAAAAGATAGATATTACATTGGATAGAAAAGTGCTTAATACAACTAGGTTATGTCATCGTGTAACACCCCCAAAATCGTCACGTCAGCGGAAGACTTAAAATGTCAGCGGAAGACTTTTTGGGTGTTACTTCGAGGATCTTTGTCACAATCATAGAAAATGACACAAAAGTGACGCTTTAAAGTTTAATTTATTCAAAATACCAAATATTCGAGACATCAAGATGTTTCATAATTTAAACAACAAGTTTATTTAAATATGTCAAAATATTTATTTAAGCCCATGCCGGGTTACAAGCCCACTCCGTGCCTTCAAGTTCCTTCTTGTTTAATTACCTGAGATAAACACAGGCTAAAAAGTGTCAACACAAAGGTTGGTGAGTTCATAGAGTTTATAGTTTAAATCGTTAATTAGAAAAAGAGTGATTTATCAATTTGATACAAATCAATCCGTTGGTTTGCCCTTCACCGGGTCAACATCAAAAATAGTAATTGGTTTATAAATCCATTTAACACGAGTTTCGAATCACAAGTTAAGAATGTATTGTAATCACATACAATCAATAAGTTTAAATCAATGTTCCTGTTATTGCCTTAAGCTCATGATACTCAACGATTAACAGCCAATCATAATCTCAAGTTATGACGGTAAGTAGTAGGCCCTCAAGATAGGTATTTGCCAATAACCTATAATAAGAACAATAAAGTGCGCCTGGTGTTTTCTCTAACAACCAAACGAGGATTGTCAATCACTAATAGTACTATCCACATTTATTTACGTTCACCCTTCAAGTGATTAAGGTTCATGATCAAGGGACTTTTGGCAATAGTAACTTAAGCAAATAACATTGGCCTGACGGTATTTCAATACCCGGTATAAAAGACTTGTGTTCGAGTTTTAAGCATGTATCTCCCCACGGGAAAATAGTTAAAGAGTGGGCTATGAAATCACAGTAACATGTATATAGTTAACGAGTACTTATAAAAGTATAAAACTGTGATTAAGCATGTATCACCCCCAAAAACGTTTATAAATCATTGTAAAACAAGTAAGAGTAGGGGCTATGACTCACAGTAATATGTGAAAGTTTAAAATAATTGTGAAAGTAAAAGCAGTAGTTGAGCATGTATCTCCCCCAAAATATTTATAAAATAATTATAAAAATGGGGCTAAGAACTCACCTTAGTAGTACAGTAGTAGTGGTAGTAACATAATCTCAACGATGCAAGGCAACGGCTTCACACACAACCTAAAAGATATGGTATGTTTTAGTTGATAGTCTAAATCTCGTTTTATCGCGAATATTAGTCATTCAGGTTGTTATTAAAACTCGTGTTCGTTTAAATGCTTGAAGTTCAAGAACAAAGTTATATATACATATAACTTGTGAATGCAATGATTGATGATCGATGTACGATGAAAAACCATCAAGAATAAGTCGAAGTGTGTAGACGATGTTTTATGATGTTAGTTTTAAAAGAAATAAACGTATCGTTACATATATATATCGTTAAAATTAATTATAGTTACGCGAATATTTATATCGTATATATATATAAGTTAAATTTATAGGAGTTTTATACTAAACATGTGTATTTATATATAAAATATTTATATTATTTTTATAAAATAATATTACAGAAAATCCCTTCAAGTTTTACAAATGTTACCTTTTTAACCCTAATGACATAAATTTTATACCGTTTGTCCAAAGTTAATTATTATTTCATTTTAGGTCCCAGAGTATTCATGTTACAATATTTACCCAAAAAGTTTCATTAATATCAGTTTGTAACCCAGAAAATCAGTAATGACAGTTTTGACCCTAAGTTTCCAAAGTTTACAATTTTAGTCCTTTATTTATAAAATTTGCAAATTTAGTCCAAATTTCACCAAATGAAAAGTTTAACATTTTTATTTATTAAATAAGCTCAGAATATTTCAAATAGCTTATTTGATTAGCTTATTAGCTTAAAAATCAGATTTTTCCAATAATTGGGCTTTAACGAGTACATTTAAAGGCCCATTTACGTTTTTAGATCCGTTGGGCTTACGAGAGGTTTGGGCCTGGTCTCGGGCTTGTTTTTATGTTACAAAAACATTACAAATAAGCTTATACGATCAGCTTATGCAATAAGCTAAAAAACAGCTTAATGGACTTATAAGCCCATTTGTTAATATTTAAGATTTTAGAAAAACTGGTTTTGCTCGATCAAAAGGGGTCGGGCAAAAGGTCTAAATAAGCTTATAAGGTCGAATCATTTATGGTTCCTGGTTGTTAGCCATGTCAACAATGAGTTCAAGTTTTAATATCGATATGTTATGTGTCTAGATTTGAAGTAATCGAGGCTAAGTAAGTGACTAAAATCGATTCTGAAAACAATTTATTAGTCAAAAATATTTTAAGTGTTTTATTAAAAACGTATGGGTCCAATGACTTACAAAACGTGTGATTTTTATTAAGTAAATGTTATTTTTAGATCAAAAACCTTATACCACTTGTTTGCTAGTATATTAAGCATTTAGTATGTCGAATAAAAAGTATATATTACGTTTTTACTTAATGAGATAACGGATCAAAGTAAAGTGCCAAAAATAGAAAGTTATTGAAATGAAAACATGAATTAGGTGTCGAGTAGACTCACATTACTTCAAAAGGGGGCGTAAAACTTAGAGTATGGTTCGATTAGGTGCTCATGGGGATTGTGGATCGACTTGTGGCCAAGTAGGGATGTAGGATGAACAAAGACGCTCCTTGAACTTGTCTCTAGCCCTTCGAATTCCTTGCAAACTTTCTGTACCTTTTTATGGTATGTATCGACTTACATTTTGTTATTTGGTTCGTTTGGGTGTGTTTGAGTGTGAGATTTCAGTTGAGATAGCTTAGAAGGTTTTATAAAGAGTAGTAAAGTGTTTGTACAAATAGAGGTTTAAAGGGATGGAGAGTAGGATGTATACGAGATCTTGGCACCTCATTTTATATCCAATCGAAGGTTTACAACACTAAGATTGTGTAAGATTTTCATTTATGATATTCCTGACATGATAAATTACGTGTATAGGTGGTTTGAAGGGATTGGGGAGTAAGGGTGGCTTGTAAGGGAGTTTGGGACACATTTGGCTATATCCATCAAAGGTGAGTTTGTAGGTTTACTTAGGTCGTTTTTAGGGTAGTGAACGTGTGAGGGAGGGCGTATCTTTCATCATTCATGAATCTCGGGCACTAGGTGAAACGAGTAGGGTAAAAATACGTAGGTGTTGTTTGTTGAAAACGCAAGATAAATGGGTGGTTTTTGGTGTGGGTCGCGGCTGGAAAACAAAAGGAAAAGAAAATAATTACAATTCAAACAAACACCCCTCGCTGGGCTTGGCCTGGTGGGCTGGTTTCGTGGATCAGGCCCAAAGCAGAAAAGTGAAATAAATAAAGGGCTGTTTTGGCAGCAGTTGGGTTTAAGTGGCCCTTTGAGTCACGTGGGCCCAATTTGTGAGTTTCGAGAGTCGGGTTATGGTCCAAAAATATTAGTGAGTAGTCTCGAGAATTTTTGTAGGCTCCGGGATGATATAAATAATGTACGTTAAATGAACGAAACGTATTGTTTTAATTATTAATAGTTTAATATGTATATATTTATATTCGCGATATAAAATCTATCAAGGTTGTGTGTAAGCATCGTTCCTGGGTAAACGGTCAATCATAAATATCGTAGTGGTTCAAATAATAGGTCATGCATAAAAAAAAAATTTGTTCCCCGTAAAAATGCTATTTAATTCACGTAATATCCTTTTATTCAAAAGTTGATATTTACTAATCGTACGGGAAATTACGGGAGGTTACATTACCTACATCTTACAGGGAATTCCGTCCCGGAATTCAAGTCTAAGATAGTTGTCAAGGGTGTCTCGGGAAAAAGATGTGGGTACTTGGTGCGAATCTGATACTCGTGTTTCCTTAGAAATCCTATATCTCAAGTATAGCTTACTTACACCTCAGAGACCATTGTTCCCTTCATTGCATGATTCTATCTAAATTAGACATAGGTGATCAGGCTATGTATAATTTACGAGTAATAATGCAATGCTTGGACCAATCGACTCGCAAGATATCCGGTCTTAGTTGTTGGTTCGTAGAGCTTATAAGTTAAACGGTTGATTTCCTAAATCAAGGTATGAGTGATTGCTCTAACTTAATCAATACTAAAATAGTTTGTCGGTTTGGTGTTGAAATGGATTTTTGGTTATGTCATAAGTGAAAGGATATTTAGAGTAGAAGGAGCGAATAAAATGGATTTCAGGAAGAACTAGGTAGTACAATAGGTGAGGAAAAATCACAGCGAGTCGCTTATTGAACAGAAAGTAGACCTAAGTCGTGAAAAAGAACACTTAAGGTGACATCACTTAGTACAACCAAGTGCTTAAGGAAATTCGGACGGTCAGATTCTAAACTTCATCAGTTTGTTGCGTTGTTGAGACCCTGGTGAGCTTCTCCAGCTTCTAGCATATACGCTCTTCCACGAGCGACCTTGATTTGTTGACCTTAGTTTTGGGGACATTGGTTTCTATAGTGCCCTTGCTCTCCACATCCAAAACATGTAATCATAGTTTGGCCTTTACAGTCCCTAGTAAGGTGTCTCGGTTTTTGATAGTTGTAGCACTTAGCAGGGCAAGGACTCGAGTGATGATACTTATATTGACTACATAGTGGTTGGATCCTCGCACAACCTTTGCCTTGTGCTTGTGTTGTCACATATCCTATTGTGGTTCCTAGTTTCCTATTCTGTTGTTGGCGGTGATTAGCGTGATGGTTTTGGTTGTTATAATAATCTCCCTGGTTATTTTCTCTCTTTCCGTTGTCGAAGCAAGTATGCTTTATAAACCTTTTCCTTATACTCGCAAAATTCTCAGTTTGGCTTTTTACTGAAACTAATACGTCTTAACATAAGGCAGGTGCTTTCTCGACTTACTAAAGGGGAATCCAAATCTTTAGCGGAGGGTGAAGCAAATGTAGGGGACACAGCCTATTCAGGGAAGGAGGATGGACTAGACTTATTCCTATTCATGGTATGGGTAAAAGCAGCCCTAATGACTTTGAGTGAAGATATGCTTATATAGTACGAAATGCCGGTCAAATTCGTCGAATAAGGGATGTGCATTCAAATATGTCTATAGTTCTGTTCTAGTAATAAGTTCATGGATCTATTGGTAGAAGATAGTAGGTGGAGATGGTGATAGCACAGGTGGTGTAAGTGGTGATGGCACAACTGATTCTGGTGGTGGTATAACAAGACCTGGTAGTGATATAACAGAATTTGCTTCCTAGGCTGAAATTGTCGAATTTTCCCTATTTCTGTGAATTGGACCAGGTGATGTTGAAGGGGAAACCTATAAATCCGATGACAAGACAATAGGGTGGGAATATGAAGACATGGTAAGTGTAATAATCCCGATTAGTAAATATAAGTTATAATCATAACATGTTAACACATATAAGAAATCATGTAAAAGTAATGTCTCTACCAGATGTTGGAAACGCGTAGGCACGGAGGGCATAAGGTGGTATTTTGTAAAAGTGGTCCGTTTTAAACGTGTAGTTATAGTCCAATGTTCAAAACACTTGGTTCTCTATAACTGTAGCTCTGAATACCAATCTGTAACACCCCCAAAATCGTCACGTCAGCGGAAGACTTAAAATGTCAGCGGAAGACTTTTTGGGTGTTACTTCGAGGATCTTTGTCACAATCATAGAAAATGACACAAAAGTGACACTTTAAAGTTTAATTCAT
Source organism: Artemisia argyi (assembly GCA_030686995.1). Lineage (NCBI taxonomy): Eukaryota > Viridiplantae > Streptophyta > Magnoliopsida > Asterales > Asteraceae > Artemisia > Artemisia argyi. Next base: position 43,735,830 of record CM060696.1, read on the forward strand.
TCAAAATACCAAATATTCGAGACATCAAGATGTTTCATAATTTAAACAACAAGTTTATTTAAATATGTCAAAATATTTATTTAAGCCAATGCCGGGTTACAAGCCCACTCCGTGCCTTCAAGTTCCTTCTTGTTTAATTACCTGAGATAAACACAGGCTAAAAAGTGTCAACACAAAGGTTGGTGAGTTCATAGAGTTTATAGTTTAAATCGTTAATTAGAAAAAGAGTGATTTATCAATTTGATACAAATCAATCCGTTGGTTTGCCCTTCACCGGGTCAACATCAAAAATAGTAATTGGTTTATAAATCCATTTAACACGAGTTTCGAATCACAAGTTAAGAATGTATTGTAATCACATACAATCAATAAGTTTAAATCAATGTTCCTGTTATTGCCTTAAGCTCATGATACTCAACGATTAACAGCCAATCATAATCTCAAGTTATGACGGTAAGTAGTAGGCCCTCAAGATAGGTATTTGCCAATAACCTATAATAAGAACAATAAAGTGCGCCTGGTGTTTTCTCTAACAACCAAACGAGGATTGTCAATCACTAATAGTACTATCCACATTTATTTACGTTCACCCTTCAAGTGATTAAGGTTCATGATCGAGGGACTTTTGGCAATAGTAACTTAAGCAAATAACATTGGCCTGACGGTATTTCAATACCCGGTATAAAAGACTTGTGTTCGAGTTTTAAGCATGTATCTCCCCACGGGAAAATAGTTAAAGAGTGGGCTATGAAATCACAGTAACATGTATATAGTTAACGAGTACTTATAAAAGTATAAAACTGTGATTAAGCATGTATCACCCCCAAAAACGTTTATAAATCATTGTAAAACAAGTAAGAGTAGGGGCTATGACTCACAGTAATATGTGAAAGTTTAAAATAATTGTGAAAGTAAAAGCAGTAGTTGAGCATGTATCTCCCCCAAAATATTTATAAAATAATTATAAAAATGGGGCTAAGAACTCACCTTAGTAGTACAGTAGTAGTGGTAGTAACATAATCTCAACGATGCAAGGCAACGGCTTCACACACAACCTAAAAGATATGGTATGTTTTAGTTGATAGTCTAAATCTCGTTTTATCGCGAATATTAGTCATTCAGGTTGTTATTAAAACTCGTGTTCGTTTAAATGTTTGAAGTTCAAGAACAAAGTTATATATACATATAACTTGTGAATGCAATGATTGATGATCGATGTACGATGAAAAATCATCAAGAATAAGTCGAAGTGTGTAGACGATGTTTTAGGATGTTAGTTTTAAAAGAAATAAACGTATCGTTACATATATATATCGTTAAAATTAATTATAGTTACGCGAATATTTATATCGTATATATATATAAGTTAAATTTATAGGAGTTTTATACTAAACATGTGTATTTATATATAAAATATTAATATTATTTTTATAAAATAATATTACAGAAAATCCCTTCAAGTTTTACAAATGTTACCTTTCTAACCCTAATGACATAAATTTTATACCGTTTGTCCAAAGTTAATTATTATTTCATTTTAGGTCCCAGAGTATTCATGTTAAAATATTTACCCAAAAAGTTTCATTAATATCAGTTTGTAACCCAGAAAATCAGTAATGACAGTTTTGACCCTAAGTTTCCAAAGTTTACAATTTTAGTCCTTTATTTATAAAATTTGCAAATTTAGTCCAAATTTCACCAAATGAAAAGTTTAACATTTTTATTTATTAAATAAGCTCAGAATATTTCAAATAGCTTATTTGATTAGCTTATTAGCTTAAAAATCAGATTTTTCCAATAATTGGGCTTTAACGAGTACATTTAAAGGCCCATTTACGTTTTTAGATCCGTTGGGCTTACGAGAGGTTTGGGCCTGGTCTCGGGCTTGTTTTTATGTTACAAAAACATTACAAATAAGCTTATACGATCAGCTTATGCAATAAGCTTAAAAACAGCTTAATGGACTTATAAGCCCATTTGTTAATATTTAAGATTTTAGAAAAACTGGTTTTGCTCGATCAAAAGGGGTCGGGCAAAAGGTCTAAATAAGCTTATAAGGTCGAATCATTTATGGTTCCTGGTTGTTAGCCATGTCAACAATGAGTTCAAGTTTTAATATCGATATGTTATGTGTCTAGATTTGAAGTAATCGAGGCTAAGTAAGTGACTAAAATCGATTCTGAAAATAGTTTATTAGTCAAAAATATTCTAAGTGTTTTATTAAAAACGTATGGGTCCAATGACTTACAAAACGTGTGATTTTTATTAAGTAAACGTTATTTTTAGATCAAAAACCTTATACCACTTGTTTGCTAGTATATTAAGCATTTAGTATGTCGAATAAAAAGTATATATTACGTTTTTACTTAATGAGATAACGGATCAAAGTAAAGTGCCAAAAATAGAAAGTTATTGAAATGAAAACATGAATTAGGTGTCGAGTAGACTCACATTACTTCAAAAGGGGGCGTAAAACTTAGAGTATGGTTCGATTAGGTGCTCATGGGGATTGTGGATCGACTTGTGGCCAAGTAGGGATGTAGGATGAACAAAGACGCTCCTTGAACTTGTCTCTAGCCCTTCGAATTCCTTGCAAACTTTCTGTACCTTTTTATGGTATGTATCGACTTACATTTTGTTATTTGGTTCGTTTGGGTGTGTTTGAGTGTGAGATTTCAGTTGAGATAGCTTAGAAGGTTTTATAAAGAGTAGTAAAGTGTTTGTACAAATAGAGGTTTAAAGGGATGGAGAGTAGGATGTATACGAGATCTTGGCACCTCATTTTATATCCAATCGAAGGTTTACAACACTAAGATTGTGTAAGATTTTCATTTATGATATTCCTGACATGATAAATTACGTGTATAGGTGGTTTGAAGGGATTGGGGAGTAAGGGTGGCTTGTAAGGGAGTTTGGGACACATTTGGCTATATCCATCAAAGGTGAGTTTGTAGGTTTACTTAGGTCATTTTTAGGGTAGTGAACATGTGAGGGAGGGCGTATCTTTCATCATTCATGAATCTCGGGCACTAGGTGAAACGAGTAGGGTAAAAATACGTAGGTGTTGTTTGTTGAAAACGCAAGATAAATGGGTGGTTTTTGGTGTGGGTCGCGGCTGGAAAACAAAAGGAAAAGAAAATAATTACAATTCAAACAAACACCCCTCGCTGGGCTTGGCCTGGTGGGCTGGTTTCGTGGATCAGGCCCAAAGCAGAAAAGTGAAATAAATAAAGGGCTGTTTTGGCAGCAGTTGGGTTTAAGTGGCCCTTTGGGTCACGTGGGCCCAATTTGTGAGTTTCGAGAGTCGGGTTATGGTCCAAAAATATTAGTGAGTAGTCTCGAGAATTTTCGTAGGCTCCGGGATGATATAAATAATGTACGTTAAATGAACGAAACGTATTGTTTTAATTATTAATAGTTTAATATGTATATATTTATATTCGCGATATAAAATCTATCAAGGTTGTGTGTAAGCATCGTTCCTGGGTAAACGGTCAATCATAAATATCGTAGTGGTTCAAATAATAGGTCATGCATAAAAAAAATTTTTGTTCCCCGTAAAAATGCTATTTAATTCACGTAATATCCTTTTATTCAAAAGTTGATATTTACTAATCGTACGGGAAATTACGGGAGGTTACACATCGTACCAACGGTAAGTACAAAAGGAAAGATACAACCCTAAAGGGCTCGAACTATGGTTTATATATTGAAACAAGGCTCCTCCTGCTGAAGCATTGTTGTTATCCTTGATGTTGCTAATATCCTGACGGTTCTCTTTCAACAGCTCACGCTATTCCTAGAGCGATTCAGTCTTGATTCCCAAGTTCCTGATTTTCCTTGTTCCTTTGCTCCGGGCAGTCCTTCTTGAAATGCCCTAAGTTTCCACATTTGAAGCAACTCCCTGGGATCCAATGATTTGTGAGTTTCCTAAAGTCCTCAGTCTGATGAACCTGCTTCTTGCACACTCCACACGGTTCACTGCAATGATCTCGGTGATGTAGATTACACAGGTTGCAGTGAGGTAAATTTCCAGTATACCTTCTCTTTGTGTGCGGTCCTACAGCAAAGGCTCTATTCACTTCTTGTCCTTTGGGTGATTGTTGAGCAGCATTGCAACCTAGATTGTTGTTCCACTTCCTTTTATTGTCACTATTGTTTCCTGATGTCTTGGTGTGAACTAGGAGTTCCTTTGCTTCGATCGCCATTTTGATAGCTTCAGACATGGCATCGGGTTCCCATGCGATGACCAACATACGAATTTCATGGGAGAGTCCCCCGATGTACCTTTCAAGTTTCTTGCTTTCCGGTTCATCCATTGCAGAACCTAGTCGTGTTAATTCATAAAAATGAGTTGTGTACTCGTCAACATCATTTCCTACAATGGTAAAGTTTAGTGTTTCCTGTTCTATTGCCCGTAATTCATTTCCAATACAAAATGTTATACCCATCATCCTTCTTAGTTTCTCCCAAGAGTGTGAGTAAGAAGCATCAACTCCCACCATCTTAATATGTTTGGTCCACCATTCCTGGGCATGATCCTGAAAAGTGAATGTGGCGAACTTAACCTTGTCTTCCTTACGACAGTCGCCACATCAAAATATTGTTTCTATTTCTTCGAACCATTTGAGAAATTCCTTTATGTCTCTAGTTCCGCTAAAGGAGGGAGGATTGCACCCCATAAATTCCACGCGAGTAAGTTCCTTAGTGAGGGCGGTGGCTATGTTCTTGGCAATGACTTGTCCAACAGCAGCTTGCGTCATGCTTGGAGTGGTTTGCTTAAATCTATCTTCATCAAATCATAAGAGACCATGAGAATATAGTTAATAAAAGTCATCATATTCACAACACATGAATATAATACATGAAAATTTTGGTCTACGTGAACCGATATCATAAATGGCACAACCATTCCTTACATAGTAGAGTCACACTTGATATATTTGTTTGTACAACAATCAAAAGACAACAAGTTCTTTAGACTATGTCCCACACTTTCTATGGCTAGGATAATAGTAAAAGCTAGTGAGGATATAAGTTTGGTCTAGAGACTTCCTGGTGTCCCTCTGTGTGAAGTCAGGTTTGTGGCATCATAAGGTCGAGATAGTCCTGAAGTGGTGTCTGAAGTTGTGCATTGATCAAATCTTAGATAATGTAGGTTCTGAACCATTCCTGAAGAATCTGTGGATGTTCCTGTTGAGTCCGTGATATTGGTATTATCTACTAGGTGTTATCTAGTTCATGGCAAGTGGGAATGGAAAAGGAAAATGACAATGATGGTACCCTAGATGATGAGAATAGAATTGCTAACGATGAGATCCTAGTGGTGAGCTAGGAGATGTTGGTGATAATAGTGAATGGAGTACTACCCTCTTTCGCGCTACCTCGCGACATCTAAGAGGTGAAACTGAAGTACGCACTATGGGAAGACCAATAGTGTAATAAGTAACTGATGGTGGTGGTAGTACCTGAGTAGTAAGCGCCCTACTAGTGAAGGAAAGAAAATATACTATCTCCCTTGAAATAAGCAATCTAATAGGTCCGTTAAGATTAAGTCTGAATACTCTACCAAAAGGCATTCTATGTATGGGCTGAATGATAGGAAAACCCTGTTCCTATGACAAATCAATGGTGTTAATGGTGGTGTAAGTGCAACTGGTGGTATAATGGTAGTAGAAGATGACAAGGCATCTTCAATGTTGGAATCCGATAAAAGGATGTCAGGGTGAGTATCTGAAGACATGTCACTTGTGAACCAGGTCAATATATATATATATATATATATATATATATATATATATATATATATATATATATATATATATATATATATATATATATATATATACGAATATGAGTATAAATAACTCGCACAGGGTATGCATGAACAACATGTATCATGATTATGCACTTATGATGAAATGATGAGATGCTATGATGATGTGGTTATAGTCTTGGGTCCAAGATACATCCTAGTTCGCTATAACCTTAGCTCTGATGCCAATCTGTCATACCCCCAATTTACCTGACTTGCAGCGGAATGGAATGCCTGGGGGTGTCTGTCATAGCATCACAGTTACAGTCACATTGAACAACCTAAAGTGTCGTTTGGAAAATACTTCGTTTGATCATTGAAATAATCTAGAGTTTACAAAATGAGGTCCTCAAAAGGTGTTGCAAGTTTATGAAAAACAAGTCATACTTGATCAAACATTTACATAAGTGCATGAAGTAATAGTGAGACGCGTCGACTCCGCGACTCCATGAAAGTCCAAATGCATGTCACATGAGCTACCTTAATAACCTGAAATACATTGCTAAAACGCCAACACGAATGTTGGTGAATTCCATAGGTTTATAAAATGTAATGTTGTACGGCCACCACAAGTATAAGTGCATGACAAAAGTCACGTAAAATAGTACAATAGACCTTAAGCTCATGACCCCGAAACTAGACTGATGAAATATAGGCCCCTCCTGAATGTTTTACCAGAACACTCAAATGTGACAAACATGAAATGCATCCTTACTGTTGGTAAATACTACCACGGATGGAGGCGTAACCCTCAATAGATCTATCCACTCACTCTCTCTTAATCGACAAATTAACGGTCCATGATAATAAATAGGGGACTTTAACATGTTGGTATGGCAACTTAAGCAATGTACGTATGTTTTGGTACTTGGGCTCGTACTAAAATGATTGATGCAATGTATTCCCCCGTGGGATTTGAAATCAAAATATTGAATTGAAACCAGGGCTATAAAAACTCACCTCTAGCTGATGATACTGTGTGATGAAGTGTAATGAACAACAATGAACGATTAGCTGCCGCAACCTAATATGAATGATGAACGATCTACTTTAGATCATGAAATGATTTTGTAAATGTCCATGCACATGCTTCCTATACCACTCTACTCTAAAAAAATTACTTGTTGTTATAAAAATAATACATTTTCCAAAACTTAGGAAAATAAGACAACTAGAAAATAAAACTAGTTGAAATGCATATATATCGTATATATATATATATATATATATATATATATATATATATATATATATATATATATATATATATATATATATATATGTTAGTGTTGAAATCCTGAATTTGAAATCCTTGAAATAACGACTTGTAGTAATAAAAATATACTTGTATTCACTAATACTTCATTAGTTATGATTTTTGGTACTTGGGTATTATTTCTAGAATCTAGAGTTACTACGTAGTAGTAATATTATTGTAACACCCCCAATTCATGGTTGCAGCGGAATTCGAACTGGGTGTTACTCGACGGCACAATAGTCACAATAATAGAAAACGAACTCCAATTGAGTCGTTTTAAAAGATGTATCATTCAAATTATATAAATATTAGAGATTTCAAAATGAGGTCCCAATTGGTTCCATGTTTACAATGTATAATAAATGAGTTTTGAATGATAATAAAATTTATAGCCCTCTTGAGTATCCGTGTCCTTCCGTGCCATCCTTGATCATCATGAACCTGAAATACATGCTTGAGAGGTCAACACAAAGGTTGAGTGATATTCATAGAGTTTGTTAAATCGATTGAACACAATATGTTGGTAGTGTGAGTTATAGGCTCACACCAATGTTTGGAAAACAAAACAGGTAGGCTACGTTATTATACGCCCGGAACATGTATTATACACTAAGCTTATGACACCATAACGTTAACGTGTACCAATATCGATCGGCAGATTTATCCCGGTAGGTACTTTGCTAACATACCTAAATCTCAAATATTATTGCATTTGTTTGAACTTAGTCAATACAAATGGGATTCGTCAATCCCAATAGGCCTATTAATAATATTCGCGCTCACTATTGCTAGTGACTAAATGGTTCATAATAAAGGATCTCGGTTTAGCAAGGTTGGTACTTAGTGATAATAAAACAATCAGGTAAGCATACAATTTAAAAACATTGTGCTCGGTTATAAATAGCATGTATTCCCCCCAAGGGTTTGTAAAACAATTAGGTAATCGAAAGTGGGGCTATGAACTCACCTTAAGTTGGATGATGTATAATGAGAATGATGGATATGCCGTAAGAACTTCTACGAGCAACCTAGAATAATTGTTGCAACTTAGGTTTGGAATAATGTCTAAGGAAACATAAACATGCGAATATATATATCTTGCATCTAGTCCATGATGTGGTATGATGCATATTGTAAGTCTTAGAAAGAAAAGATTTATGAACATGTATGTTTTGTATATCGTTTACTACCGTTCGGGCCGACATAATTCAGAAGTCATGTTAGTAAGCGTTCGAGGAGCCAGGACACTTTAACTCGTAAATCCACAACTCAACTCGACGGCTTACATAATGAACTCCTCACATGAGGCTCCCTACTATTGTAGTAGTTGATGAAATATATAGATATAAGTTTTGATCCGAAAAGTTACATGTCCGATATTTGAATAAACTTAGGAAAGTTTATTAGTACATGAAGATTGTTATTAGGGTATGTTTCATAAGTCTTGTATGACCATTTTCTCTTGTTATATCTCATGGTTCCTTTAGATGAAGTAGATCCAAATTGTATGTTCAAGTTATCGCCAACTTCTCTAATTCATGTATTTGCCTTGGTAAGCTTGTATGGTCATTTCGTCATGGCCTAGCCATGACCTTTGGTCCTTGTTCCAAGGTCATGAGACACAACCTTGGCTCTAGCCATGGTTGTGGTCTTGATTATAGGTCATAAGACCTCTTGTTCCATTTAAAGTATAACCATAATCTAGTGACTTTGGTCTAAAAATGGGCTGTTTAGAATTTGAAGAATTTTATCACTCGGAAAGCGTTTTCAGGGCTCGAGCTTCTTTGTTCCTGAATGAAAACGTCGTTCCGGACAACTTTCGTGTTTTAACTTTTTGATGAAACGGACCATAAGTGTGACTTTCAAAACCCAAATTTGATCAGAATGGTATTTGGCAGTTTGCCGCAAAGTTTTGGTAACTTCAAATGGGCGTAACTTTTGACTCGTATACTCGTTTTAGGTGGTTCAAATTGCTATGGTTTCCTTGTTAAGTCCTCTACTACAATATGTAATAATCCAATATCATATTTTTACCATTTTGATCAGGTTATACCAACAAAGTCACTAGTTTACTTGTTTTATGAACTCGTCTTATCAATCATGTACAATAACTTGTTTTACTCACTTTTATACATCATGGACATTAATACAAGACATAATATAGCACAAATAATATGTAAATAACATGAACATGATTATTTAACAAGAATCAAGTTAGGGTTTGGCTCACAACTTTTGGCTTTCAAAGATGAAAGGAAGTTAACATGTAAGGATAGGACTTTGATAGACTTGCTTCAACCCACTTCACTTCATGCAATCTTTCTACCCTTGTAATCTTGAAAGATGGATGATGAAGGTTGAGGTGACTTGAGTGGATTAAAACTCAAGAGAAATCACCAAAGTTTCAAAGGATTTGAAGTAGTTTGATGAATCAAAACCAAACTAGAGATATAGTACTTGATTTCTTGAGTAATTCTTGAAGTAGAGGGAAAATTAGGAGTGTGTTTGTGTGTGTGAGGTTATGAACGACTAAAAGGAGGTGAGGAGGGTTTTATAGTGTGTTGAGGAGGTTAGTGTATAAGAATGAATGGCTTAGAATGGAACACATGATAACTACATGTATGTTTTTAGGCCATAAGTGTTTCTAAGGCTTAAAATGATACACATGAGTGATCTAATAGTTCCATGGTTCTCACTAAGCCACCAAGATCATGGTGAATCACCTCTTGGTCGTTCCATATGAGGGGGAAGTGACTAGATGGATAAACTTGGTATTATCTAGTTTACGGAGTGAGTTTTGGTCCCGTTAATCGCTAACGGTAAGTCGTTAAGTCATGAAACTTAAAACCGGGTATCGTAAAAATACGAAACTTGGAAGAATGGTTAAACATGTCATTATACTCCATAATAAAATATAAAATGAGTGGTAGGTTCTATCGGGTGCTAAAACCCTGCTAAAAACTGGAAACACGGGTCTAAAACGCGTAATACGTAAAACGTACGAATATTGCGTAAAATTGAGAAAAGTAAAATGTTACTTTTCTAATGTGATAAAAATGATTTAAAATGACTTATAATGTCTAGACTGGGCTCAGTCTAGTGTCGGTTGGTATTAAATGTCTTTTAGACATCAAACCGTAAGCCTAAAAATCACGAAATGACTTATAACATCAAGGGATGATTTTTGGTCAATGGAGGAGGGAAAAATATGTTGACTTTTTCTAATAAGTTGAAAACTCAAATCGTCTTAGAAACGCGGTGCAGGTATAGGCTAAGGTTACGGCTGAGTAAAAACGCTTAAAACTGAAAATTCCAGTTTTTCACGGCCGAGGTTTATTTTGGTCATGTTTTTCTTAGTCATGATTTATTCTCAAATAAATCATGAGTGTGTCAAACATTTTTCTGATACGGGGAAAATTAACGCGACCGAATTTCGTTGTGCGTAGAATTTCTGAATGACGTTTTACCCTAAAACGTGTAATTCCGTGTAATTCTTTAATAACTTTCACGAAAATGAGCTTATGAATGTCAAACTTTTAATTTGCCATGGAAATGATTTATCACTTCAGCCCAAGAAATAAAAATCAAATTTCGGGAAAATTTTCGGGAAAAATGAATAGTAAAAGTGAATAGTGAAATTTTCCTGGAAAAGTAAATATCCTGAAAATGTGAATTGTTACAGTCTCCACCCCATATGAGAGCTCCGTCCCGGAGATCAATTTGCGTTGGGAGTAGAAACTTTGTTGGTAAAAAGATGTGGGTATGTCTTACATATCTGGTCCTCTCGTTCCCATGTGTATTCAGGACCACGTCGTGAGTTCCATCGAACTTTGACAATTGGAATACGGCTTTGCTTGAGTTGTTTGACCTCTTGGTCCATGATTTCTACGGGTTCCTCAGTAAATTGAAGATCGTCATTGAGTTGAATTTCATCGAGTGGAATCACTAGTGATTCATCCGACAAGCATTTCTTTAGGTTAGATACATGGAAAGTGGGGTGTACACTACTGAGTTCTGATGGAAGCTCAAGTCTGTACGCCACATGGCCAACCCTGGCTAGGATTTTGAATGGTCCGATGTATCTTGGGTTTAGTTTTCCTCGTTTACCGAATCATATCAAGCCTTTCCAAGGCGATACCTTTAGCATAACCATATCTCCGACTTGGAATTCTAGGGGTCTGCGTCGTGTGTCGATGAGCAGGTGTGGTAATAGTCGAATATCAAAGGAAATTGATATAGCAGTCGAATATTAATAGGAATTGATATAGTAGTTGCAATTATAGCCTAGTAAGTAATCGGTTGTTGTACCTAGTGTTTATTGACGTCATACTTATGTTATTTCGGATACAAATAAGCCCACTTGTTTATAATTCTTTATTTACATAGAGAGGCATCCCAAACAATGTAGATAAGGAAATATAAACTTATGGTTTAGTGATTTACAATGTCTTTATTTAAATGGAAAGGCATCCCAATCCATTCAAATAATTACAAATCATCCTACACAACATTCATACTTAGTCGGTGAGTTACAAGGTAGGGTATTACGAGATGATACTGGTGTTGCAAAGGTACAAGATGAATATTCAAACTTGTAAAGCTGATTAGGGTACTTGTGATGTAACTAAGGATGATTTGAGCTTTAAAAGTGCATCAAGATCTGTTAATGAGCTTGTGTTTGCCACGGTTGTGAAGGTAATGTTGTGATATGTTGATGAACAAAAGTGCGTAGTGTATGCTTAATGTTAATATTGGTAGAGATGTTGAGTTTGTTTTGAAAATCTTAAGAGATTTTAAAGGTTTATGATGGAATGGTATCCTAAACAGGATGGTACTTCTACAGGATGAAGAGAATAATTGATAACTATCCCAAGATAGTAGTTCGGATTATCTCATAAATGAAAATTTTTCAAGAATGAATTTAGATCATACAAATAAGGTGTTAAGATCTTGCTGAGTGGTAAGGCACTATCGTGTCTCTAGATTGTTTTAATGTATTCTGGTGGTTTATCGAGTTCAAGTAGGAAATCAACCTAAACATAACCCTAGTACAACTATTCTCAGTATTTGAAAATTTTAAGTCGAATATAGTTAGTCAGACTATATTCCACTGTCCCAAGGTTAAATATAGGTGACTAGTCTATATTTAGCCAAGGTTCGATAAAATTTCCAAATACCTAAATTAGGTATACTTGTGATATGTCTGTTGCTTTCGGGAAACTGTCCGCTAAACAAAGGCGATGTCAAACAATTCAGTTGCAAGTCCCGCCCATACAAGACTTGTAACCTATGTTTTCATATTCTATTGCATTAGAAGATAGTAAGGGTAGGTACGTATGGAAAGGAAGTTTTAAGTAGTTCTAAAATAGAACATACTTGGCCAGGATCACGAACTTTTAATAATGAAGATTTCAGAAGAAAACTTTGATGTATGTAGGGCTGAACCTCAGCTTTTGTAGGTGATGGATTTGTTTGTCCTTTATAAATCTCATATTTCTATTTAGAAATCGATAGGTTGTTACGGGTTTTTGATATCATATGAAATGATATTGATGATGTGATGGAATAATTTTAGAGACCATTGTGCAAAACACAATGTCTCAGAAGTAGGTTAGACCATTGTGCAATTCACAATGTCTGGGAAGTAGGTTAGACCATTGTGTGACTCAAAACATTTGAGAAATGGTTAAGACCATTGTATAATACAATGTCTTGGAAAATGAATGAGACCATTGTATCTCACAATGTCTTGGAAAATGAATGAGACCATTGTATCTCACAATGTCTTGGAAAATGAATGAGACCATTGTATCTCACAATGTCTTGGAAAATGAATGTTGGAGTAGGAACATGATTGGGAGAGTGTGATTGTGTCGAAATGCCCTAGAATAGGCATACGCAGATATGTTTAGTCCATTGTTTAGATAAATGATTGAAAATAAACCGAGTTTATATATCAATAAACTAATGCTTACGGGGAAATGCTCAAAATGGGTATATATGAATATACTAATATGTTTGTGAAGCATAACATGCTTACTAAGTCCATAATCGTCTGGAGGATGGAAGACACGGAGAGCGGAAGGCTATAAAAATGTTTTTGCTTGTATGTGCGGTTATAGTTTAGGTCTCAATTAGACCCGTTTCTCTATAACCATGGCTCTGGTACCAATCTGTAACACCCCCAATTCATGGTTGCAGCGGAATTCGAACTGGGTGTTACTCGACGGCACAATAGTCACAATAATAGAAAACGAACTCCAATTGAGTCGTTTTAAAAGATGTATCATTCAAATTATATAAATATCAGAGATTTCAAAATGAGGTCCCAATTGGTTCCATGTTTACAATGTATAATAAATGAGTTTTGAATGATAATAAAATTTATAGCCCTCTTGAGTATCCGTGTCCTTCCGTGCCATCCTTGATCGTCATGAACCTGAAATACATGCTTGAGAGGTCAACACAAAGGTTGAGTGATATTCATAGAGTTTGTTAAATCGATTGAACACAATATGTTGGTAGTGTGAGTTATAGGCTCACACCAATGTTTGGAAAACAAAACAGGTAGGCTACGTTATTATACGCCCGGAACATGTATTATACACTAAGCTTATGACACCATAACGTTAACGTGTACCAATATCGATCGGCAGATTTATCCCGGTAGGTACTTTGCTAACATACCTAAATCTCAAATATTATTGCATTTGTTTGAACTTAGTCAATACAAATGGGATTCGTCAATCCCAATAGGCCTATTAATAATATTCGCGCTCACTATTGCTAGTGACTAAATGGTTCATAATAAAGGATCTCGGTTTAGCAAGGTTGGTACTTAGTGATAATAAAACAATCAGGTAAGCATACAATTTAAAAACATTGTGCTCGGTTATAAATAGCATGTATTCCCCCCAAGGGTTTGTAAAACAATTAGGTAATCGAAAGTGGGGCTATGAACTCACCTTAAGTTGGATGATGTATAATGAGAATGATGGATATGCCGTAAGAACTTCTACGAGCAACCTAGAATAATTGTTGCAACTTAGGTTTGGAATAATGTCTAAGGAAACATAAACATGCCAATATATATATCTTGCATCTAGTCCATGATGTGGTATGATGCATATTGTAAGTCTTAGAAAGAAAAGATTTATGAACATGTATGTTTTGTATATCGTTTACTACCGTTCGGGCCGACATAATTCAGAAGTCATGTTAGTAAGCGTTCGAGGAGCCAGGACACTTTAACTCGTAAATCCACAACTCAACTCGACGGCTTACATAATGAACTCCTCACATGAGGCTCCCTACTATTGTAGTAGTTGATGAAATATATAGATATAAGTTTTGATCCGAAAAGTTACATGTCCGATATTTGAATAAACTTAGGAAAGTTTATTAGTACATGAAGATTGTTATTAGGGTATGTTTCATAAGTCTTGTATGACCATTTTCTCTTGTTATATCTCATGGTTCCTTTAGATGAAGTAGATCCAAATTGTATGTTCAAGTTATCGCCAACTTCTCTAATTCATGTATTTACCTTGGTAAGCTTGTATGGTCATTTCGTCATGGCCTAGCCATGACCTTTGGTCCTTGTTCCAAGGTCATGAGACACAACCTTGGCTCTAGCCATGGTTGTGGTCTTGATTATAGGTCATAAGACCTCTTGTTCCATTTAAAGTATAACCATAATCTAGTGACTTTGGTCTAAAAATGGGCTGTTTAGAATTTGAAGAATTTTATCACTCGGAAAGCGTTTTCAGGGCTCGAGCTTCTTTGTACCTGAATGAAAACGTCGTTCCGGACAACTTTCGTGTTTTAACTTTTTGATGAAACGGACCATAAGTGTGACTTTCAAAACCCAAATTTGATCAGAATGGTATTTGGCAGTTTGCCGCAAAGTTTTGGTAACTTCAAATGGGCGTAACTTTTGACTCGTATACTCGTTTTAGGTGGTTCAAATTGCTATGGTTTCCTTGTTAAGTCCTCTACTACAATATGTAATAATCCAATATCATATTTTTACCATTTTGATCAGGTTATACCAACAAAGTCACTAGTTTACTTGTTTTATGAACTCGTCTTATCAATCATGTACAATAACTTGTTTTACTCACTTTTATACATCATGGACATTAATACAAGACATAATATAGCACAAATAATATGTAAATAACATGAACATGATTATTTAACAAGAATCAAGTTAGGGTTTGGCTCACAACTTTTGGCTTTCAAAGATGAAAGGAAGTTAACATGTAAGGATAGGACTTTGATAGACTTGCTTCAACCCACTTCACTTCATGCAATCTTTCTACCCTTGTAATCTTGAAAGATGGATGATGAAGGTTGAGGTGACTTGAGTGGATTAAAACTCAAGAGAAATCACCAAAGTTTCAAAGGATTTGAAGTAGTTTGATGAATCAAAACCAAACTAGAGATATAGTACTTGATTTCTTGAGTAATTCTTGAAGTAGAGGGAAAATTAGGAGTGTGTTTGTGTGTGTGAGGTTATGAACGACTAAAAGGAGGTGAGGAGGGTTTTATAGTGTGTTGAGGAGGTTAGTGTATAAGAATGAATGGCTTAGAATGGAACACATGATAACTACATGTATGTTTTTAGGCCATAAGTGTTTCTAAGGCTTAAAATGATACACATGAGTGATCTAATAGTTCCATGGTTCTCACTAAGCCACCAAGATCATGGTGAATCACCTCTTGGTCGTTCCATATGAGGGGGAAGTGACTAGATGGATAAACTTGGTATTATCTAGTTTACGGAGTGAGTTTTGGTCCCGTTAATCGCTAACGGTAAGTCGTTAAGTCATGAAACTTAAAACCGGGTATCGTAAAAATACGAAACTTGGAAGAATGGTTAAACATGTCATTATACTCCATAATAAAATATAAAATGAGTGGTAGGTTCTATCGGGTGCTAAAACCCTGCTAAAAACTGGAAACACGGGTCTAAAACGCGTAATACGTAAAACGTACGAATATTGCGTAAAATTGAGAAAAGTAAAATGTTACTTTTCTAATGTGATAAAAATGATTTAAAATGACTTATAATGTCTAGACTGGGCTCAGTCTAGTGTCGGTTGGTATTAAATGTCTTTTAGACATCAAACCGTAAGCCTAAAAATCACGAAATGACTTATAACATCAAGGGATGATTTTTGGTCAATGGAGGAGGGAAAAATATGTTGACTTTTTCTAATAAGTTGAAAACTCAAATCGTCTTAGAAACGCGGTGCAGGTATAGGCTAAGGTTACGGCTGAGTAAAAACGCTTAAAACTGAAAATTCCAGTTTTTCACGGCCGAGGTTTATTTTGGTCATGTTTTTCTTAGTCATGATTTATTCTCAAATAAATCATGAGTGTGTCAAACATTTTTCTGATACGGGGAAAATTAACGCGACCGAATTTCGTTGTGCGTAGAATTTCTGAATGACGTTTTACCCTAAAACGTGTAATTCCGTGTAATTCTTTAATAACTTTCACGAAAATGAGCTTATGAATGTCAAACTTTTAATTTGCCATGGAAATGATTTATCACTTCAGCCCAAGAAATAAAAATCAAATTTCGGGAAAATTTTCGGGAAAAATGAATAGTAAAAGTGAATAGTGAAATTTTCCTGGAAAAGTAAATATCCTGAAAATGTGAATTGTTACAGTCTCCACCCCATATGAGAGCTCCGTCCCGGAGATCAATTTGCGTTGGGAGTAGAAACTTTGTTGGTAAAAAGATGTGGGTATGTCTTACATATCTGGTCCTCTCGTTCCCATGTGTATTCAGGACCACGTCGTGAGTTCCATCGAACTTTGACAATTGGAATACGGCTTTGCTTGAGTTGTTTGACCTCTTGGTCCATGATTTCTACGGGTTCCTCAGTAAATTGAAGATCGTCATTGAGTTGAATTTCATCGAGTGGAATCACTAGTGATTCATCCGACAAGCATTTCTTTAGGTTAGATACATGGAAAGTGGGGTGTACACTACTGAGTTCTGATGGAAGCTCAAGTCTGTACGCCACATGGCCAACCCTGGCTAGGATTTTGAATGGTCCGATGTATCTTGGGTTTAGTTTTCCTCGTTTACCGAATCATATCAAGCCTTTCCAAGGCGATACCTTTAGCATAACCATATCTCCGACTTGGAATTCTAGGGGTCTGCGTCGTGTGTCGATGAGCAGGTGTGGTAATAGTCGAATATCAAAGGAAATTGATATAGCAGTCGAATATTAATAGGAATTGATATAGTAGTTGCAATTATAGCCTAGTAAGTAATCGGTTGTTGTACCTAGTGTTTATTGACGTCATACTTATGTTATTTCGGATACAAATAAGCCCACTTGTTTATAATTCTTTATTTACATAGAGAGGCATCCCAAACAATGTAGATAAGGAAATATAAACTTATGGTTTAGTGATTTACAATGTCTTTATTTAAATGGAAAGGCATCCCAATCCATTCAAATAATTACAAATCATCCTACACAACATTCATACTTAGTCGGTGAGTTACAAGGTAGGGTATTACGAGATGATACTGGTGTTGCAAAGGTACAAGATGAATATTCAAACTTGTAAAGCTGATTAGGGTACTTGTGATGTAACTAAGGATGATTTGAGCTTTAAAAGTGCATCAAGATCTGTTAATGAGCTTGTGTTTGCCACGGTTGTGAAGGTAATGTTGTGATATGTTGATGAACAAAAGTGCGTAGTGTATGCTTAATGTTAATATTGGTAGAGATGTTGAGTTTGTTTTGAAAATCTTAAGAGATTTTAAAGGTTTATGATGGAATGGTATCCTAAACAGGATGGTACTTCTACAGGATGAAGAGAATAATTGATAACTATCCCAAGATAGTAGTTCGGATTATCTCATAAATGAAAATTTTTCAAGAATGAATTTAGATCATACAAATAAGGTGTTAAGATCTTGCTGAGTGGTAAGGCACTATCGTGTCTCTAGATTGTTTTAATGTATTCTGGTGGTTTATCGAGTTCAAGTAGGAAATCAACCTAAACATAACCCTAGTACAACTATTCTCAGTATTTGAAAATTTTAAGTCGAATATAGTTAGTCAGACTATATTCCACTGTCCCAAGGTTAAATATAGGTGACTAGTCTATATTTAGCCAAGGTTCGATAAAATTTCCAAATACCTAAATTAGGTATACTTGTGATATGTCTGTTGCTTTCGGGAAACTGTCCGCTAAACAAAGGCGATGTCAAACAATTCAGTTGCAAGTCCCGCCCATACAAGACTTGTAACCTATGTTTTCATATTCTATTGCATTAGAAGATAGTAAGGGTAGGTACGTATGGAAAGGAAGTTTTAAGTAGTTCTAAAATAGAACATACTTGGCCAGGATCACGAACTTTTAATAATGAAGATTTCAGAAGAAAACTTTGATGTATGTAGGGCTGAACCTCAGCTTTTGTAGGTGATGGATTTGTTTGTCCTTTATAAATCTCATATTTCTATTTAGAAATCGATAGGTTGTTACGGGTTTTTGATATCATATGAAATGATATTGATGATGTGATGGAATAATTTTAGAGACCATTGTGCAAAACACAATGTCTCAGAAGTAGGTTAGACCATTGTGCAATTCACAATGTCTGGGAAGTAGGTTAGACCATTGTGTGACTCAAAACATTTGAGAAATGGTTAAGACCATTGTATAATACAATGTCTTGGAAAATGAATGAGACCATTGTATCTCACAATGTCTTGGAAAATGAATGAGACCATTGTATCTCACAATGTCTTGGAAAATGAATGAGACCATTGTATCTCACAATGTCTTGGAAAATGAATGTTGGAGTAGGAACATGATTGGGAGAGTGTGATTGTGTCGAAATGCCCTAGAATAGGCATACGCAGATATGTTTAGTCCATTGTTTAGATAAATGATTGAAAATAAACCGAGTTTATATATCAATAAACTAATGCTTACGGGGAAATGCTCAAAATGGGTATATATGAATATACTAATATGTTTGTGAAGCATAACATGCTTACTAAGTCCATAATCGTCTGGAGGATGGAAGACACGGAGAGCGGAAGGCTATAAAAATGTTTTTGCTTGTATGTGCGGTTATAGTTTAGGTCTCAATTAGACCCGTTTCTCTATAACCATGGCTCTGGTACCAATCTGTAACACCCCCAATTCATGGTTGCAGCGGAATTCGAACTGGGTGTTACTCGACGGCACAATAGTCACAATAATAGAAAACGAACTCCAATTGAGTCGTTTTAAAAGATGTATCATTCAAATTATATAAATATCAGAGATTTCAAAATGAGGTCCCAATTGGTTCCATGTTTACAATGTATAATAAATGAGTTTTGAATGATAATAAAATTTATAGCCCTCTTGAGTATCCGTGTCCTTCCGTGCCATCCTTGATCGTCATGAACCTGAAATACATGCTTGAGAGGTCAACACAAAGGTTGAGTGATATTCATAGAGTTTGTTAAATCGATTGAACACAATATGTTGGTAGTGTGAGTTATAGGCTCACACCAATGTTTGGAAAACAAAACAGGTAGGCTACGTTATTATACGCCCGGAACATGTATTATACACTAAGCTTATGACACCATAACGTTAACGTGTACCAATATCGATCGGCAGATTTATCCCGGTAGGTACTTTGCTAACATACCTAAATCTCAAATATTATTGCATTTGTTTGAACTTAGTCAATACAAATGGGATTCGTCAATCCCAATAGGCCTATTAATAATATTCGCGCTCACTATTGCTAGTGACTAAATGGTTCATAATAAAGGATCTCGGTTTAGCAAGGTTGGTACTTAGTGATAATAAAACAATCAGGTAAGCATACAATTTAAAAACATTGTGCTCGGTTATAAATAGCATGTATTCCCCCCAAGGGTTTGTAAAACAATTAGGTAATCGAAAGTGGGGCTATGAACTCACCTTAAGTTGGATGATGTATAATGAGAATGATGGATATGCCGTAAGAACTTCTACGAGCAACCTAGAATAATTGTTGCAACTTAGGTTTGGAATAATGTCTAAGGAAACATAAACATGCCAATATATATATCTTGCATCTAGTCCATGATGTGGTATGATGCATATTGTAAGTCTTAGAAAGAAAAGATTTATGAACATGTATGTTTTGTATATCGTTTACTACCGTTCGGGCCGACATAATTCAGAAGTCATGTTAGTAAGCGTTCGAGGAGCCAGGACACTTTAACTCGTAAATCCACAACTCAACTCGACGGCTTACATAATGAACTCCTCACATGAGGCTCCCTACTATTGTAGTAGTTGATGAAATATATAGATATAAGTTTTGATCCGAAAAGTTACATGTCCGATATTTGAATAAACTTAGGAAAGTTTATTAGTACATGAAGATTGTTATTAGGGTATGTTTCATAAGTCTTGTATGACCATTTTCTCTTGTTATATCTCATGGTTCCTTTAGATGAAGTAGATCCAAATTGTATGTTCAAGTTATCGCCAACTTCTCTAATTCATGTATTTGCCTTGGTAAGCTTGTATGGTCATTTCGTCATGGCCTAGCCATGACCTTTGGTCCTTGTTCCAAGGTCATGAGACACAACCTTGGCTCTAGCCATGGTTGTGGTCTTGATTATAGGTCATAAGACCTCTTGTTCCATTTAAAGTATAACCATAATCTAGTGACTTTGGTCTAAAAATGGGCTGTTTAGAATTTGAAGAATTTTATCACTCGGAAAGCGTTTTCAAGGCTCGAGCTTCTTTGTTCCTAAATGAAAACGTCGTTCCAGACAACTTTCGTGTTTTAACTTTTTGATGAAACGGACCATAAGTGTGACTTTCAAAACCCAAATTTGATCAGAATGGTATTTGGCAGTTTGCCGCAAAGTTTTGGTAACTTCAAATGGGCGTAACTTTTGACTCGTATACTCGTTTTAGGTGGTTCAAATTGCTATGGTTTCCTTGTTAAGTCCTCTACTACAATATGTAATAATCCAATATCATATTTTTACCATTTTGATCAGGTTATACCAACAAAGTCACTAGTTTACTTGTTTTATGAACTCGTCTTATCAATCATGTACAATAACTTGTTTTACTCACTTTTATACATCATGGACATTAATACAAGACATAATATAGCACAAATAATATGTAAATAACATGAACATGATTATTTAACAAGAATCAAGTTAGGGTTTGGCTCACAACTTTTGGCTTTCAAAGATGAAAGGAAGTTAACATGTAAGGATAGGACTTTGATAGACTTGCTTCAACCCACTTCACTTCATGCAATCTTTCTACCCTTGTAATCTTGAAAGATGGATGATGAAGGTTGAGGTGACTTGAGTGGATTAAAACTCAAGAGAAATCACCAAAGTTTCAAAGGATTTGAAGTAGTTTGATGAATCAAAACCAAACTAGAGATATAGTACTTGATTTCTTGAGTAATTCTTGAAGTAGAGGGAAAATTAGGAGTGTGTTTGTGTGTGTGAGGTTATGAACGACTAAAAGGAGGTGAGGAGGGTTTTATAGTGTGTTGAGGAGGTTAGTGTATAAGAATGAATGGCTTAGAATGGAACACATGATAACTACATGTATGTTTTTAGGCCATAAGTGTTTCTAAGGCTTAAAATGATACACATGAGTGATCTAATAGTTCCATGGTTCTCACTAAGCCACCAAGATCATGGTGAATCACCTCTTGGTCGTTCCATATGAGGGGGAAGTGACTAGATGGATAAACTTGGTATTATCTAGTTTACGGAGTGAGGTTTGGTCCCGTTAATCGCTAACGGTAAGTCGTTAAGTCATGAAACTTAAAACCGGGTATCGTAAAAATACGAAACTTGGAAGAATGGTTAAACATGTCATTATACTCCATAATAAAATATAAAATGAGTGGTAGGTTCTATCGGGTGCTAAAACCCTGCTAAAAACTGGAAACACGGGTCTAAAACGCGTAATACGTAAAACGTACGAATATTGCGTAAAATTGAGAAAAGTAAAATGTTACTTTTCTAATGTGATAAAAATGATTTAAAATGACTTATAATGTCTAGACTGGGCTCAGTCTAGTGTCGGTTGGTATTAAATGTCTTTTAGACATCAAACCGTAAGCCTAAAAATCACGAAATGACTTATAACATCAAGGGATGATTTTTGGTCAATGGAGGAGGGAAAAATATGTTGACTTTTTCTAATAAGTTGAAAACTCAAATCATCTTAGAAACGCGGTGCAGGTATAGGCTAAGGTTACGGCTGAGTAAAAACGCTTAAAACTGAAAATTCCAGTTTTTCACGGCCGAGGTTTATTTTGGTCATGTTTTTCTCAGTCATGATTTATTCTCAAATAAATCATGAGTGTGTCAAACATTTTTCTGATACGGGGAAAATTAACGCGACCGAATTTCGTTGTGCGTAGAATTTCTGAATGACGTTTTACCCTAAAACGTGTAATTCCGTGTAATTCCTTAATAACTTTCACGAAAATGAGCTTATGAATGTCAAACTTTTAATTTGCCATGGAAATGATTTATCACTTCAGCCCAAGAAATAAAAATCAAATTTCGGGAAAATTTTCGGGAAAAATGAATAGTAAAAGTGAATAGTGAAATTTTCCTGGAAAAGTAAATATCCTGAAAATGTGAATTGTTACAATTATTATGTCAAAAGCTGTCAAAATAATATATGTTTTGCCGATATTGAAACGTGAATATCTTTGTCGTTATAAGTCCGTTTTACTTGTTCTTTATATCCATTGTTACGTCTTAGTATTTAGTAATATATTTTTGAAAGCTTGGCTCCTCCGGGTTAGGTCTAAAGCCTCGTTTTGTTCGACGAAAAACGTCCAACAGCATGCTTTTTCAGAAAAATACTTTTCGTCAATATACTTGCAAAAACCATAACTCCTTCGTTATAAACTCTTTTTAATCCGTTCTTTCGCCTACGGCTTCGTTTTTGAAAGTATTTTCTAAAATTTTTCCAAAGTTTACTTTGTATTTACTGATTTTCCTGGGTTTACAAAAATGGGACAGTAGGTATAAATACTTGTTACAAATCCATTTTCTATGTTCAAAACTAGTTTCTAACATCACCAAATCTCTTGAAAACACCACAAAGCTATTTTAATCCTACCATACACCTTCTTAGGATGCCATGGGTTCCTAATCACCACTAATCATGTTAATTTAACAAGGGAATACCTAAATCAAATTCTAGGGTTTGTATGTTCAAAAAGTTAACAAAAATAATGTGGTAGATATTTTAGGTAACAATATAATGTATAATAAGATTACATAAATGCTTGAGGTTAAGAAAAATTACTTGTTGTCTTGGAGAGGACTTTAGGGGCCGTTCATGGGTGAGTGAGGGGGGGGGGGGGGGGTTGGGGTACTTGTGATTTAATTAGGAATCTAGTGTAATTTATGTATACATTTGTGTTATTAGTTAAAATCGGGGTACCGGGTTTGATAGAAATAAATGTTAACGAAGTTATTCGGGATAAAATAAATTTGTAAAAATGTTAAAAATATGTTGGGTACAAGTATTGAGTGTTCGGGTGATTATTGTTTAGTTTTCACGAAAACCGTCGTAATATTTATAAACTTACGTTATAAATAAAAATAAATTTCTAAAATACTGGGTAAATGACTATTATAACTTTTATGATGATATAATGGATATAAAAATATGTCGGGACCATTGTAGGAATATTTAGATATATTCGTCGTATTTATTAACCGTGTGTTAACGTTTATTTATAAATAATTATACGTAAAACGTTAAATATATCAAATATATAAATTTGAAAATCCTAAGAGTGGTATAACATGAAAATTCTACTATGATGATATACAGACTATCTCTAGTCCGTATGCAATGTCCTTACTGATAATAAAATGAATTCGCGCCTAAACCAATCCGGTTACGCGAATTTGAATACCCATAAAATAAATTTACGATGAAATGAGTAATGCAAGCGAATAGTGAAATTTTTTCCAGAAATGAATAGTGTTCAGTGAATAGTAAAATTTTCAAATGTTTCTCAGAATATCAAATTGACCTCGAAAATGATGAATAGTAAAACGATGAATAGTGTTTTGATGAATAGTGTTTTTCTAAAGTTTGGGAAATGACCTGAAATGGTGAGTTGTGACACAACCCATTTCCAAGTCGTGATGCCGTCAAGGGCAATTCTTGACGCCTTCAGGTACTGTTTTCAGCATATTTTGGAGACTTTGCCGTTTTCTTCACTTTTTGCTCAAAAAACGACCAAAATGTTTTCTTTTACAGATTTCTTCTCCAAAGTACCTAAATTGACAAAAGGAACGATTTAGGGCAATATTTGATCAAATAGTCTCGAATTAGGGCTTAAATGACCTCCTAAAAGCGGTACACTTTTCGCTTCATCAAATATCCCTACACTTGGGATTTGCTTGTCCTCAAGCAAATGAGCTTTTCCACCAATAAAAATCCAAGTTTGGGGTCATTTAACACTATTATAAAAGTAATTTCAACAAATGATCATTCCACCTTAATCAAAACAAGCACGGAAATCATACACTAGCACCTCACATTAAGTATTTGGATACTCTCATCTCTCGGGTGTTGCAAATTTATATATCATAATTGGAAATGGAGAAATATCACTCATTACCTGTCATAGCAAATAGATTACCATAGGCTTAGGAAAGGATCAAAACCTCCACCACTAGGCGTAAGCACCCAGGATAAACTATCAAAGACGTCTTTTAAAGGGTTATAACGTTAGGTGTAGGGGATATGGAAAACACGGTTTTGTTGGATAAACGGATATTTTACTGGTGGCAAGTCAATTGTCTTAGTTAACTACATGTACAATGATGCGTTGCTAAGCCAAGACTCGACTCAACTTAAACTAATTACGACTCTTTTTGGATTTTTTTCAACACACTATTTTACTTAAACATAAATAAAAGAAACGGATGGTAGCCCATATATTTTTCTCTTTTCTTTTTCTTTTTTTTTTCTTTTTTTATTTTTTATTGCATACACTTTTACTCTACCATCCAAAATAATACATCAAAGGGAGCTCGTTTCCTCCCTACACTTGAGCTTTTACATACTTTACAATCACTATTCTAATGACTCGAATCAAGATAATCAAAACACTTTGAGTACTTTTAAATATTAACGCACATATGGGGGTAATAATTGACGTCATCCCCATTACTCCATTACAATAGTACTTTACCCATGAGTCCCAATCGTCCCAAAGCAATATGTACAAGATATGACTCGACTTAGCAACTATGTAATCAATTAGACAACTAACTAAGGTTTAAACAAATAACAATAATGCACTAAAGATGAGTGCATACACGGAAGGCTAAGGCGATTTGGTTGTACATTTGGGGTGGATTGTAAAAAATTCTTCCTTTAAGTAAGATGCTTAAAGTTAGAAATGAAACATAGGCTCAGAGGGGTATACTAGGGGTTTCGTGTACTAAAAATGAGTACAACGCTAAGGTGTGGGGAAATTAATTGACTTTACTAGTCAAGTAATATGACTTAAATGGTCAAGTAATTATGATACGGGTTTAACACAAGGGTGATCCTAATGCCTCTTATCATGTAGTAAATCCTACTACACAAATGTAGTCTCACTAGCGGTCTCGGGATGCATCACTAACGCAAGTTCTAGAATCTAAATGCTACCGGTACACTCATAAGCACTAATAATAAATGCTTTTCCTATCAAATCTAAAGGCGAACCTCACATATTTGGGTAAAAAAATTTTCTGAATGGTACGGTTTTGTGTTAGTCATACAACTCCTATCCATGAGACGCTTGTTAAGGCTAAAGTTTCACTCCTAAATGTTGTAAAAAATTTTAAATTTGGCGCTAAACTTACACTAACAAGTATTTCTCTTAGTTTTATTACACACCTACCATCAAACAAACAAACTCAAGTGCAATAGTATCCTATAAGGTATCATCATTTACCCTCCCCTTACACTTAGAATGAACATTGTCCCCAATGTTCAATTAAAGGATGTAAAAGTAAAGTAGGTAAAAGAATGAAAACAAATAATCCCCTGATTCGTTTAGTGTGGATAGTGTTGTCAACAAAGTTAGATCTTCCTCCAGAAAAATGAACGTTCAAAGCTTCCCTTACAGAAATATAAATCATCTTCTTGTGGAATGAATATTTACAGATTTCCTGGAGTTTATAAGACTAAAGATTTAACAAAAACTTTTACGACTCCGGTATAAACAAAACTCGCATAAATTTTCAGAATTTTTGTACCTGACGCCGTCTGGTTATAACTCCTGACGCGGTCAGAATGTTCCTGGAAAAATCTCATGTTAAGTTTCCGGAAAATTTCTAGAAAAACTTATGCCTTACTTCCTGGAAAATCCTGCAAAACATCTCTATGACTCGATACAAGCATTTGACTCAAACAATTACTAACATACATGTTCATTTAATATTATTGTGGTTCATGCTCAATTTCATTCTTATAAACAAATTTTGGTCTCCCCTTACACTTAGCTTTTGAAAAATACCTTTTTATATAATTAAGACGAAGTTAAAAACAAAATAAAGCATTTTCACAATTTACTTTGAAACATGAGCCACAAACAATAAAAATAAAGCATGCATATGGAAACAAATAAAATCAAACAAACAAAGAAACAAACAAATAAATAAAGCTTGGATTGCCTCCCAAGAAGCGTTGTTTTTGTTCGAGTCACGAGCCTGACTATACCCTTATTTAACATAAATAGGGGAGGTCTTCCCTACACTTAGGATTAAGTGCGGGTGAAAGTAGCGATACACACCCTTAAGGTGGAACTATGCCACGTGAGGTGAAGGGGGTGAGTGAATGGCTTCCTTCATCCTAAAACTACCCGAATAATAATGGTTGATGGGTGGTTCGGTTCCTCTTTTATCTCCTAGAAATATATCTAAGGATGGAAAATTGTGTAAAGATTGAGGTTCCGGCTCATCAACACTAGGAAATTCCCTAGAACTAAGGGTACGGTTATCACTATAAGTATTCAAACCTATATCCTCTAGTGGTGCTTGGTCCAAGGGTTCTACCTCCATTGGGGTTCCTAAAGTTTCTTCTACTTCTTCCGGGTAAGTCACGGCTGGTGTGTGTGCCTCAAATGATGGTTGAGTATTTTGTTGGCTTATGTTATTGACCTCATCATTCCATGTATCAAGATCACCTATATCCTCATCATGTGTTTTGGTAGAATCTATCCTAAGCATTCTCCTAAGTATCTCACGTACTTCTCTAGGCATCTCAACTTCTATGTCCGAATCATAAGGATCTCCCTCAATAATCTTATATTCAATTTTCCTAAAGGATTCATCATGTGTTCCTTGAGATTCAAAGTCATTGGTAAAAAAACCTAGGTCTTTTTGATCAATGTGATCATGCTCGGCTAAATCCTCCTCAATTGTCTTCTTAGGTAGTGATAACAGCAAACCTAGTGCTTCATCCAACTTATGGTTTGTTGCAACAGCTCTCTCCATAATTCCTTGGCAAACTAGGTCGCATTTCCTATTGGCCTCACTAAAACGAGATCTTAAACATGGAGGTTGTTCATAAGAATCTATCCTAGGTAAAGGCTCATATGATTCATAGGTGTCTAGCCACTCAACCTTATCTTGCAATCTTAGAAGTCTAAGTGAAAAGTCCATTTGAAACAAATTACAAACAAAATCACAAAGAAAAGATAGACTACGAGAAAGCTATAAAATAAAAATAAAAATCTCACTTGATAGGAATCTAATGAGTAGACCTAATCAAAATAAATTTCAACCTAAACAATAACTATTCCCCGGGCTGCGGCGCCAAAAACTTGATGTACGTGGGGATCGCGCCCTCGCAACAGGTTTTACCTCTCAAGGGATCTTGAGAGCTTACAAGCCCCACCAGGCAGTGTACCTGATCATTGTAGTATAGTATTGTGACAAGTACTGGGGGATTGATTGTTCAACTCAGGAATAGTGTCGTTAGGATTGAAATTAATCTAACTAGATCTAAAGGTGAAGGATGATTCTTTTTGTGTTTTTATATTTTATGAAAAGCAGGTAAAAATCTCGGGTATTGAAAGAGTGGGCGGAATTAGTTGCTAATCAACTAACCCAAAAGCTACTAACTAAACAAATGGGCAAGAAAAGTAAATTAAGATTCTACAAGGGAAGTGAAGCGTATCTACCTATGATGTATTACTCCTTGCTAGTTATCCAATTCTACCTATTGAATTGTCACATCCTTGTTTTAATTGATGGGTTGTATTCCTTAATACTATTCGTAGGGCCGTGTACGATCTTCCCTAACTCTATAAGCTCCTACTTCACTCCTATGTCGAGCCATTAAAAGCTCCTAACATGGGATCACTAGAATTCGCTTATGCATTAAATACAACCAGATAATCGTAGTACACCTCCGATCATGTTTCTTAAGATGTTCAAGCAAGTTACCAATTGGAAGTCTGCCAGTTTTCTTAAGCCTAACATCGATATCATTCAATTAAACAAGAGACAATAGGAAACAAGAATTATAAGCTAAACCAATTAGACCTATCGAAGTGTCACACCCTAATTGATGAAGATAAACACAAACCTCAACAAGGAATCAATAAGATCTAATCAATTATATACAAGTTTCACGCAATCATAAGTAGACACAACGTGAATTAGCAAAACATCATCAAAGAAGAACAAGCAACAACGACAATGGTAAACATAATTAAGATAGAATCAACAAACCAATATATGATGTTTATGGAGTGATTGAAACCCTCTAATTTGCTGGAAAAACACCTACCTAAACCTAGGAATAGAACTTAGGGTTTAGGGCTTACAAAAAAGTGAAGTTATGATGTTATATTTATAGGCTATTTCTGCCAGGCCCGATCTTGACGGCGTCAGACCAACCTTGATGGTGTCAAGACCAAATTTTCTTCACCAAATTTTAGATCTTTTCGTCTCGATCATTTCCTTTTTTGAATCACTCAAATCCGAGTTCGTATGCAAAAGTTATGGCCAAAATAGTAACAGCTACAACGCGCGCAAGTTGTGACAAGTTAACACATGATGGCCTATGTGAGGCCTTCAGGAAGTCTTCTGGGTCATCACTCTTTAATTTAACACGTGATGGCCTACCTCCATTAACACGTGACGCCGTCACTCTTTAATCCTGATAGCCATCATTCCTTGCATTTACACGTGACGGCCTTGATCACCTTAAAGAGTGACACCGTCACGAACTCCTTCAAAAACATTCTGGATCGTCACCTGTATTTTATTTATCCAACCCATTTCCAAGTCGTGATGCCGTCAAGAGCAATTCTTGACGCCTTCAGGTACTGTTTCAGCATATTTTGGAGACTTTGCCGTTTCTTTACTTTTTGCTCCAAAAACGTCCAAAATGCTTCCTTTTCCAGATTTCTTCTAAAAAGTACCAAAAATGACAAAAGGAACGATTTAGGGCAATATTTGATCAAATAATCTCGAATTAGGGCTTAAATGTAACACCCCAACCCGATAAGGGTAGAAGTATTACATTACAGTGACATATCAGAACAAACACAAGCATATGATTCATACATACAACGAAATTCAGGGTTACAAATGAAAATCTGAAACTACAAGGTTACAAAACAATAAATACTATGTCTAATAAAGTTGAACTTCATCTAATCGTCTCTAGTCCAAAGCATAGTCTTCTAAGTCCAGTCACACTCTCTTCCCATAACCCATCTTCCTACTAAAACCTGCCGCAGGAAAAGGAAATGCGGCTGAGCTTAAAAAGCCCAGTGAACAGATACATATACAAAGCAATGATAATGAAATAGAACTGAAATATAGTGCATTGGGGAATATCATAAGGAATAAACAAATGAATAATAGAAATGAAGGAATAGGATAGTCCTCCACCACGAGCCCAAAACTCAAAGTCATAAGCCTTCAATTCATAATCTCACAATCAGAGGGGATACCTCTCAGGCAACCAGATAATATGAGGGGTGTCCTCATGCATCATAAGGGTGGAGTGATCAGCTCCCAGGGGTTGTGAAGGGCATGTATAGCACACAGTACCAATCACCTCAAAGTCAACTCAAAGTCATAGTTAAATCCACTAAGCATACATGTCTAGGATTGCAACCCATACGCCCCTTACTCAAAGTCAATCTCAAAGTCATATACTCAAAGTCATAATGGCCATAATAGTAATCATAAAAAGGGACGGCGTGAGAAATCACTCACCCACACATGAGTCATGCCAGTGGTGCATCACAGACATGCCTATGGTACCTCCATAGGTAGGAGAAACATAAATGGCTCGGGTATCAAACTAAGAGTCAGGTCTCAAAGTCATGCAAAAGGTCATATAGCAAAGGTTTATCTCAGAATCATATCAAAGGTTCACAATAGCAGTTCATAACAAAGGGTTCATATCAGAAATAGTATTCAAGGTCCAATCAGAGTTTATCAGGTCAAGGTTCATATTCAAAAATCAATTCATGGTTCAGTTCAAAAGTCCGTTTCAAAAGTTTCTATTAAAAGTCCAATTTAAATAATCTTTTAAAACAGTTTTCATAAAAATGGTCTTTCAAAATATAGTGTTCATGAAAGTAATATAACCTTTCTTTTAAAAAGAAATTTAGCATCATTTATAAACATCTTTTCAAATCGGTTCTTCTCAAAACATTTCCATGGTATCATTAAGAAGGTTTTCGTAGCATAGGTTCATAACGGAGGTCATATCAAGTGGAATCAACAGAGAAAGTTCAAGTAAAGGGGATCATAGCAATGGCATCAATTCGGGAACTAACGGATCAGAATATGAAAGAGATCATGAGAAACCTTTGAGAAAGGTCAGAATATCTGTACCTCAATCGCCATCGAAATCATAACATACGTAAGCATATGGAAACACTCCTTCTTCAATGAATCTACACGAATTAATGATCGGCTTATTATTAATAACTTATTCAATTCAGATTTCTCATTTTAGTCGGCTCTCCAGTTTTAGTAACTTTCCATTTAAAGTGACTTTCCACTTTTAGCAGGTTTCCATAAATAGTAAGTTTCCACTTTTAGAAAGTTTCCATAATTAGAAAGTTGAGTCATTATTAATGGAATCAAAGTATCTTTTAACATATTTACACATTTGGTCCTTAGGGTTTCATAACTTTACCTTTTACACCCTTATATTTCCAAAATTACACTTTAAACCTTTTTGTATTCAAAGTTACACTTTAAACCCTTAACTTATCCATTTTACATAATGATCCCTTATTTTATCATGTTATACGAATATACCTTCAAGTATTCACAATTTACACTTTAATTCCTTCAAGTTATCAAAGTTACATATTTAACCCTTTAATTTACAATTACAACTTTTAATTCTTAATAATTACATATTAAGCCATTAATTTACCAAATTAGCACATAATCCCTTGAATACTTTTAAATACTCAAAACAGTTCCAAGTTTCTGAAAATTACATTTTTAGTCCCTCTCTTTTAATTAATTACAAATCGCACCAATTAAATACAATTAATTCATTTTCTTGTAATATTTACACTTAGAACCCTCAAGTTATATTTTTCCCATATCCCTACTGATTTATATGACATTACAAAAATATCCCAGAAGTTTCAAAGTTGGCAAAACACACCCTTATACTATTAATTTTCCAATCGGTTTATATTAAAAATTAACCAAAACTATAACAAACCCTAAAATCAAATGCTAATCATTACCCCATGATTCTAACAACCTTAAACCATCATTAATTACCAGATCTCATGCCTCAAACTCTAACCCTAATCGATTTAGGGTTTTCTTTTATTTTTCCCTTTATTTTCTAATTAGCCGATTTATAAATTAATTAATAATACAATATTTAGGCCTCCATAATTCTAACCAATATTTTTCTGCGATTATACATATTATATAGAGTTCATAAAAATTAGTGTTCACGCCCAGAAAATTCATGTATAATTATTTAGAGTTTTGTGGCGTTTTTGGGGTTTAAATTCGTAAATCATTCATAGAACATGCATGGATCGAACCAAACATTTTATTTGATGTTTATAAGGTATAAAGGACCTGAGAAAAATACCAAATCAAGAATGGAACGTGTAGAGAGGGCTGTACAAATTATAGCATACGCGTAGAGCCAAAACGATCCAAAAATCACCATGACTTCACCAATGATCTTCCAACCTTGAAACCAATTTTCGTGGGTCTTATATGATGTAAGGAACATCAGAAAAATAAGAAATCATTTTTATAGAGGTCGTATGAAGCATAACGAATTTACCTTTGTTTTAGGGCTCGACACAAAGAAAACAATGCTACGATCGTGTAAGGCTTCAACAATTCGAATGGGATTTTTCTTGGCTTCTTAGGATGTTGATGAATCACAAAAAAATGCTTGAGAGTGATGGGAGAGTCGAATAGAGGCTAAGAGATTTCTTTGGTGTGTTATTTTTCAATCGGTAATTAGGGTTTAGTGTAAAAAAGGTATGGATTGACTATAAAAGATGGAATGCCGTGTGATGGGGGCCTTGGGCCAGGAATTTCGAAATTTTTGGTTGACAAAATATCCTTGGTGATTATCTTCCTTATTTGCACAATTTGAATCAAATTAAATCTCCTTAAAATTTCTTTTATCTCATTCGGCCCTTGTAGGGGTAATTTGGTAATTTTACTACTTATATAATGTTAAATGTAATTGTTAAAATTATTTGGATACATAACTTGTGCATTGTTTGAAGTTTGGGGTTTATTTGGTACTTTAATAAGCTTTTAATTAAATTTCAAATTGGTAAGGGCAATTTGGTCTTTTCACATGTTCTCAGATTTTAGGTGTTACAACTTCTTCCCCTCTAAAAAGAAAAAAAATTTCGTCCTCGAAATTTGAAGTCGCAAAGTTAGACGAAGTCGTAGCAAACCGCAAAAGTCGTCACAACATTCTCACGCCCGGGGAGGTTCTTCCAAAAGCTATTCAGACCAACTGGTTTCTCATGACTCGTAATTATTGTCAAAACAGTTTCAGATTTCTCAGAAGGGCATATCATATTGAATTTGAATCAAAAGGGTAATGTACCAAACATAACGGATGATAAACGAATTCTCCAGGAAGAGGTATAAAAATACATAGGATTTTCATCGAATTGATTAGGCGAATCAGATGTGAATACATTGAATTGTAGCAAACATGGGGTGATATACGGTTTAACCCTTCAGCTTCTCAGATAGTCTCGGCTTTTAGATAACCTTCCAAAGGTATTCTCATAAACAAACAGGTCTCATTTCCTCAAAGTCCACAATCACATATTTTACTCATAGCAGATCATAATAAACAACTTCACGAATGCGAATTGTATACGGACAGAAAGCATATCGTTAGATATCGTCAACGGCAGAAATTTCATAATGGAACCTAAGATCCTTATCAGAAGTTGCAAAGATCAGCAAAACACGTGTCGAGAGTCCAAACGTATCGAACCGTATAACAAGGACAGCATATCAAACGTATAGGTAGAATGAACCTAAAGTCTCACTAAACTCAGATGATCTTGACCAGATGCCAGAATTCTTAAGCTTCTAAGGCACTCCTCGAAATATCACATGCCCACCATAAGTGCACGTTTTATGATGTAAGTATTATCACGCTGGCCAGACGTCATAATACTGGCATCATATACATATGCCCTCATGCTGGTCATACTTTATCTCAAGTCGTGAGTCAAAACCACCTATCTTAATCCACCTAGTACTTCTACAGTCTCAAAGATCATCAGAAACAAACAACATAACTAAGAGAACGAAATTACTCAAAGAGTAACGGAAATCCGAGAATGTCATTCAAAATTAAGGTACGTCATCAATAGCGTCAATCCTTTACAGAATCATCTCGTCTAAACACAATGTCCGCTTCAAAATCCGTCCACTCAAATACAAATTTCAAAATTTCTTCCAAGTTGGGGTAGTCTGTTTACTCTTATCCATCTTGCCTCATGATTAAAAGAATTTAAAACTCGAGTCTGGTTCCTCCGGTCTTCAGCAGCTCCTCTTGGTAGTGTGGCATCGTAACGGCAGTCTCTGACGCAATCACTGTGGATTCCTCCATCCGCAGGTCTGCTTCTGCTCTCAATTCATCTTAGTACAACTAAAATGAATAGAGAAACAAGACTGCGTTTCTTCGACAGGTCTTCTAACATAGCTCCAGGTTTTAAGGTACATGATGTTGTTGTCGACTCCAGGTTGTGTGTTGAATGGTTCGTCTTCTTTGGTCTGGTTGTCTTGGTACCCAAACTGAAATCTTCACGTGTTGCGTGATGCATGATTGAGCACTATCCTAGTTCCTCACTTCTTCTTGTATGCTTCTTCCATGGTAATTCTTGTCGCAACCATCTTCTACGACTCTTCCACCAAGTTTCTAACTCCGATAACGATGTTCGATCTTGGTCCTTCTTGTGAAAGCTCTGTCTTTACATTATACAGGGTAGTGTTGTCTATTATGCTTTCTGAACGTCAATCAAATTTCTCTTCCAGAACAAAGGGTCGTCTCACCCATAATCTCTATGTTCTTCTTTCATTTTAGAACACAACACAATGTCATACTATGACAATTTGTCCAAAACACGCGAAAAACATGATTATTCTAGCCAACACCATTGGCATCATTCAAGTTCATAAATGTTATAACGAGTGCAAAGGCAACTTCAGAAATCATCTCAGGGAATTTTCACATCGCCTTCTTTCTTCTTCAGGAACTGAAATACTTCCCAAAAGTTACTCTCAGTTAGTTAACCCCCTTCTTAGAAGTTTTTGTGGTTGCTTCTTCAGTCCTTCAAATCTAAAATGATGCAATCAGACGCGGAGTTTCAAAGGAAGACCAAATTAATTATTGATACGCGGAAACAGATAATGATTAGTGATAGTGGTACGTTTAAGTTCACGATAGTCGATACGTCATCGCATACTTCTCTCATTCTTCTTCATAAACAAACAAGAGCATCTAAAGAGAATTACCAAGGTTAAAAATCATATTCCATCAGCTCCTTCAATCTCTCAACTTCTATGGCCCCATGGTTTCTTTACTGATATCAGTTCAATGTCCACTCTACTTCTTAAGCAGGAAGGAGTACCAAAAGGTTCATCAGAGAATACCGGAAAATCTTCGTATGACAAAATATTTCCCAATAGTAGAACTTTCCAAGGGTTGATAATAATGGTTTTCAGGACAACTTGGTAATCACATGAGTTTGGGGTAGGTGTTTCCATAGTGACAGAAATTTTAGCAGATGTAGAGAGTCATCATAATGGAATAGGGTGAAGCAGATTTTTAAGGTCACATTTCAGATATGGTAGTCTATGGTATCTTCACGAATAGCCATTCAGTCCAAAAGACCGTACAATCAAACATCTCAAAGTCAAAGGATTCATAGAGTGAATACAGTCGTCAAATCATACAGATAGTTCATATATCAGAGTCAAGTACATGGTTCAACAAAATGTTGGGATGGATAAACGAACAGTTCAATGTGTGGGAATTTCGTTTAGCTTCTTAGCATAAGTAGCAGGTAGGACGTGTATCATTGGTAATACGAATATCGTATAATCGTCAATTGTGAGAGGTACAGAATCTCAGTTATCAGCATCATCATGCTTAGTTAACAAATCCATATAGAGATAGTATTTACATCATACCCTTCCCAAGGAAACGGTTGGCAGAACAAGGTTCATCATTCAAAGAGAGGAAACAAAACTTCTCATATTCGTGGTTCATAATTACCAAGATTCTCATAGGAGTAATAATGGATCATACAGAGTTAAGTAGTATCGGATGATACATTCATACCCAGCATAAGTAATGAATTTACAGAATGTGTCGAACACATTGTGGTTGAATGACCTACGATGTGGTCGAAAAGGTGTCAAACAGCTTATCAAACAAATCGGAGGCGGAGATCAAAATCTGAAGGTGAAACTTAAATGTGTAAGGTATCCAGGTAGCCTTCCGAGGTATTCCAAACTTACTTGGTTACTAAGCTTAAGTTGCAAAACTTCTAACTTCTGAAACAAAGGTCCTTATAAGGCTTATCTAAGAGCAAAGGCACGATCAGAGTGATACGGAAGCAAATGATACTTACATAAATGTCTTAGTCTACCCATTCCTCACTGGTAATAACTTAGGTTCCTATGGGGAATCCTAATGTAAAGTTTCAAAGGTTGTCTTATGAGCGCCTACAGTGGAAACTTAGGGGTCCAAACTTCACAGGTCAAGGGTAAATGTATTACGAATCGCAGCCTGGGCTCTGATACCATAATTGTAACACCCCAACCCGATAAGGGTAGAAGTATTACATTACAGTGACATATCAGAACAAACACAAGCATATGATTCATACATACAACGAAATTCAGGGTTACAAATGAAAATCTGAAACTACAAGGTTACAAAACAATAAATACTATGTCTAATAAAGTTGAACTTCATCTAATCGTCTCTAGTCCAAAGCATAGTCTTCTAAGTCCAGTCACACTCTCTTCCCATAACCCATCTTCCTACTAAAACCTGCCGCAGGAAAAGGAAATGCGGCTGAGCTTAAAAAGCCCAGTGAACAGATACATATACAAAGCAATGATAATGAAATAGAACTGAAATATAGTGCATTGGGGAATATCATAAGGAATAAACAAATGAATAATAGAAATGAAGGAATAGGATAGTCCTCCACCACGAGCCCAAAACTCAAAGTCATATCTCAAAGTCATAAGCCTTCAATTCATAATCTCACAATCAGAGGGGATACCTCTCAGGCAACCAGATAATATGAGGGGTGTCCTCATGCATCATAAGGGTGGAGTGATCAGCTCCCAGGGGTTGTGAAGGGCATGTATAGCACACAGTACCAATCACCTCAAAGTCAACTCAAAGTCATAGTTAAATCCACTAAGCATACATGTCTAGGATTGCAACCCATACGCCCCTTACTCAAAGTCAATCTCAAAGTCATATACTCAAAGTCATAATGGCCATAATAGTAATCATAAAAAGGGACGGCGTGAGAAATCACTCACCCACACATGAGTCATGCCAGTGGTGCATCACAGACATGCCTATGGTACCTCCATAGGTAGGAGAAACATAAATGGCTCGGGTATCAAACTAAGAGTCAGGTCTCAAAGTCATGCAAAAGGTCATATAGCAAAGGTTTATCTCAGAATCATATCAAAGGTTCACAATAGCAGTTCATAACAAAGGGTTCATATCAGAAATAGTATTCAAGGTCCAATCAGAGTTTATCAGGTCAAGGTTCATATTCAAAAATCAATTCATGGTTCAGTTCAAAAGTCCGTTTCAAAAGTTTCTATTAAAAGTCCAATTTAAATAATCTTTTAAAACAGTTTTCATAAAAATGGTCTTTCAAAATATAGTGTTCATGAAAGTAATATAACCTTTCTTTTAAAAAGAAATTTAGCATCATTTATAAACATCTTTTCAAATCGGTTCTTCTCAAAACATTTCCATGGTATCATTAAGAAGGTTTTCGTAGCATAGGTTCATAACGGAGGTCATATCAAGTGGAATCAACAGAGAAAGTTCAAGTAAAGGGGATCATAGCAATGGCATCAATTCGGGAACTAACGGATCAGAATATGAAAGAGATCATGAGAAACCTTTGAGAAAGGTCAGAATATCTGTACCTCAATCGCCATCGAAATCATAACATACGTAAGCATATGGAAACACTCCTTCTTCAACGAATCTACACGAATTAATGATCGGCTTATTATTAATAACTTATTCAATTCAGATTTCTCATTTTAGTCGGCTCTCCAGTTTTAGTAACTTTCCATTTAAAGTGTGTAACAATTCACATTTTCAGGTTAATTACTATTTCCGGAAAATTCACTATTCACTTTTACTATTCATTTTTACTATTCATTTCTATCCGAAATTTTCCCGAAAGTTGATTTTTATTTGATATTCTCAAGTGATAAATCATTTCCATGGCAAATTAAATGTTTGACATTCGTCAGATCATTTTCGTGAAAGTTATTAAGGAATTACACGTTTTAGGGTAAAACGTCATTCAGAAATTCTACGCACAACGAAATTCGATCCCGTCAGGTGACCCCACATCGGAAAAATGTTTGACACGCTCATGATTTATTTGAGAATTAATCGTGACTGAGAAAAACATGACCAAAGACTTCCCGGCAGGTCACCCAAGCCAGTACTACTCTCGCATGAGCACGCTTAACCGTATGGGCGATTAACCGTTAGACCACAAAACGCGTTTCTAAGACGATTTGAGTTTTCAACTCATTAGAAAAAGTCAACATATTTTTCCCTCCTCCATTGACCAAAAATCATCCCTTGATGTGATAAGTCATTCCTTGATTTTTAGGCTTACGGTTTGATGTCTAAAAGACATTTAATACCAACCGACACTAGACTGAGCCCAGTCTAGACATTATAAGTCATTTTAAATCATTTTTATCCTATTAGAAAAGTAACATTTTACTTTTCTCAATTTTACGCAATATTCGTACATTTTACGTATTACGCGTTTTAGACCCGTGTTTCCAGTTTTTAGCAGGGTTTTACACCCAAATGGAACCTACCACTCATTTTATATTTTATTATGGAACATATGAACATGTTTAACAATACTTTCAAGTTCCATAATTTTACGACACCCGGTTTTACGTTTTGAGGCTTAATCATTTACGGTTGGCAATTCCCGGAGTCAAGTTTCATCCTAATACTTAGGATATTATCAACCAAGGCACACCTCACCCCCCTTATCCATCTTGAACCGCCATATGGGGGGGGAGTCACCCCTTGTGTGGCTTAATCTCCTTACTTGTGCTCTAGGATCATTACAAGTGTTGAACTTGTTCACCAAGTGTTGACTAGTCAAGGAAAGTAACCTCCTCAAAGGCATATAAAGCCTTCCCCTTGCCCCTTGTTGCCGTCCACTTCTACACACCCCATCCTCTCATCCTTAGCTCATTTTCTTCCAAATTATAGCAAGGTTCAAGTGAAAGTTCAAGATAGAAACCCTAGTTTGATCTTAGATTATCAAACACTTCCATAACCTTGTATACTTGGTGATTTCTCTTGAGTTTGAATCCACTCAAGTCACCTCAACCTTCATCATCCATCTTTCAAGATCACAAGGGTAGAAAGGTTGCATGAAGTGAAAAAGGGTTGAAGCAAGTCTATCAAAGTCCATTTCCTTACATGTTAACTTCCTTTCATCTTTGAAAGCCAAAAGTTGTAAGCCAAACCCTAACATGATTCTTGTTAAATAATCATATTCATGTTATTTACATGTTATTCTTGCTATATTATGTCTTGTAGTTATGTCCATGATGTATAAAAGTGAGCAAAACAAGTTATTGTTATTGATTGTTACAACAAGTTACTAAAACAAGTAAACTAGTGACTTTCTTGGTAAGACCTGATCAAAATGGTAAAAATATGATGTTTGATCATTACATATTACAGTAGAGGACTTAACAAGGAAACCATAGCAATTTGAACCACCTAAAACGAGTATACGAGTCAAAAGTTACGCCCATTTGAAATTACCAAAGATTTCCGGCAAAACTGCCAAATACCATTCTGATCAAATTTGGGTTTTGAAAGTCCCACTTCTGGTCCGATTCATCAAAAAGTTAAAACACGAAAGTTGTCCGAAACGACGTTTTCGTTCAAGAACAAAGAAGCTCGAGACCTAAAAATGCTTTCCGAGTGATAAAATTCTTCAAATTCTAAACAGCCCATTTTTAGGCGAAAGTCACTAGATTATGGTTATACTTTGAAAGGAACAAGAGGTCTTATGACCTATAATCAAGACCACAACCATGGCTAGAGCCAAGGTTGTGTCTCATGACCTTGGAACAAGGACCAAAGGTCATGGCTAGGCCATGACGAAATGACCAAGTAAACTTACATAGGCGTAAACATGAAACAAGAGTTGGCGATAACTTGAACTAGCAATTTGGATCTACTTCACTTAAAAGGGAACCATGAGATATTACCAAGAGAAAATGGTCATACAAAACTTATGAAACATACCCTAATAACAATCTTCATGTACTAATAAACTTTCCTAAGTTTATTCAAATATCGGACATGTAACCTTTCGGATCAAAACTTATATCTATATATTTCATCAACTACTACAATAGTAGGGAGCCTCATGTGAGGAGTTCATTATGTAAGCCGTCGAGTTGAGTTGTGGATTTACGAGTTAAAGTGTCCTGGCTCCTCGAACGCTTACTAACATGACTTCTGAATTATGTCGGCCCGAACGGTAGTAAACGATATACAAAACATACATGTTCATGAATCTTTTCTTTCAAAGACTTACACTATATATCATACCACATCATGGACTAAATGCAAGATATATATATAGGCACTACTTCATATTCTTTACTCCAATCCTAAGTCGTGACATTCTATTATAGGTTGCTCATAGAAACCTTCACGATTCAACCGTTACATTCATTACTTGCTATCTTACTTAAGGTGAGTTCATAGCCCCACTTTCTATTGTTTAACTATTTTACAAACCCTTGGGGGGAATACATGCTATTATTTTTCTACTCGAACACAATGCTTTCTATTGTATGCTATTCGACTATGTTTTATTATCACTAAGTAACATACTTGCCAAACCAAGATCCCTTATTATGAACCATTTAATCACTTGCGAGGGTTACTTGCAAGTGAGCGCGAATATTGTGAATAGGCCTATTGGGATTGACGAATCCCATTTGTTTTGACTAAGTTCAAACAAATGCATTAATATTTGAGACATTAGGTATGATGGCAAAGTACCTACCGGGATAAATCTGCCGATCGATATTGGTACACGTTAACGTTTTGGTGTCATAAGCTTAGTGTATAATACATGTTCCGGGCGTATAATAACGTAGCCTACCTGTTTTGTTTTCCAAACATTGGTGTGAGCCTATAACTCACACTACCAACATATTGTGTTCAAACATTAAACAAACTCTATGAATATCACTCAACCTTTGTGTTGACCTCTCAAGCATGTATTTCAGGTTCATGACGATCAAGGATGGCACGGAAGGGCACGGATACTCAAGAGGGCTATAAATTTTATTATCATTCAAAACTCATTTATTATACATTGTAAACATGGAACCAATTGGGACCTCATTTTGTAATCTCTGATATTTATACAATTTGAATGATAAATCTTTTAAAACGACTCAATTGGAGTTCGTTTTCTATTATTGTGACTATTGTGCCGTCGAGTAACACCCAGTTCGAATTCCGCTGCATCCATGAATTGGGGGTGTTACAGATTGGTACCAGAGCCATGGTTATAGAGAAACGGGTCTAATTGAGACCTAAACTATAACCACACTACAAGCAAAAACATTTTATAGCCTTCCGATCTCCGTGTCTTCCATCCTCCAGACGATTATGGACTTAGTAAGCATGATATGCTACACAAACATATTAGTATATTCATATATACCCATTTTGAGCATTTCTCCGTAGGCATTTTTATGCTACACAAACATAATTGCATATTGATATATGTACCCTAAACATAATTGAGCATTTCCCCGTAAGCATAAGTATATTGATATATACACACTAAGCATTTTATGCTACATGAACACATATAAGTATATTGATATATACACACTAGGCATTTTATGCTACATGAACACATATAAGTATATTGATATATACACACTAGGCATTTTGTGCTACATGAACACATATAAGTATATTGATATATACACACTAGGCATTTTATGCTACATGAACATATTAGTATATTGATATATAAACTCGGTTTATTTTCAATCATTTATCTAAACAATGGACTAAACATATCTGTGTATGCCTATTCTAAGGCATTTCGGCACAGCCACACTCTCCCAATCATGTTCCTACTCCCACATT
Source organism: Artemisia argyi (assembly GCA_030686995.1). NCBI lineage: Eukaryota > Viridiplantae > Streptophyta > Magnoliopsida > Asterales > Asteraceae > Artemisia > Artemisia argyi. The sequence goes on from CM060696.1 coordinate 43,777,925, forward strand.
ATATGTCCAAGACATTGTAACTGATTGCAATGGTCTCATTCATTTTCCAAGACATTGTGAGATACAATGGTCTCATTCATTTTTTCAAGACATTGTGAGATACAATGGTCTCATTCACTTTTCAAGACATTGTGAGATACAATGGTCTCATTCATTTTCCAAGACATTGTGAGATACAATGGTCTCATTCATTTTTCAAGACATTGTGAGATACAATGGCCTCATTCATTTTCCAAGACATTGTGAGATACAATGGTCTCATTCATTTTCCAAGACATTGTATGATACAATGGTCTTAATCATTTCTCAAATGTTTTGAGTCACACAATGACCTAACCTACTTCCCAGACATTGTGAATTGCACAATGGTCTAACCTACTTCCGAGACATTGTGTTTTGTGCAAATGGTCTCTAGAATTATTCCATCACATCATCAATATCATTTCTTATGATATCAAAAACCCGTCACAATCTATCGATTTCAAAACAAGAAATATGAGATTTCTAAAGGACAAACTAATCCATCATCAACAAAAGCTGAACTTTCTCTACATTCATCAAAGTTTTCTTATGAAACCTTCATTATTAAAAGTTCGTGATCCTGGCCAAGTAGGTTCTATTTTAGAACTACTTAAAACTTCCTTTCCATACGTATCTACCCTTACTACCTTCTATGCCATGGAATATGAAAACATACGTTACAAGTCTTGTACGGACGGAACTTGCAACTTAAGGGTTTGACATCGCCTTTGTTTAGTGGACAGTTTCCCGAAAGCAACGGACATATCAAAGTATACCTAGTTTAGGTATTTGAAAATTTTATCGAACCTTGGCTAAATATAGACTAGTCACCTATATTTAACCTAGGGACAGTGGAATATAGTCTGACTAACTATATTCGACTTAGAATTTTCAAATATTGAGAATAGTTGTACTAGGGTTATGTTTAGTTTGATTTCCTACATGAACACGATAAACCACCAGAATACATTAAAACAATCTAGAGACACGATAGTGTCTTACCACTCAGCGAAATCTTAACACCTTATTTGTACTACCTAAATTCATTCTTGAAATTTTTCATTTATGAGATAATCCGAACTACTATCTTGGGATAGTTATCAATTATTCTTTTCATCCTGTAGAAGTACTATCCTGTTTAGGTCCTAAGGATACCATTCCATCATAAACCTTTAAAATCTCTTAAGATTTTTAAAGCAAACTCAACATCTATACCTAAGAGTATTAATGTTAAGCATACACACTTTTGTTCATCAACATACCACAACATTATCTTCACAACCGTTGCAAACACAAGCTCATTAACAGATCTTGATGCACTTTTAAAGCTCAAATCATCTATAGTTACACCACAAGTATCCTCATAAGCTTTACAAGATTGAATATTCATCTTGTACTTTTGGAACGCCAATATCATCTCATAATACACTACCTTGTAACTCACCGGCTAAGTATGAATGTTGTGTTGGGAATTCTTGAGTAGGATGATTTATAATGTCCTTATTTGAATGGATTGGGATGCCTTTTCATTTAAATAAAGAAATTATAAATCATCGAACCATACGTTTATATTCCTTTAGTTACATTGTTTGGGATGCCTCTCTATGTAAATAAAGAACTATAAACAAGTGGGCTTAATTATATCCAAAATAACATAAGTATGAAGTCAACCTACATTACATTGCTCGGGTATGGCTTGATACCTACATTACATTGCTCGGGTATGGCATGATACCTACATTACATTGCTCGGGTATGGCATGATACCTACATTATATTCGCCACAAGAAATCCTATCTTTTCACCGACATCGCTTCAAACCATGACATAAACACTAGGTACAACAACCGATTACCTACTAGGCTATGATTGCAACAACTATCTCAATTTCCATTAGTACGAGATTTACATTTGGTTTTCATAATGATAGTGCAATAACAAACAAACTCATTGCGAGGCCATGTAACCATACGCATGTGCAGTCGTACCAAACTCATTGCGAAGCCATGTAGCCATATGCATGGGCAGCCGTACAATTCAAACAGGACTTGGTCCAACCACATGTTCAACATTTATTCCATTATTCGATGTCTATGTCAATTGCAATTGTTGTTCAACTACTATATCAATTGCTATTGATACTTGACAACTATATCGAGTTCTATTTGATATTCAACTACTATATCAATTCCTATTAATACTCGATTGCTATATCAATTTCCTTTGATATTCGACTATTATATGAATCTCTATTGATATTCAACTATGTTATCAATTTCTATTGACACACCGTATTCTAAGACAAATCAAACTATATCACTGGTAATTCAAGACTTCAGTCCTCATAAGTAACCACACATCTTTATCGACACCACTCCAACATATAACACACACAGAACTTCGGGACGAAGTTCCCCGTAAGGGGTAGAGACTGTAACAATTCACATTTTCAGGTTAATTACTATTCCCGGAAAATTCACTATTCACTTTTACTATTCATGTTACTATTCATTTTTACTATTCATTTCTTTCCGAAATTTTCCCGAAAGTTGATTTTTATTTGATATTCTCAAGTGATAAATCATTTCCATGGCAAATTAAATGTTTGACATTCGTCAGATCATTTTCGTGAAAGTTATTAAGGAATTACACGTTTTAGGGTAAAACGTCATTCAGAAATTCTACGCACAACGAAATTCGATCTCGTCAGGTGACCCCACATCGGAAAAATGTTTGACACGCTCATGATTTATTTGAGAATTAATCGTGACTGAGAAAAACATGACCAAAGACTTCCCGGCAGGTCACCCAAGCCAGTACTACTCTCGCATGAGCACGCTTAACCGTATGGGCGATTAACCGTTAGACCACAAAACGCGTTTCTAAGACGATTTGAGTTTTCAACTCATTAGAAAAAGTCAACATATTTTTCCCTCCTCCATTGACCAAAAATCATCCCTTGATGTGATAAGTCATTCCTTGATTTTTAGGCTTACGGTTTGATGTCTAAAAGACATTTAATACCAACCGACACTAGACTGAGCCCAGTCTAGACATTATAAGTCATTTTAAATCATTTTTATCCTATTAGAAAAGTAACATTTTACTTTTCTCAATTTTACGCAATATTCGTACATTTTACGTATTACGCGTTTTAGACCCGTGTTTCCAGTTTTTAGCAGGGTTTTACACCCAAATGGAACCTACCACTCATTTTATATTTTATTATGGAACATATGAACATGTTTAACAATACTTTCAAGTTCCATAATTTTACGACACCCGGTTTTACGTTTTGAGGCTTAATCATTTACGGTTGGCAATTCCCGGAGTCAAGTTTCATCCTAATACTTAGGATATTATCAACCAAGGCACACCTCACCCCCCTTATCCATCTTGAACCGCCATAGGGGGGGGGGAGTCACCCCTTGTGTGGCTTAATCTCCTTACTTGTGCTCTGGGATCATTACAAGTGTTGAACTTGTTCACCAAGTGTTGACTAGTCAAGGAAAGTAACCTCCTCAAAGGCATATAAAGCCTTCCCCTTGCCCCTTGTTGCCGTCCACTTCTACACACCCCATCCTCTTATCCTTAGCTCATTTTCTTCCAAATTATAGCAAGGTTCAAGTGAAAGTTCAAGATAGAAACCCTAGTTTGATCTTAGATTATCAAACACTTCCATAACCTTGTATACTTGGTGATTTCTCTTGAGTTTGAATCCACTCAAGTCACCTCAACCTTCATCATCCATCTTTCAAGATCACAAGGGTAGAAAGGTTGCATGAAGTGAAAAAGGGTTGAAGCAAGTCTATCAAAGTCCATTTCCTTACATGTTAACTTCCTTTCATCTTTGAAAGCCAAAAGTTGTAAGCCAAACCCTAACATGATTCTTGTTAAATAATCATATTCATGTTATTTACATGTTATTCTTGCTATATTATGTCTTGTAGTTATGTCCATGATGTATAAAAGTGAGCAAAACAAGTTATTGTTATTGATTGTTACAACAAGTTACTAAAACAAGTAAACTAGTGACTTTCTTGGTAAGACCTGATCAAAATGGTAAAAATATGATGTTTGATCATTACATATTACAGTATAGGACTTAACAAGGAAACCATAGCAATTTGAACCACCTAAAACGAGTATACGAGTCAAAAGTTACGCCCATTTGAAATTACCAAAGATTTCCGGCAAAACTGCCAAATACCATTCTGATCAAATTTGGGTTTTGAAAGTCCCACTTCTGGTCCGATTCATCAAAAAGTTAAAACACGAAAGCTGTCCGAAACGACGTTTTCGTTCAGGAACAAAGAAGCTCGAGACCTAAAAATGCTTTCCGAGTGATAAAATTCTTCAAATTCTAAACAGCCCATTTTTAGGCGAAAGTCACTAGATTATGGTTATACTTTGAAAGGAACAAGAGGTCTTATGACCTATAATCAAGACCACAACCATGGCTAGAGCCAAGGTTGTGTCTCATGACCTTGGAACAAGGACCAAAGGTCATGGCTAGGCCATGACGAAATGACCAAGTAAACTTACATAGGCGTAAACATGAAACAAGAGTTGGCGATAACTTGAACTAGCAATTTGGATCTACTTCACTTAAAAGGGAACCATGAGATATTACCAAGAGAAAATGGTCATACAAAACTTATGAAACATACCCTAATAACAATCTTCATGTACTAATAAACTTTCCTAAGTTTATTCAAATATCGGACATGTAACCTTTCGGATCAAAACTTATATCTATATATTTCATCAACTACTACAATAGTAGGGAGCCTCATGTGAGGAGTTCATTATGTAAGCCGTCGAGTTGAGTTGTGGATTTACGAGTTAAAGTGTCCTGGCTCCTCGAACGCTTACTAACATGACTTCTGAATTATGTCGGCCCGAACGGTAGTAAACGATATACAAAACATACATGTTCATGAATCTTTTCTTTCAAAGACTTACACTATATATCATACCACATCATGGACTAAATGCAAGATATATATATAGGCACTACTTCATATTCTTTACTCCAATCCTAAGTCGTGACATTCTATTATAGGTTGCTCATAGAAACCTTCACGATTCAACCGTTACATTCATTACTTGCTATCTTACTTAAGGTGAGTTCATAGCCCCACTTTCTATTGTTTAACTATTTTACAAACCCTTGGGGGGAATACATGCTATTATTTTTCTACTCGAACACAATGCTTTCTATTGTATGCTATTCGACTATGTTTTATTATCACTAAGTAACATACTTGCCAAACCAAGATCCCTTATTATGAACCATTTAATCACTTGCGAGGGTTACTTGCAAGTGAGCGCGAATATTGTGAATAGGCCTATTGGGATTGACGAATCCCATTTGTTTTGACTAAGTTCAAACAAATGCATTAATATTTGAGACATTAGGTATGACGGCAAAGTACCTACCGGGATAAATCTGCCGATCGATATTGGTACACGTTAACGTTTTGGTGTCATAAGCTTAGTGTATCATACATGTTCCGGGCGTATAATAACGTAGCCTACCTGTTTTGTTTTCCAAACATTGGTGTGAGCCTATAACTCACACTACCAACATATTGTGTTCAAACATTAAACAAACTCTATGAATATCACTCAACCTTTGTGTTGACCTCTCAAGCATGTATTTCAGGTTCATGACGATCAAGGATGGCACGGAAGGGCATGGATACTCAAGAGGGCTATAAATTTTATTATCATTCAAAACTCATTTATTATACATTGTAAACATGGAACCAATTGGGACCTCATTTTGTAATCTCTGATATTTATACAATTTGAATGATAAATCTTTTAAAACGACTCAATTGGAGTTCGTTTTCTATTATTGTGACTATTGTGCCGTCGAGTAACACCCAGTTCGAATTCCGCTGCATCCATGAATTGGGGGTGTTACAAAGTGACTTTCCACTTTTAGCAGGTTTCCATAAATAGTAAGTTTCCACTTTTAGAAAGTTTCCATAATTAGAAAGTTGAGTCATTATTAATGGAATCAAAGTATCTTTTAACATATTTACACATTTGGTCCTTAGGGTTTCATAACTTTACCTTTTACACCCTTATATTTCCAAAATTACACTTTAAACCTTTTAGTATTCAAAGTTACACTTTAAACCCTTAACTTATCCATTTTACATAATGATCCCTTATTTTATCATGTTATACGAATATACCTTCAAGTATTCACACTTTTACACTTTAAGTCCTTCAAGTTATCAAAGTTACATATTTAACCCTTTAATTTACAATTACAACTTTTAATTCTTAATAATTACATATTAAGCCATTAATTTACCAAATTAGCACATAATCCCTTGAATACTTTTAAATACTCAAAACAGTTCCAAGTTTCTGAAAATTACATTTTTAGTCCCTCTCTTTTAATTAATTACAAATCGCACCAATTAAATACAATTAATTCATTTTCTTGTAATATTTACACTTAGAACCCTCAAGTTATATTTTTCCCATATCCCTACTGATTTATATGACATTACAAAAATATCCCAGAAGTTTCAAAGTTGGCAAAACACACCCTTATACTATTAATTTTCCAATCGGTTTATATTAAAAATTAACCAAAACTATAACAAACCCTAAAATCAAATGCTAATCATTACCCCATGATTCTAACAACCTTAAACCATCATTAATTACCAGATCTCATGCCTCAAACTCTAACCCTAATCGATTTAGGGTTTTCTTTTATTTTTCCCTTTATTTTCTAATTAGCCGATTTATAAATTAATTAATAATACAATATTTAGGCCTCCATAATTCTAACCAATATTTTTCTGAGATTATAAATATTATATAGAGTTCATAAAAATTAGTGTTCACGCCCAGAAAATTCATGTATAATTATTTAGAGTTTTGTGGCGCTTTTGGGGTTTAAATTCGTAAATCATTCATAGAACATGCATGGATCGAACCCAACATTTTATTTGATGTTTATAAGGTATAAAGGACCTGAGAAAAATAGCAAATCAAGAATGGAACGTGTAGAGAGGGCTGTACAAATTATAGCATACGCGTAGAGCCAAAACGATCCAAAAATCACCATGACTTCACCAATGATCTTCCAACCTTGAAACCAATTTTCGTGGGTCTTATATGATGTAAGGAACATCAGAAAAATAAGAAATCATTTTTATAGAGGTCGTATGAAGCATAACGAATTTACCTTTGTTTTAGGGCTCGACACAAAGAAAACAATGCTACGATCGTGTAAGGCTTCAACAATTCGAATGGGATTTTTCTTGGCTTCTTAGGATGTTGATGAATCACAGAAAAATGCTTGAGAGTGATGGGAGAGTCGAATAGAGGCTAAGAGATTTCTTTGGTGTGTTATTTTTCAATCGGTAATTAGGGTTTAGTGTAAAAAAGGTATGGATTGACTATAAAAGATGGAATGCCGTGTGATGGGGGCCTTGGGCCAGGAATTTCGAAATTTTTGGTTGACAAAATATCCTTGGTGATTATCTTCCTTATTTGCACAATTTGAATCAAATTAAATCTCCTTAACATTTCTTTTATCTCATTCGGCCCTTGTAGGGGTAATTTGGTAATTTTACTACTTATATAATGTTAAATGTAATTGTTAAAATTATTTGGATACATAACTTGTGCATTGTTTGAAGTTTGGGATTTATTTGGTACTTTAATAAGCTTTTAATTAAATTTCAAATTGGTAAGGGCAATTTGGTCTTTTCGCATGTTCTCAGATTTTAGGTGTTACATTAAATGACCCCTTAAAAGCGGTAAACTTTTCGCTTCATCACATGTAGATTACCATAGGCTTGGGAAAGGATCAATCTTCCACCACTTTACGTAAGCACCTAGGATAAACTATCAAAAAGGTCTTTTAAAGGGTTGTAACGTGAGGTGTAGGGATATGATAAACACGGTTTTGTTGGATAAAGGCAATATTTACTGGTGGCGAGTTAATCATCTTGGTCAATTACATGTACAATGTGGCGTTGCTAAGCCAAGACTCGACTCGACTTAAGCTAATCAAAAGCTAACAAAACATAAAACAAACATAAAAGGAAACGGGATGGTAGTCCATATGTTTTTTCTCTATTACTTTTTCTATTTCTTTTTCTTTTTCTTGATTTTTCGATTTTTTTTAATCTTATTATTATTATTATTATTATTATTATTATTATTATTATTATTATTATTATTATTATTATTATTATTATTATTATTATTATTATTATTATTGCATACACTCTTGCCCTATGATGCGTGAGAATTGCACCAGGCTTTACCTCTCGAGAAGCTTACAACCCCCACCAGGCAGTGTACTTGATCATTGTAGTATAGTATAGTGACAAGTACCGGGGGATTGATCGTTCAACTCAGGAATAGTGTCGCTAGGATTAGAAAGCCTAAAAACTAGGTCTAGAGGTGAGGGATGATTCTTTTTGTATTTTTATATTTTTATAAAAACAAATAAAAATCTCAGGTATTGGAAGAGTAGGCGGAATTAGTTGCTGTTCAACTAACCCAATAACTAAAGATGCAATCAAAATAAAATAACAAAAATGAAAATAAAACTAATTACTATTGTGGAGTGAACAATAAATGGGAAAATCGTGTTTACTTAGATTTCATTACTCCCTAGATATCTTTGACAGGTTGATAGTTTGTTACAGTTACGTGGATGACGGGTTATATTCCTTAATACCATTCGTGAGGTGGCATACGTACTTCCCCAACTCTATAAGCTCCTACTTCACTCCTATGTCGAGCCTGCAAGAAGCTCCTAACATGGGATCACTAGAATTCGCTCATGCATTAAATACAACCATAAAAACCTTAGTACGCATTGGTTCATGTTTCTTAAGACGTTCAAGCAAGTTACACTATGGAAGTCTGCCAGTTTTCTTAAGCCTAACATCGAAATCATTCATCCATTACAACTATACACAAGCAATCAACCTATAATCGACATCTAGGTTTCATTACATCTAAGCAAACACACAAGAGATCTAGCCTAGCATGTTAAAATCAAGACAAGCATAAAATATATTCAAACAACACATAGACATATTGAATGAATTGAAAGGATACTTATCTTAATTGAACATGAAGGGTTCCAAGGGGTGAAAACCCTTGAAAATACCGTAAAAGTCGAGCTAGGGTTTATTCAAGTCGTCCCTAATATTGTCCTCTCTTTTGAATAAAAATTACAAAGACTATATATAGATTTTCCAAGGTGACGGCGTCAAGAAGAAACTTCTGACGCCGTCAACCCGCCGCCCATGATATTCTCGGACTGCCTAGATCCAGATCTGACGCCGTCATGTGTAATGTTGTTCTGGGCCGTCACCACTTTTACTCTTGACGGCCATGCTTTGACGTCGTCACATTTCCACTGGACCGTCACCATTTTTGCTCTTGACGCTGTCATAAAATAGCTCTTGACGTTGTCAGGTATTGTTCCCAGCAAGGAAAATTAAGAATTTGCCGTTTTCTTCACTTTTATGCTCCAAAAACGTCCAAAATGCTTTCTTTTCCAGAATTCACTACAAAAGTACCTAAAATCACAAAAGGAACGATTTAGGGCATTATTTGATCAAATAAATTCGAATTCCGGCTTAAATAACCCCCTAAAAACGGATCATTTTTCGCCTTATCACCCTACCATCCAAAATAATACATCACAGGAATTTTACATTCCCCTTACACTTGAACTTTTACATACTTTACAATCAACTATTCTAATGACTCGAATTAAGATAATGAATACACTTGGAGTACTTTTTAAAGATTAACGCACTTATGGGGGTAATATATGATGTTCTTCCCCAATACTCCATAACAATAGTACTTTACCCATGAGTCCCAATCCAAAACAATATATACAAGATATGACTCGACATAGCAACCATGTAATCAATTAGACAATTAACTAAGGGTTTAAACAAATAAAAATAATGCACTAAAGATGAGTGCATACAAGGAAGGCTAAGGCGATTTGGGTGTACATTTGGGGTGGATTTTTAACAAATTCTTCTTTTAAGTAAAATGCTTAAAGTTAAAAACGAAAAAGATAGGCTTGGAGGGGTGTACTAGGGGTATCGTGTACTAAAACTGAGTACAAGGCAAAGGTGTAGGAAAAATTAATTGACTTTGCTAGTCAAGTAATTATGACTTCATTGGTCAAGTAATTATGATACAGGTTTAACACAAGGGTGATCCTAATGCCTCTTATCATGTAGTAAATCCTACTATACGAATGTAGTCTCACTAGCGGTCTCGGGATGCATCACTAACGCAAGTTCTAGAATCTAAGTACTACCGGTACACTAATAAACACTAATAATGAATGCTTTTTCCGAACAAATCTAAAGGCGAACCTCACATATTTGGTGGGAAAATTTTTTTTGAGTGGTATGGTTTTTGTGCTAGTCATACAACTCCTATTCATGAGACGCTCATTAAGATTAAAGCTTCACTCCTAAATGTTGCAAAATATTTTAAATTTGGCGCTAAAATTGCCCTAACAAGTATTTCTCTTAGTTTTATTACACACCTACTATTAAACAAACAAACTCAAGTGCAATTGCATTCTCTAAGGTATCATCATTTACCCTCCCCTTACACATAGGCTGAACATTGTCCCCAATGTTCAATAAAAAGGATGTAAAAGTAATGAAGGTAAAAAAATGAAACAAATACTCCCCTGATTCGTTCGGTGTGGATAAATGGATAAATGAACATTGAAAGCTTCCCTTCAGAAATATAAATCATCTTCTTGTCCAATATAACCTGTTAAACCTGAGAAAACAATCAAGGCAAACCTCGCGTAAAATCTGCGGCAATCTATGTATGTAAGGATATAATGCTTGTGGAACGAATGTTTGCAGATTTCCTGGAGTTTATAAAACTAAAGAATTAACAAAAACTTCAAGACTCCTTTAGAAAAACAAAACTCGCAAAATTTTTCAGAATTTTTACGCCTGACGCCGTCAGGTTATGATCCTCACGCCGTCAGAGTGCTCTGAAAGAAATCTCATGTTAAGTTTCCGGAAAATTTCTGGAAAAACTCACGCCTTAATTCCTAGAATTCCTGCAAAACATCATTATGACTTGATACAAGCATTTGACTCAAACAAATACTAATATACATGTTCATTTAATATTGCCGTGGTTCATGTTCAATTCCGTTCTTAGAAACAAATTTAGATTTCCCTTACACTTAGCTTTGTGAAATAGCTTTTTATGAAGTTAAGACAAACAACAAGGTAAAGTAGTTTCACAATTTATTTTGAAACATGATCTACAAACAATAAAAATAAAGCATGCATACGGAAATAAATAAAATCAAACAAACAAACAATCAAACAAATAAAGCTTGGGTTGCCTCCCAAGAAGCGTTTTTCTTTATTTACGAGTCTTGTAGCTAGACTCAAGGTCAAGGGTTATGACGTAACCTCATCATTGGTCACGGTTCCTAGGTCATTCTCTAAATCTCTATCGGGATCGCTTTCATAGTGCAGGTATTTTGGGCCTTCAAATTCAAAGACATCTTCCTGATATTTGGAACCAAGCTTACTGACATCCTTAAAGAATCCACATGATAAGTCAAAGGTGTTTTTACATCCTCTCCGAACATCATCATCACATAAAATAAGTTGGGTCCCTACCTTATCAAGTCCGTCGCAATCTACTCATTCGAAATCTTTCATTTTATACGGCGTTTGGTATGAGATCCTCCTAATTCCATCTGTGAAAGTTATGATTCCATTCCAGTCGTCAACCATTAAGTTAGTGATTTCACAAAGGGTGCCCCAAAAATAACTTGTGATAACCTCGGGACGATATAATCCTCAATGTTGTCTACGATCGTAAAGTCCATTGTGAATGTCATATTTCCTACGAATACTTGAACTTCATGATATCTACCTACAACATTTTCTCCTTTACAAATCAACCCCCATCTGCAAATATTCTTTTAATGGAACAAATACATAACATTCTTGGGTAGGCACACGTCAATGTAGACATTATAAAATTCCTTGTGACCTATCATACAAGGGATTTTGAGGTTATTTAGATCACTTCGCCTTATCTTTCATCACCTTCCACCCTGTAATCCATTTGTATCACAATCCAATGATGGTTGGTATTCATACACTTCCTCATTACCCTTACAAAAAATTACTTTCCTGACACCATTAGTGAACAGTGCACTACCATCGCTTTCATCAAGGTTCACTCATGTTTCTTTTACAAATGGTTTTCCATGGACAAGGTGAGTTAATGTTGGATTAAAGAATGAGTCTATGCAATCGATCACGGTTAGATCAATGTTATAGATGAATCCTCCAATCATAACTGACAACCCTTTCATTATTCCGACGTTACCGAGTCCTTTACATGTAATTTGTTCAGGGAAATCTTCGTTCTTAAGGGAGAGAGGGATCGTATTCACAGGGAGGTTGGGATCTATGTAAGCATTGGTTATGAGTTTTTTTCTAGTGGTGCAAGAAATCTTGGAAACTTTAGAGTCGCCTTCCTCAATCCTATTTCTACACCCTATAGTAATCTCTACCATGCCTTTCTCGAGTTTCTCCATAATAGATGATGAGGCGAAAAATGATCCGTTTTTAGGGGGTCATTTAAGCCCGAATCCGACTTTATTTGATCAAATATTGCCCTAAATCGTTCCTTTTGTGATTTTAGGTGTTTGGAGAGTGAATTCTGGAAAAGAAGCCATTTTGGACGTTTTTGGAGCATAAAAGTGAAGAAAACGGCAAAGTACCAAATTTCCATGCTGAAGATACAAGGTGACGGCGTCAAGACCACCATCTTGACGGTGTCAGACATGAGGAATTAAACATCGAAGGTGGTGACGGCGTCAGAAGGCTTCATGACGGCGTCAAAGTGGCAAGAATAAAATACCGTGGGTGGTGACGGCGTCACATAGGCCGTCATAAGTGGATCAAGGACGTCCAAGGAAGTATATGGCGGCGAGGTGACGGCGTCACAAGTAACTCTTGACGCCGTCAGCCTGTTTTTCCTATATATAGTTTTCTAGTTTTTTCATTAAAAAGGGAGAAGTTTTGGTGAAACCCTAAAGACGATTTTGGTGCCTCTTTTACAGGTTTTTCAAGGGTTCCAAACCCTTGAGACCTTGTATTGTAATTGAGATAAGTGTACTTTCAATTCAATCAATATGTCTATGTGTTGGTTGTTTATATCTTGTTCTTGTCTCAATTCTATTATGCTAGGCTAGATCTCTTTTGTGTTTGCTTAGATCTAATGAAACCTAGATGTTGATTATGTGTTGATTACTTGTCTATTCTTGTTTTGAATGAATGATTTATATGTTAGGCTTAAGAAAACTGGCAGATCTCCAAATGGTAACATGCTTGAACGTCTTAAGAAACATGAACCGAGGCGTACTAGGTCTTTATTGGTTGTATTTAATGCATGAGCCACTGTTTACAATCCCTATAGTTGTGCTGGGTCATGGTGTAGGAGGAGATAAGAGCTCATAGAGTTGGGGAGTTATGTATGCCACCCCACGAATGGTATTAAGGAATACAATCCGTCATTCATACAAGTGTAACAAGTAATTAACATGTAAAAGATATCTAGGGAGTAATGAAGTCTAAGTAAACACAATTTCTCCAACCACTGCTCACAACTTTAGTATAATTTAGTTTAATTTCATTTTCATTATTTTATTTTAATTATATAATAGCTTTGGGTTAGTTGAATAGCAACTAATTCCGCCCACTCTTCCAAAACCCGAGATTTTACTTGCTTTCATAAAAATATAAAAATACAAAAATAATCATCTTTCACCTCTAGAACTATTAATTAGGTTTTCTAATCCTAGCTACACTATTCCTAAGCTGAACGATCAATCCCCCGATACTTGTCACTATACTATACTACAACGATCAGGTACACTGCCTGGTGGGGGTTGTAAGCTTCTCGAGATCCCTCGAGAGGTAAAGCAAGGTGCGATTCCCACGCATCAAGTTTTTGGCGCCACTGCCGGGGAATAGTTATTGTCTAGGTTAGGATTTCTTTTTATTAGGTCTACTTGCTAGATTCCTTTCTAGTAAGATTTTTATTTTTATTTTTAGGTCTTCTTTAGTCTATCTTATTTCTTCATGCCTTTGTTCGTAACTCTTTACCATCCGACATCATGGAAGGTGGTAACATCTTTGAACCCATCATCCCACCACAACAAAACCCACCATTAGAACCCCTTAGGCCCCGAACCTTAGGAGAGTATTCCCGACCTAGCCACCAAGGCTACCGAAACACCATTGAGCTCACCGGAGCCAATGTGACCCCCTTGCGATCCGACACCATCCGGTTGGTGCAAAGCGGATGTGCATTCCATGGACTTCGTTCCGAAGATCCAAACCAACACCTTAAGGACTTCCTCAAAATCGTAGATTCCATAGACCTAGGTGTTGAAACTAGAGAGACTACCCGTTTACGCCTATTCCAATTCTCTCTACGGGATCAAGCTAGTCAATGGCTTGAGCGTTTACCCGCGGGATCCATCACCACATGGGATGATCTCACCACTCGTTTCCTTGCTCAATTTTTCCCACCGGGGAGAACTACTAAGCTTAGGAATGACATCTTGATGTTCCAACAACGTCAAAATGAATCTCTTTATGAAGCATGGACTCGTTTCAAGGACTTACTCCAAAAAGTCCCTCATCATGGCATAGATCTTTGGCTCCAAGTCCAAATCTTTTATGACCATATCGACATCTCCACGAGGCGAACCATTGACCAATCGGCCGGTGGTAAGCTACGTGATCTTAGTGCGGAACAATCATGGGAACTCATAGAAGATCTTGCTCTCTATGACAACGAAAGTTGGAATGATCCCCGTGATTTGAACAAAACGGTCAAGGCAATATCTTTGCCTTTGAACAATTCATGCACTCCCGACCGTAGGATCATGGAACTTGAGGACCAAGTCAAGTTTCTCATGAAATCTTACGAAGCTCCGAAGCATTCAAGCCAAGTGAACAAAATCACTTCTTCATGCGAATTATGTAGTGGTCCCCATGACACTCGTGATTGTGTGGAACTCCCCGGAACAGCTTTTGCGGACTACGCATCCACGCGTACCGACGAAGCGGGAGATAAGTGGTACACTTTCAAGCCCGAGCCAAACACATACGGTGATTCATACAACCCCTCATGGAAAAATCACCCAAACCTTAGGTGGAAACAAAATCAACCCAATTCTTCCAATCCGCCTAATCGTTACCAATCAAACGGTCCACCATCCAACCGTACCTTCAACAACAATCCTTCTAACAACTATGGTAATACCAACAATCTTGAAGGATTGATGTCGAAATTTATGGCATCTCAAGAAGCCCGCATAGCTAGGTTCGAAAACGAATTCAACCAACAACAAACGGAGATGACCAACAAGATCGACAACTTGTTGAAAGCCCTTAACAACCAAACATTAGCCACACCTAGGAAGGACACTAGGGACACCAATAGTGGAATTCAAATTAAGGACCCCTCATCATCCAAACATGTCCACTTTGTCAATGTTGTCACCATTAAGCCGATAGATAGGGAGATAGAGGAGAGTGACAAGGATGAATCTAAGGTAGAAGCCAATAGTGAGGATGAGAGTAGGGAAGTTGAGGTTAAAAAGGATGAGGAATTGGAGGAGATAGAACCTATAGAGAAATACTTTGATAAGTTGCCAACCGAGGAGGAACGGGAATACCATAAGGATTTATTCAATAGTCCCGAGAAAACATATATCTTTGGCGACCCCCTGATCAAAATGGGAGATCCCTCCAACATTAACATCCCATGTAATATAGGGCTCATGCATATATGGAAAGCTTACATCGACCTTAGATCCCCCGTAAACATCATGACTAGGACCTATTACAATTGGGTGATGAAGAAGCAACTCAATTTTAGGATGATGCCCGGTAAAAATTGGATAAGTAATTTTGCAGGAAGGGTTAAGGGAGTACATGTGATTATAGGGAATCTCACCTATGAGATTGATTTTATGATAGTGGAAGACACTCGTCCCGTGATAGATGCTTGCCTAAGCCAAATTATATTCGGGAAGCCTTTTGTTGAAGCCACTAGGATGAGTTATGATCCGACTTTAGGGATAGTTAGGTTCAAGAAAGACAATGATGAGGTCGCTTATCAAATGCCCTACAAGATCGAACAATACCGCCTTCTCTCTAATTTCGAAAAGGAACGTAAGCAAGCGGCTTATTATAGGAATGAGGAGGATAGACGTAGAGGAGTAGAATATGTTAGAAATAGGATGCTTGGTTTCTACAAGGAATGCTTGCAACTAGGTCCGGAATACAAAACTGGTTTAGAAGACGACCTAGAGAGTGGAACCAATGATGAGATCACATAGTAACCCATGACTTTGAGTCTAGCTACAAGACTCGTAAATAAAGAAAAGCGCTTCTTGGGAGGCAACCCATGTTTTGTGTGATTTTATTTGTTTGATTGTTATTTGCTTCCGTATGCATGTTTTATTTTTATTGTTGGTTGATCATGTTTCTCTACTAAAATGTGGAAATACTTTATTATGTTGTTTGCCCTAGTCTTAACTTCAACCTAAAGGTATTTTTGCAAAAGATAAGTGTAAGGGGAAACCCCAAATATGTTTTTAAGAAACAAACCGATCATGATTCTCCACAATATTTAATGAACATGTATATTCGTATTTGTTAGAGTCAAATGCTTGTATTGAGTCATAATGAAGTTTTGCAGGATTTTCCAGGAAGTAGGACGAAGTTTTTCCAGAAATTTTCTGGAAACTTAACATAAGAATTTTTGCAGGTCCATTCTGACGGCGTCAGGGTATTGCTCTTGACGGCGTCAGGAGTTAAAATCTGGAAATTTTACCGGTTTTGTTTTTCTAACGGAGTCTTATGGTTTTTATGAATTATTAAGTTTTATAATCTCCAGGAAATCTGCAAACTTCATTCCACAAGCATTATATCTTACTTTGTTTTCTAGGATTTAGTAACTTATATAGGATGCCGCCGATTTTACGCGAGGTTGCCTTGTCTATTGTTGTCAGGATTTACAGGTTATTTGTGACAAGAAGATGATTTATATTCTGGAAGGGAAGCTTTGATTGTTCATTTTCTTGGAGGAAGATTTAACCTGGCCAACCTATAATCCATACCGAGTGAATCAGGGGAGTATTTGATTTCATTCTCTTTACTTTTTAACTTTTACATTCTTTACTTGAACATTGGGGACAATGTTCATCTTAAGTGTAAGGGGAGGGTAAAAAGATGATACCTTACATATGCACTTTCGCTTGAGTTTGTTTTGTTTGATAGTAGATGAGTAATAAAACTATGAGAAATACTTGTTAGTGTAATTTTAGCGCCAAATTTAAAATTTTTTACAACATTTAGGAGTGAAACTTTAGCCATAGCAAGCGTCTCATGGATAGGAGGTTGTATGACTAGCACATAACCGTATATTCAGAAAAATTTTCCACCCAAAAATATGAGGTTCGCCTTTAGTTTTGATAGGAAAAGCATTTATTATTGGTGCTTATGAGTGTACCGGTAGCATTTAGATTCTAGAACTTGCGTTAGTGATGCATCCCGAGACCGCTAGTGAGACTACATTCGTGTGGTAGGATTTACTACATGATAAGAGGCATTAGGATCACCCTTGTGTTAAACCCGTATTATAATTACTTGACCATTTAAGTCATATTACTTGGCTAGTTAAGTCAACTAATTTTTCCCACACCCTTAGCGTTGTACTCATTTTTAGTACACGATACCCCTAGTACACCCCTCCGAGCCTATCTTTTCGTTTCTAACTTTAAGCATTTTACTTAAAGGAAGAATTTGTTACACCCCACATAAATGTACACCCAAATCGCCTTAGCCTTCCGTGTATGCGCTCATTTTTAGTGCATTATTGTTATTTGTTAAACCCTAAGTTAACTTTCTAATTGATTACATGGTTGCTAAGTCGAGTCATATCATTGTACATATTGTTTTGGGACTATTGGGACTCATGGGTAAGTACTTATTTTATGGAGTAATGGGGAAGAACATCACTTATTACCCCCATATGTACGTTAATCTTAAAAGTGCTCCAAGTGTTTTGATTTTCTTAATTCGAGTCATTAGATTAGTTTAATGTAAAGTATGTAAAGATTCAAGTGTAAGGGGATTGCTCAAACCCATATGATGTATTATTTCGGATGGTAGGGTAAGAGTGTATGCAAAAAACAAAAAAAAAAAAAATCGAAAAAATCAAGAAAAAGAAAAAAAAATAATAGAAAAAGGAAAAAGAGAAAAAAAAAAACATACGGACTACCATCCCATTTTCATTCTATGTTCATTTTATGTTTTTGTTATTTTTCATTTATTAGCTTAAGTCGAGTCTAGTCTTGGCTTAGCAACGCCAACTTGTACATGTAATTAACCAAGATTGTTAACTCGCCACCAGTAAAACTTCCTTTATCCAATAAAACCGTGTAATTCATATCCCTACACCTAACGTTATAACCCTTTAAAAGACCTCTTTGATAGTTTATCCTAGGTGCTTACGCCATGTGGTGGAGGTTTGATCCTTTCCCAAGCCTATGGTAATCTATTTTGTTATGACAGGTAGTGAGAGATATCTTCCATTTCCATAATGTTATATTACTTTATTACACCCGAGAGATGTGAGTATCTAAACACTATTTGTGAGGTGCTTGTGTATGACCTCCGTGCTTGTCTATTGGTCTTTAGTGGAACGATTATTTGTTGTAATTACTTTTATATTAATGTTAAATGACCCCTAACTTGTCTTTTGAGTAGAATAAAAGCTCATTTGCTTGAGGACAAGCAAATCTCAAGTGTAAGGGTATATGATGAGGCGAAAAATGATCCGTTTTTAGGGGGTCATTTAAGCCCGAATCCGACTTTATTTGATCAAATATTGCCCTAAATCGTTCCTTTTGTGATTTTAGGTGTTTGGAGAGTGAATTCTGGAAAAGAAGCCATTTTGGACGTTTTTGGAGCATAAAAGTGAAGAAAACGGCAAAGTACCAAATTTCCATGCTGAAGATACAAGGTGACGGCGTCAAGACCACCATCTTGACGGCATCAGACATGAGGAATTAAACATTGAAGGTGGTGACGGCGTCAGAAGGCTTCATGATGGCGTCAAAGTGGCAAGAATAAAATACCGTGGGTGGTGACGGCGTCACATAGGCCGTCATAAGTGGATCAAGGCCGTCCGAGGAAGTATATGGTGGCGAGGTGACGGCGTCACAAGTAACTCTTGACGCCATCAGCCTGTTTTTCCTATATATAGTTTTCTAGTTTTTTCATTAAAAAGGGAGAAGTTTTGGTGAAACCCTAAAGACGATTTTGGTGCCTCTTTTACAGGTTTTTCAAGGGTTCCAAACCCTTGAGACCTTGTATTGTAATTGAGATAAGTGTACTTTCAATTCAATCAATATGTCTATGTGTTGGTTGTTTATATCTTGTTCTTGTCTCAATTCTATTATGCTAGGCTAGATCTCTTTTGTGTTTGCTTAGATCTAATGAAACCTAGATGTTGATTATGTGTTGATTACTTGTCTATTCTTGTTTTGAATGAATGATTTATATGTTAGGCTTAAGAAAACTGGCAGATCTCCAAATGGTAACATGCTTGAACGTCTTAAGAAACATGAACCGAGGCGTACTAGGTCTTTATTGGTTGTATTTAATGCATGAGCCACTGTTTACAATCCCTATAGTTGTGCTGGGTCATGGTGTAGGAGGAGATAAGAGCTCATAGAGTTGGGGAGTTATGTATGCCACCCCACGAATGGTATTAAGGAATACAATCCGTCATTCATACAAGTGTAACAAGTAATTAACATGTAAAAGATATCTAGGGAGTAATGAAGTCTAAGTAAACACAATTTCTCCAACCACTGCTCACAACTTTAGTATAATTTAGTTTAATTTCATTTTCATTATTTTATTTTAATTATATAATAGCTTTGGGTTAGTTGAATAGCAACTAATTCCGCCCACTCTTCCAAAACCCGAGATTTTACTTGCTTTCATAAAAATATAAAAATACAAAAATAATCATCTTTCACCTCTAGAACTATTAATTAGTTTTTCTAATCCTAGCGACACTATTCCTAAGCTGAACGATCAATCCCCCGGTACTTGTCACTATACTATACTACAACGATCAGGTACACTGCCTGGTGGGGGTTGTAAGCTTCTCGAGATCCCTCGAGAGGTAAAGCAAGGTGCGATTCCCACGCATCAATAGATTTATCCAAAATTCCTGGGTTTTCCATATGCCCTTCGGATTCTTCTTTCGACTCCTTCCACTCGCTCGACCCTTGTGTGATGAAGTTCTCAAGTAAGTCTACAGGGATCTCAGCCACATCGTGGTCTTTCTTGGGGGCCTCTCCTTCAACCTTATGATCTTCGTCCCAAGTTGGTTGTTGGCTCTGATCGGGTGTAGGAGCAAGTATTGTGGTAATGGTGTTTATGAAGTGGATTGGTCCCGAGGGGTTAACATGGTCCCTAGCTTCCTTCACCGTTGGCTACATATCTTTAAAGAGTTTACTAGAGCTCTTTATTTTTACATGGGAGGGTGGCTGCTTAATGATGGTGACGGATTTGACCTCTTCAACTTGAGTCGATTTACTAGCAATGCGCTCATTGATAGCGTTCAACAGGTTACTAACCTTGTTATTCATATCGGCTTGCTGTTGTCTGAATCGGGTCTCGAGCCCGGAAAGCTATAATTCTTGAGAGAGAATGAACTTTCGCTGTGCTTCATCATAGCTTTGCTTAGTGGTGTTCTGTGGTGGATAATACTCGGACCATACGAGTGGGGGAGAATCATTGAAGGATATGCTCCGAGTCTGGTATCCTCTGAAATTTTGCTTATCCTTCCATGCTTCATAGGCCTCGCCAAAATTCCGAGGCCCTCGATTAGTGGTAGGCCACCTATCCCCTGTGTTATCAGCACGCGAGGATGCGAATTCCTTAAAAGCACGTTTTGGAAGTTCCATGCAATTATCAGTTTCATGAGGACCACTACATAATTTGCATGATCTTGTTCACTTGGCTTGAAGGTTTAGGAACTTCGTAGGATTTCATGAGAAACTTGAATTGGTCTTCAAGTTCCATGATCCTACGGTCAGGAGTGCTTGAATTATTTGAAGGCAAAGATATTGCCTTGACCATTTTGTTCAAATCACGGGGATCATTCCAACTTTCGTTGTCATAGAGAGCAAGATCTTCTATGAGTTCTCATGATTCTTCCGCACTTAGATCACGAAGCTTGCCACCGGCCGATTGGTCAATGGTTCACCTTGTGGAGAGATCGATATGGTCATAGAAAATTTGGACTTGGAGCCAAAGATCTATGCCATGATGAGGGACTTTTTGGAGTAAGTCCTTGAAACGAGTCCATGCTTCATAGAGAGTTTCACCTTGATTTTGTTGGAACATCAAGATGTCATTTCTAAGCTTAGTAGTTCTCCCCGGTGGGAATAATTGAGCAAGGAAACGAGTGGTGAGATCATCCCAAGAGGTGATGGATCCCGCGGGTAAACGCTCAAGCCATTGACTAGCTTGGTCACGTAGAGAGAATTGGAAGAGACGCAATCGGGTCGTCTCTCGAGTTTCAACATCAAGGTCTATGAAATTTACGATTTTGAGGAAATCCTTGAGATGTTGATTAGGATCTTCAGAACGAAGTCCATGGAATGCACATCTGCTTTGCACGAACTGGATGGTTTCGGATTGCAAGGGAGACACCTTGGCTCCTTGAGTGAGCTCAATGGTGTTTCGATAGCCTTGGTGGCTAGGACTGGAAGACTCTCCTAAATGAAAGGGCCTAGGAGGTTGGTTTGGTTGTGGTGGGTTTTGTGGATGGTTTTGTTGTGGTGGGTTGATGGGATCAAAGAGACTACTACCTTCCATGATGGCGGATGGCAATGGTTACGAACAAAGGAAACAA
Source organism: Artemisia argyi (assembly GCA_030686995.1). Classification (NCBI taxonomy): domain Eukaryota; kingdom Viridiplantae; phylum Streptophyta; class Magnoliopsida; order Asterales; family Asteraceae; genus Artemisia; species Artemisia argyi. The sequence goes on from CM060696.1 coordinate 43,799,996, forward strand.
AGAAAAAAGATAGACAAAAGAAACCTATAAACATAAAAAATAAAAATCTTACTTGAAAGGAATCTAGCAAGTAGACCTAATAAAAAGAAATTTCAACCTAGACAATAACTATTCCCCGGGCTGCGGCACCAAAAACATGATGCGTGGAATTGCGCCCTCACAAAAGGTTTTACCTCTCAAGGGATCCTGAGAAGCTTGGAAACCCCACCAGGCAGTGTACCTGACCGTTGTAGTATAGTATAGTGACAAGTACCAGGGGATTGATCGTTCAACTCAAAGAATAGTGTTCGCTAGGGTTAAAACTCAATTAAACTAGGTCTAGAGGTGAGGGATGATTCCTTTTGTATTTTTATATTTTATAGAAAGCAAGTAAAAATCTCGGGTTTTGAAGGAATGGGTGGAATTAGTTGCTATTGAACTAACCCAAATAACTAAAGATGCAATTAAAATAAAATAAAATGAACTTAAAGTAAATGTGGCGAAAACAATAATAAGAGAAAATGTGTTTACTTTGATTTCACTACTCCCTAGCTATCTTTTACCGGTTGATTAGTTTGTTACAATTGCATGGATGATGGGTTATATTCCTTAATACCATTTGTAGGGCCGTGTACGATCTTCCCTAACTCTATAAGCTTCTACCTCTTCCTATGTCGAGCTGACTACTAGCTCCTAACATGGCCTCATTAGTAGTTACCTATGCATTAAATATAACCAATTTATTGCAGTACACCTCCGATCATGTTTCTTAAGACGTTCAAGCAAGTTACCAATTGGAAGTCTGCCAGTTTTCTTAAGCCTAACATTGAAATCATTCATCCACAACAATTATAAACAAACAACCAACCAATAATCAATATCTAAGTTTCATTACATATAAGCAAACACAAATAAAACCAACCCTAGCATGTTAAAGAGAAGACAAGCATAAGATACAATCAAACAACACATAGACATATTGAATGATTATTGCAAAACTTATCTTCAATTAAGCATGGATGAAACAAGGGTTTGAAACCCTCAAAATTGCAGTAAAATTTGTCCAGGGTTTTCTCCCTTCAAAGTTTCACACAATGAATGAAAACTAGAAAAGTATATATAGATTTTACACTTTGACGGCGTCAAGAGTAGGATCTGACGCCGTCAACTCGCCGCCAAAATAATACTCGTATTTCCTAGATCCACTTCTGACGTCGTCATGTGTAAACTTGGTCTTGGTCGTCACATGCAAATTAGTCTTGACGGCCTTGGTGACGCCGTCATGTACAATTCTCCAAAAACCTCTCTGGCGTGTCGCGTGTAACTTGATTTATCCACCTCTTTGTCAAAGAGTGACGCCGTCACCAGTAATCCCTGATGCCGTCAGGTACAATTTTCAGCATGATTTTGAGACTTTGTCTTTTTCTTCACTTTTTCGCTTCAAAAACGTCCAAAATGCTTCCTGTTGTAAATTTCCTCTCAAAAGAACCTTAAATGACAAAAGGAGCGATTTAGGGCAATATTTGAGCAAATAATCTTGACTTTTGGCTTAAATGACCCCCCAAAAGCGGTACACTTTTCGTCTCATCACCGGACCTAAAACGGCTAAACGCTTTAGAAAATTAAATAGAAGCGGTGAAATTATTCAACCCCCCCTTCTAGTTTCTACACTTTCTGAAATACACTCTCTCACACGTTTTTGTGATTACCGAATCCCACAAAATCAACATTTTCTTTCTTTGAAAACCCTCCTTTCGTTTGTATGACCAGGATCACATTTATCACTCTACATATTTTTCACAAAACTCTCTAAACCATAAAACCCTAAAAATAAAACTAAAAACGGCTGCCCAGTCTTATCATTCTTCGAGTGGAGCAAAAAGAAGTACGATTGGGAGCATCAAGGTGGTGTTTGATCATGGTAACGTTAGTGTACAAGGTGGTATTTGGGTCGTGGTCATCCTGGTGCTACAGGAGAGGCGAAGGCAGCTTGGGTTCGGTTTAGTTTTGGTCTCATGGGTCTTGTTTATCACCTATTCGATCACAAGAGGGTACACATATTTTTTTCCTCATGTTATTCTCTTCGTTTTGATCTCTTTTAATACGTATACAAGTCACCTTAGAGCTTACATGAATCGGCTTAAACCTTATACGGGTGTGCGAAATAAACAAGTCAAATGAAATCATAAGAATATCACATGAAGTCATGAATCGGAAACCTAATCTGACCGATCTATAACCCGATGCATTGAAGCTGTTTTGAACATATTTTGACCTACATATATACGACCTATGAAACATGTTTTCATCTAATCATATCGATCTAAAGAGAGGATAGAACATGCATTGCTTTCTCGGTTTGTTTTCTGAGTAGCAAATAAATGTATAGAGATTATGGAAGATTGTCACATGGTATGTCATGCATAGGGAGTGATATATAAGTATGATATTTATTTTAGAGTCTTCATCTATAAGATATATATTCATAAATATAATACTATGTATATTTGCATGTGTTTAATAAATTATAGTACGATTTTATGTACTGGTCCACTTGGGCTGGTCATGGTGTTGCATGGGGTCGTACGGTCTGGTAAAGGTGTCGTCTATGTTTGTGTAGAACGAGTCGAATCACTTCTGTTTATAACTTTCGAATCCGTCGCGAACTACATTTTAATTTGGTCATTAGAACATGCACATGATTTCATATTATAAACTGGACTTTAAACTCTAAAGAAATAAAAGGGTGGACATGGTATGTTTTACTGTTATTGCATGAAATACTAAGGGAGTCAAGTATTGATTTTGTGTTGAATAAAAGTGGGTTATGTTGATGTTGTTTTGTTTCATTAAGATTATATCAAGATGTCCGTGTCTCGGTATTATTTGGAGTCAAATAGGATGTGTTTTCGGTTTGGTTGAATCGAGTAACATGTGCATATATGTATGGTGTCGTGTGAGCTAAGAATAGATTGCATTTGATAATAACATATTTCGGTCGTTGCAGTCTAATTTAATGTCGAAATTACGCTAATATAATTATGAACGACGGGTCTAAAATTTATATCTTAATATAAAATTATATTATGAACCCTAAAATAATTTTAATTGACATATTTAATATTTGATTAGTGCTCAAATACTCATCATTTTTAGTCAAATCTGAACTGCAAAATATACAAAAACACTCAGTAATATATCAAAATACTGAAAATATTTCAAAATTGTGTTTTATATGTTTCAGATGCAAAAAGAGTGAAAACAGATGAAAAACGTACAAAGTTTGCTAAATTGGCAGTTTCAGTCCCCCAACTTTCAAAAATTGGCAAAAATAGTCCCTGAGCACTTAGTTGAAAAGAAAAGTCACCAAAGGTCCTTTTGAAATCATAAGTTGTCATATTTTGTCCTTTGGTGAAACATTGGAAAGTTTGGTGAAATTGCAAGTTTAGTCCCTTAAGTTTCAAATATTGAAAGATTTGGTCCCTGGCGGGATATTTTTGAAAGAAAAATCAATTTTGGTCTTTGGAAATTCAAAAGTTGGCAGAAATAGTCCTTGGGTGGAAAGTTTGGTGAAATTGCAAGTTTGGTCCTTTAACTTTGGAAATTGGCCATTTTAGTCCCTGGGAATTCCAAAAGTGAAAAATTTCAAAGTTTATCCTTGGTTTATTGATATATGGCAGAAGTGGACCCTTGAACCAAGTTTGGAAAATTACAACTCAGGTCCCTTTGGTTTACAAAAATTACACAAATGGTCCTTATGGTTTTATTAGCAAAAATAAAAAAAACAAACCAAATCCACCCAATACCAACCTGGTCCACACCCTTAGCCCACTTAAAGCCCAGTCCACCCATCCCTTTTGAATATCAAAACCGGTCAAACCCCTCAGTCAAACCTACCCCTGATCACTATTTAACCTCCCCTAAAATCAGGAAGCTTTGTCTCCCCCTCCTCTCCATCTCCACCAATTCCTCACCAACCTCAATTAATATCATTCACCTACACCCACTAACACCCCCTCTATTTATTACCCTTACCAAACCCAAACCTGTCCAATTTCCAATTTCCCGCCAAAACCACTTCACTGGCTAGGATCAAATTCAAGCCATCCTACGGCTCACAGAGAAGTGGGAAAGTCAAGGAAGTCTTCCAGGGCTTATAAAAGTGAAATAAAAAGGAGAAAGAGGCATTAGAGAGTAGCAGTAGTGTAGTTTTAGTAATAGTTTTAGTGTAATTTCCTTTTTCAATGTAATTTTTATTCTCAAAGTCATGTATTAAACTCATTCAGTGTATTTTAAATCTTTTATATTAATCAATTTCAATGTTCATTGTGAAATTCAGTTTATGCCAAATTTCAAGTTAAAATCTCAATTAAAGCTTTTATAATGTAGAGGTTGTTGTTTTTTGGTTCTGTGAGCTCATATAAGTTATTGGATAGATTCTATAAGCCTTCTTTTGAATTCTCATCAGTTTTACTCAAGAATCAAAAAATATAAGAAAAATAAAAAATAGGAGTCAAATAAAAAATTCTTTGTTCATGATTGAAGTTGTATGGAGTATGGTGGAGTAATGATGGAAATGGTTTAGTAGCTTCTGGGGAGCATTAGGGTGTTGAGAAAAGTACTTTCGAAATGTCATCAAACTACCCTAGTTTGTAAGTTAATTGTGATTTTTTATTTGAATTTTTTTATTTGTCCCTACTCATTTTCTGCTTGTTCTGGAACTAGTTGGTAATTCATCTGATCTTTTTGTGTGTTTTTGTTTAGTTAATCCTTAATTACTAGATTAGTTTCATCTTTATTCACTGTTTTCATATGTCCACTTAAGTTAAACATTAAATAGTATTTTGGCTTATAGCTTATTGTTGTGCTTAACTGTGGCTCAATTTAGCTTAAGTAAGTCTCACACAGCTTAGTTTATCATTAGGAATCAATGTAATAGCTTGTGCTAAGTTCTAAGCAGTGGTAATCACATTTTCATACTTTTATTGGGGTGTTTGGCACAGGGGAGTACCCTGTGCATCTGTGAGATTTAGTGGTTAAATTTTGCTTAGACAGCTTTCTTACTAGTCAATTAGCTTAGTCAAACTTTCATATTGGTAAACTTTTAAGTAAAAAGTCAAAATCCTAGGTTTGGTACCCTCACAGTCAACTGTGAGGGTTTTGGGACCTAAAATCCATCACATTAGCTCATAACTTTCATCCTCAGCTTACCATAGCTTAATATTAGCTTATAATAAAATATTTAGTAAGTAGGAGTCAGTTTAAATTCATATTAGTCAAAGTTTGCATGTTTCTTCAAAAAGTCAAATTCATCCCTTTTCAGAAATCTCAATAATGGCATGATTTGTTTGGAATTGTGTGTTTGATTTTAGGCCTTGATCTTTTCAGAGATTGTTGTCTACCAGCTTAACTTTGTAGTTTCATTATCATTGTATTTTTGGGATTTTTCTGGTGGGCCCCACCTTGGATCAAAGTCACTTGCAGGGGAAGTGAGTCCCCTGCTGCAGCAGACCTCACCACCACACCACCACCTTTGGTGGTGTTTTCTGGCCACTACAGTGGTCCCCAATGCACCATTTTTTATCCCTTCAACCCCCCTCCTACCCCTCTTCAGGTTTTGACCTTTAGTTTGATCTCAAACCTTCTGGGACCCACATGAATCAACCCCTCAACCTTTTCCCATTTTCAGTTCTCAAACAAGACAACAAAGTGCTTATTTTGTTTTATTTGCTTATTCTGTGGTACCCCTTTGCTTTTTCCATCTTAAACATGTTCACACAACTCATTTGAGCCAGAATCAATCATAGTGGGTCCCACTTAAGTCCATTTGAGCTTATTTCTCGTTTTGGTCAACAAAAGTCAACTGTGGTGCTAATAAGCATCAACAGTGCTTATTTTTAAGATGTAAAAAAGTTGTTTTCATAAAAGTTGTTTGTTTTTTGGTATAAAATAGGTTTGTAAAAGAAAAATTAAGAAAAACCAATTTAATAATAAGTGATAGTTTCTATTTAATGTAATTTAAATTTTAATTTTCATTTTTAGATTTTTATTAAGTACTTGGCATTTTTATATTTTTATTAATTACCTTTTATATTAAAGTAATTTTATTAAATTTCTCAGATTTTTATTTTGTCAATTAGTATTTATTAGATTTAATATTAGTTTTATTAATAATTAATTAATAATTAAGTGTTAAATAGCATAATTAGTTTTTACAAAGTAACACCTAGTTTTTATATTTTTCCTAGCTTTTATATAATATAATATAATTTTAGGAATTTTTCTAGAATTTTAATTATTCATTTTCTATTTTTTTATAATTTAAATAATTTAATTAGTAATTAATTAATATTTAATATAATAATTAGTAAAATAGTGTAAAATTTTATAAAACAAGTTTTTTATAATTTTTTAGGATTCCTGTGATGGTTAATTCGATTTGTGAAATTTTTCTTAATTTTCTAAGTTAGTTTGTTATTTTTAATAATTTAAATTAATTAAAACTAGTTAAGTAATTAATAATTAGTAATTAATTAATAATAATTAATTAAATAGTGTAAAAAATTATTTTCTTTTTCTAAAAATTTTATTTTATCTTTAGGTTTGTAAAAAAGTCATTTTCACCCCCTGGGGGTTTTCAGATTTCAGTTTTCACGTTTTATCTTGTACGTTTACGTTATTTAAAATGTAAACGTACACGTTTTTAGATTTAAAACGTTTCTGGTTGTTCCAAACTTCCAGTCTTGTTCATATAGCTTATTTAAGCTATTTCATTGTATAAATCAGTAGTGTAATCAATCTCAAACCCTTTCCGTCCAAATTCACCCGATCACAAACCCGTTTGATATCCATTCACACCTCGTCGGGACATAACGACCCGGGGAAACACTATATTCCGCGGAGCATTGACTTTAGGCAGTTTGACCTTGTTGACCATCCTTTGGTCAATTTAAGTTGACTGTTCTGAGCCAATCAAAATTTTGGCGCCGCTGCCGGGGAGGTTGTGCGCGTTATTCTAAAATGGTTTTCAGATTAGTGAATCGGGATGTACATCCATTGTATATTTACCACCCTTGTTCATATTATCTTCTTATTTTCATATAAAAACAAAACCGTTCCCGAAAACATTTTAAACTCAGTTTTCAACAAACACAAAAACATTTTCTCTCTTATTTGTACAAAATGTCTTTCCAAAAACCCAAAAATATTCATCTTTACCCTCCTACCCTTTTGATTCTTTATTCCTTACCCTCCCAAACCTTTTGATTCTTTCTATGTCTCACCCACACCTTCTTATTTGCCATTGGTGTGGTAATCCTTATAATGGTGGCAATTGCCCCAGCTGTGGCATGGTAGAGTCAGGAAACGGGTCTGTCTATAACTAGAATCCCTATTCCTAACATGACATGACTGATTCATTCCATCAGTTACCATACCATGAGACTCAGCAGTTTTACTATTGTGAGTACTGTGGTGGTTTACATTACAGTTCTGATTGTCAATCGGGAAACACGCTTGTCTATGAGCAGTTTCCTGATAACAATTATGACTCTAGCACATACAACCCACAGCCACATCGGTTTTACTATTGTGAGTACTGTGGAGGTCCACACTCTACCTCGGATTTTAAAACAAGGAATCCATTTCCTTGTAACAATTACGACTATTCGTTTTCAAACCCACCTCCACAGTACCAAATGATTCACACAACTCCTCATGATACTGACTGTAACAATTCGCATTTTCAGATTAATTACTATTCCCGGAAAATTTTACTATTCACTTTTTACTATTCACTTTTTACTATTCATCTCAGAAATTTTTATTTCATATTCTCGTAAGTTAAACTATTTTAACGATAATCCGAGAGTTTGACGCTCGTCGGATCATTTCTGCAAAAATCACAAAGCCGTGTCTGAGATTTACTTTTAGGTTTAAACGTCCTTCCAGCATCCCGATATATCCATAAAACATTATAAACAATAGAAATATGATTTTCTATCATTTTATGACAATTCCAAAAGTTTTGGAATTTTACGTTTTTCAGTTCAGCGTTTTACGCGAATTGCGCGTTTTAGACCCGTGTTTCCAGTTTTTAGCAGGGTTTTAGCACCCGATAGATCCTACCACTCATTTTATATTTTATTATGGACTATATTGACATGTTTAACAATACTTTCAAGTTTCATATTTTTACGATACCCGGTTTTACGTTTTGAGGCTTAATCATTTACGGTTAGCTTTTTACGGAGTCAAAATGCACAAACTAAGCAAGATAACACCAAGACTCATCATCTAGTCATCTTATCTCCTTTGAACCGCCATTTAGGGGGGGGAGTCACCATTTTGTGGCTTGATCTTGACCATTGATCTCTAGGATGTTTACAAGTGTCTAAATTAACCATGGTTACATTTTAACCCAATATATGGTTAACTATTTTTCTCATCCTATAAATAGCCAACTAATAACACATATAAAACTTGCACCACACCTTCTTATAACCTTTAAGTCCTAAAACCTAAGGCACTTTTCTTTTATTTTGTAAGAAAGTTAAATAGTTTTTGAAAGAAAACTAGTGTTTGATCTTCAATCTTGGAAATTTTCTAAGAAAAGTTGTTATAACTTTAAAGTCTCCAAAAAGACGTCGTTATAATCTTCAAATAGCTTTGGACTTCAAGAAGGCGTCGTTATAATCTTCAAATAACCTCGGTTTATCATAGGTTGCAAAGGAAGAAAGCTTGTTCAAACAAAGTCCTAGTTCTTGTCCTAGTTTCCCTTTTTCATTAAGGCCAAAAGTTGTAAGCAAACCCTAACATACTTTCTTGCTTAATTATCATTTTCATGCTCTTTTTGTTCCTTTCATGCTATATATGTTCTTGTTATTGTGTTCATGATGTTTAAAAATGGATAAAACAAGTATTGGTATACATATGTTAACTTATGACAAGTAAACAAGCAAACTAGTGATTTTTATGGAGAACCACGACCAAAATAGTATAACTTTGATATTTGACACTTACTTACTGTTAAAGAGGACTTAACAAGGAAAACATAGCAATTTGAATCACCCAAAACGAGTACCCGAGTCAAAAGTTATGACCATTTGAAGCTAGCGAAACCAAAACGGCAAAACTGCCTAAATAGCATTCTGATCAAATTTTGCTTTTGAAAGTCACCCTTCTGGTCCGATTCATCAAAAAGTTAAAACACGAAAGTTGTCCGGAACGACGTTTTCGTTCAGGAATAAAAAAGCTCGAGCCCTGAAAATGCTTTCCGAGTGATAAATTTCTTCAAAATCTTAACAGCCCATTTTAGACCAAAGTCACTATATTATAGTTATCATTTACTAAGACCAAGAGGTCTAATGACCTAAAGCCAAGACCACAACCATGGCTAAAGCCAAGGTTGAGTCTCAAGACCATGGAAAAATGACCAAGGTCACGGCGAAGCCATGACTAAATGACCATATAAGCTTACTTAGGCGTAAACATGAAACAAGGAATTAGGCGATAACTTGAACAAACAATTTGGATCTACTTCACTTCAAAAGGAACCATGAGATATTACAAAGAGAAAATGGTCATATAAGACTTATGAAACTACCCCTAATAACAATCTTCATGTACTAATAAACTTTCCTAAGTTCATTCAAATATTGGACATGTAACTTTTCGGATTAAAACTTATACATTTGTTATCAAATACTACAATAGTAGGGAGCCTCATGTGAGGAGTTCATTAAGTAAGCCGTCGAGATGAGTTGTGGATTTACGAGTTAAAGTGTCCTGGCTCCTCGAACGTTTACTCTATGACTTCTGAATTATGTCGGCCCGAACAGTAGTAAGAGATATACAACCTATACATGTTCCATAAACCATTTACATTCAAAGACTTACACTATATACTAAGTACTACATCATGAACATTATGCAAGACATATATATAGGCAATTCTTCGTATTCTTAGACGTTACTCCAAACCAAAGTCACAACGTTCTATTATAGGCTGTTCTTAGAGACTTTCACGATTCGACTACCACTTTGATTTCACATCACTTAAGCTTAAGGTGAGTCATAGCCCCTACTCTTTTCATATTTGTCTTAACTCTTTGGGGGAGACACATGCTCAACTACTTGTTTACTTGTACAAATACTCAAAACGTCTATACTTGACTGTGTTATACTTGATTGCTTACATACATGACTGCGTTATACTTAATTGCGTTATTCTATTTATTGACTAGTAGTTGTCTTTGGGAATTGACTCCCAGTTGTCTTTGGGAAGTGGCTCCCAGTTGTCTTTGGGAATTGACTCCCAGTTGTCTTTGATACATCCTAACATTTGCGAATGTTGGATACATCATAAAAGTGAGGTCTTCGGAGATGAAGTATAGACTCACTTCTAATTGCTTAAATTGTCTTGATGAACTTATACATGTCTTATTCATACTATATATGTTAGCAGTGGGTTGTGAACACACAGGTTGCAAGTCTCTTATGGCGGGACTTGCAACTGAGTGGATTCACGATGCCTTTGCTGTGCGAACATTCTCTTAAGGCTTTTCAATTATTTTAAGAGAAACTTTATGAACTCACCAACCATTGTGTTGACACTTTAGCATGTTTGTCTCAGGTCTGTAAAATGATAAGCTGTTGCATGGAGCATAGAGTCGCTTGGCATGTTTTGAAGACTTATGCTTTTATCTTTACCATTCGATATGTCTTAAAACTCTTATGTATTGTATTATGGAACTCAAGTTTGTATCTCGGAATTTATTAATCGAATGGTAACTTTTCAAAACGTCTCATTTAGAGTTCGTTTTCTATACCTTGTTCTTTGTATTATGAAGTAGCACCCCTATGACACAGTCTTCCGCTGCGGTATTTTGGGGGTGTTACAGATTGGTACCAGAGCCTTGGTTATAGAGAACTAGGTTGCATTTTTGTGCCTAGACTATAACTGCTATATACGTTAGGACCCTTCTCTTTATTTTGCCTTACACACACTTCATGCGCCTATGCTTATTGCTAATTGTTTGTTTAGAAGAAACCCCAGACAATAGTCAAGTTATCAAAAATTTAGAGCTAAGTAATAATTATTTATTTAACTTAATCTTGTGACAGTTCTTGTTTGATAAGACATAAGATTAAGTTAAATAAAGGTTATTAGTTTCCTGTAGAGATTTGATGATTTGCCTTATACTTACTTTATATGATTCTAATACCTAGAAGTGGTTCATATGTCCTAGTACGACACTCAAACCTTTCTACAAGCGCGACTAGTCCATTTCGTCATATCACCTTCTCTAGATACCAGACTATGTTACCCTTTCACAACTTAAGAGCAGATGATAGAAAGTCTACCCAATTATGTAGTACCAATTGTTGAGTTATGTGTGCCTGGTAAATATGTATACGTGTGAAAGGAAGCAATTATAATTATGGTGGCCAACATAATTATAAATGTGTCACGACTCACGTAGACATATGTGACCATGCTTACATTAATCGACAATTGACTCAAAATTGACAAGATTTAAGACTAAAGTAGTCTAGGAATATCACCTCATATCTGACGTCGACAAAATATCCCTCCTTGTAGATATCATGGCACCAAAGAGAGTAACTCGTAGCACTAGCCGAGGTGGAGCAACACCAAGAGGTGGAAGAACTGGTGGTCGTGGAGGTAGAGGAGCTGCTCACGACACTAGTAACCCTAGTAATGATAGTGGAAGAACTGGTGGACGTGGAGGTAGAGGAGATGCTCACGACACTAGTAACCCTAGTAACGCTGGTGGAAATCCAGATGTCTCCACCATTATTGCCCAACAACTACAAAACCTACTTCCCACTATAGTCACACAAGTTGGCAATCACATGAAAAATTCGGGAAACCACGGAAGCATAAATGACGCTACAAATGATGGAGGAAGGAATAACAACAACAACAACAACAACAACAACAACCATAGGACTGGATGTACGTATAAGGAATTTACGTCATGCAAACCAATTGAGTTTAATGGCAAAGGAGGTGCATTGGCATATACACGATGGGTCGAGAAGATGGAGTCAGTGATTGACATCAGTAACTGTGCAATCCACCAGAGAGTGAAATATTCTGCATGCTTACTATCAGAAAAGGCATTGACATGGTGGAACATGCAGATTCAAGCAAGGACTAGAGAAGCAGCTGTAGGCATGACATGGGACGACTTTAAAGGACTATTGAAGGAAGAATACTGCCCAGTTAATGAAATGCAAAAACTAGAAGACGAGTTTTGGCATCACTCTATGGTAGGGGCTGGTCATGCAACCTACACAGATCGGTTTCATGAACTAGCTAAACTAGTTCCTCATCTGGTTACCCCTGAATCCAAGAGGATTGAGAGGTACATCTATGGCCTTGTTCCCGAGATTCGTGGGATGGTGAAAACAACCGAACCTCCCACAATTCAAAGTGCAATACTAAGAGCAGGGACCCTAACAGATGAGATGGTTAGGAATGGAACTTTGAAGACTAGTGATAAAAGGAAGGGAGCAGGTGAATCGAGCGAGCAAAAGGGTACAATGGTTGATAATAAGAGAGCAAGAGGATTTGCAGCAACAGTTTATGATCAGAAAAAGTATGAGGGTCCACATCCTAAGTGTACTAAATGCACTTATCATCATCAAAGGTCTGAACCATGCCCTGTGTGTTATAATTGCAAGAAGTCTGGCCACTTTGCAAGTCAGTGTAAATCAATTACAAGGCAGGCGAATGCGGACAATATAGGAAACAACCAAAAGACATGCCATGAGTGCAACAGCCCAAACCACTTCCGAAATACTTGTCCTAAGTTGAATAGGGCACAGGGACAAGTACTGGATAACCCGACTCTAGCAGTAATGCTTGAAGCAAATAACCCAAAGCGTGAATACAATGATAGTCCACCTCGGGGTCGAGCATACTATTTGGGTGCTAAGGAAGCCCGCAATGCTTAAGGGGTACGTACCTTTTCCTACCATATCATTCTATTCTAAACTTAGCTTTATTATGCCGCTATTAAGATAAGAGACCTAGACACACTAAACTTCGGGACGAAGTTTCCTGAAGGGGTAGAGACTGTAACAATTCGCATTTTCAGATTAATTACTATTCTCGGAAAATTTTACTATTCACTTTTTACTATTCATCTCAGAAATTTTTATTTCATATTCTCGTAAGTTAAACTATTTTAACGATAATCCGAGAGTTTGACGCTCGTCGGATCATTTCTGCAAAAATCACAAAGCCGTGTCCGAGATTTACTTTTAGGTTTAAACGTCCTTCCAGCATCCCGATATATCCATAAAACATTATAAACAATAGAAATATGATTTTCTATCATTTTATGACAATTCCAAAAGTTTTGGAATTTTACGTTTTTCAGTTCAGCGTTTTACGCGAATTGCGCGTTTTAGACCCGTGTTTCCAGTTTTTAGCAGGGTTTTAGCACCCGATAGATCCTACCACTCATTTTATATTTTATTATGGACTATATTGACATGTTTAACAATACTTTCAAGTTTCATATTTTTACGATACCCGGTTTTACGTTTTGAGGCTTAATCATTTACGGTTAGCTTTTTACGGAGTCAAAATGCACAAACTAAGCAAGATAACACCAAGACTCATCATCTAGTCATCTTATCTCCTTTGAACCGCCATTTAGGGGGGGGAGTCACCATTTTGTGGCTTGATCTTGACCATTGATCTCTAGGATGTTTACAAGTGTCTAAATTAACCATGGTTACATTCTAACCCAATATATGGTTCACTATTTTTCTCATCTTATAAATAGCCAACTAATAACACATATAAAACTTGCACCACACCTTCTTATAACCTTTAAGTCCTAAAACCTAAGGCACTTTTCTTATATTTTGTAAGAAAGTTAACTAGTTTTTGAAAGAAAACTAGTGTTTGATCTTCAATCTTGGAAATTTTCTAAGAAAAGTTGTTATAACTTTAAAGTCTCCAAAAAGACGTCGTTATAATCTTCAAATAGCTTTGGACTTCAAGAAGGCGTCGTTATAATCTTCAAATAACCTCGGTTTATCATAGGTTGCAAAGGAAGAAAGCTTGTTCAAACAAAGTCCTAGTTCTTGTCCTAGTTTCCCTTTTTCATTAAGGCCAAAAGTTGTAAGCAAACCCTAACATACTTTCTTGCTTAATTATCATTTTCATGCTCTTTGTGTTCCTTTCATGCTATATATGTTCTTGTTATTGTGTTCATGATGTTTAAAAATGGATAAAACAAGTATTGGTATACATATGTTAACTTATGACAAGTAAACAAGCAAACTAGTGATTTTTATGGAGAACCACGACCAAAATAGTATAACTTTGATATTTGACACTTACTTACTGTTAAAGAGGACTTAACAAGGAAAACATAGCAATTTGAATCACCCAAAACGAGTACCCGAGTCAAAAGTTATGACCATTTGAAGCTAGCGAAACCAAAACGGCAAAACTGCCTAAATAGCATTCTGATCAAATTTTGCTTTTGAAAGTCACCCTTCTGGTCCGATTCATCAAAAAGTTAAAACACGAAAGTTGTCAGGAACGACGTTTTTGTTCAGGTGTAAAGAAGCTCGAGCCCTAAAAAGTCTTTCCGAGTGATAAATTTCTTCAAAATCTTAACAGCCCATTTTAGACCAAAGTCACTATATTATAGTTATCATTTACTAAGACCAAGAGGTCTAATGACCTAAAGCCAAGACCACAACCATGGCTAAAGCCAAGGTTGAGTCTCAAGACCATGGAAAAATGACCAAGGTCACGGCGAAGCCATGACTAAATGACCATATAAGCTTACTTAGGCGTAAACATGAAACAAGGAATTAGGCGATAACTTGAACAAACAATTTGGATCTACTTCACTTCAAAAGGAACCATGAGATATTACAAAGAGAAAATGGTCATATAAGACTTATGAAACTACCCCTAATAACAATCTTCATGTACTAATAAACTTTCCTAAGTTCATTCAAATATTGGACATGTAACTTTTCGGATTAAAACTTATACATTTGTTATCAAATACTACAATAGTAGGGAGCCTCATGTGAGGAGTTCATTAAGTAAGCCGTCGAGATGAGTTGTGGATTTACGAGTTAAAGTGTCCTGGCTCCTCGAACGTTTACTCTATGACTTCTGAATTATGTCGGCCCGAACGGTAGTAAGAGATATACAACCTATACATGTTCCATAAACCATTTACATTCAAAGACTTACACTATATACTAAGTACTACATCATGAACATTATGCAAGACATATATATAGGCAATTCTTCATATTCTTAGACGTTACTCCAAACCAAAGTCACAACGTTCTATTATAGGCTGTTCTTAGAGACTTTCACGATTCGACTACCACTTTGATTTCACATCACTTAAGCTTAAGGTGAGTCATAGCCCCTACTCTTTTCATATTTGTCTTAACTCTTTGGGGGAGACACATGCTCAACTACTTGTTTACTTGTACAAATACTCAAAACGTCTATACTTGACTGTGTTATACTTGATTGCTTACATACATGACTGCGTTATACTTAATTGCGTTATTCTATTTATTGACTAGTAGTTGTCTTTGGGAATTGACTCCCAGTTGTCTTTGGGAAGTGGCTCCCAGTTGTCTTTGGGAATTGACTCCCAGTTGTCTTTGATACATCCTAACATTTGCGAATGTTGGATACATCATAAAAGTGAGGTCTTCGGAGATGAAGTATAGACTCACTTCTAATTGCTTAAATTGTCTTGATGAACTTATACATGTCTTATTCATACTATATATGTTAGCAGTGGGTTGTGAACACACAGGTTGCAAGTCTCTTATGGCGGGACTTGCAACTGAGTGGATTCACGATGCCTTTGCTGTGCGAACATTCTCTTAAGGCTTTTCAATTATTTTAAGACAAACTCTATGAACTCACCAACCATTGTGTTGACACTTTAGCATGTTTGTCTCAGGTCTGTAAAATGATAAGCTGTTGCATGGAGCATAGAGTCGCTTGGCATGTTTTGAAGACTTATGCTTTTATCTTTACCATTCGATATGTCTTAAAACTCTTATGTATTGTATTATGGAACTCAAGTTTGTATCTCGGAATTTATTAATCGAATGGTAACTTTTCAAAACGTCTCATTTAGAGTTCGTTTTCTATACCTTGTTCTTTGTATTATGAAGTAGCACCCCTATGACACAGTCTTCCGCTGCGGTATTTTGGGGGTGTTACAACTGAGCAAGACCTTTTACTAAAGTCTCTTGATATATTGAAAGAACTTAAGGAGGAGTTGGTTACTACATTGTTTCAAGACTCTCGTGAGAAATCTATGGCAGAATTACTTGCCGAAGAACGAGATGCTAGAAACGAATTGAGCATGGAAGAATTGCTAGTTTTAGAACAAGCAGCTATAACACGTGCCAAATTTCGTAAAGCTGCTCTTCTAGACTATGATGATGATAGTGATAATAAAGATACCCTTGATATCCTTCAATTTTATAAGGGTTCGTTAGATTCATCATTTGTGATTCCTCCCATTGAAAATCAGGGAGAGAATAATGAGACGGAGAAATTACTAGCAGAAGATCAAATGGAACTCGTACAATCCATGAATGCTAGCTCCTCTCCACTCCCTCAGTCTGTTGTTATCACACCCGAAGTTCACACTCACTCTCTAAACATGGGGGATGAGCATCTTAGCACTGCTCCTAATAAGGAATCAGACGAATTAATAAAGTCTAGTGTTGAGATCTTTGTCCCAATCCCGAGAGAGTCATAGGGAACTTTTGATCAAGTGTGTGATATTCCTTCCACCCCTGATAATCCAAATGATCAAATTGAGACTGTCTCTGATTCCAGTGATGATTGTTTATCTTATGGAGACATTGAGTATGTTGATGCATCCCTTCCCCACTCTAATGTTGACTTTCTTCTCGAGGAGTTCGCCGATGAACTCACTCACACCAATCCACTTCCATCAGAATGTGATGATGATCTCTTTGATTTCAAAGATGATATGGAAGAAGTCGAAGCATTCCTTGCCCTAGATAGTTCAACTTCGTATGAAGTTGATGATAACTATCCTGATTCTGAGGGGGATATTCTTTTCCTTGAAAGCTTATTGAATGATGATCCATTACTCAATTCCTATCTCAATACCGGGCTCAGTGATTCAAACACTGATGAAAATTCTTTATCTTATGGAGACATCAGTGATGTTGATAAATACCTTCTGAGCCCATCATTGATCACCTTATCATGACTCCTCCGGAGTATGATAGCCCGGGGGGAGATACACTCAATCATGAGAATTTCCAAATTCCCACCCACCCTCCCGGGATGTTTTTGAGCTTAACCCTTGAAATCCAAACTCAGGCTAATGAGCCTGCTCTCGAGGTGACTACCTCTTTTCTTCACTCCTTCGGGAATGAAGATACCATCTTTGATCCCGGCATTTTCATTTACCATTATTTTGAGCCGGGATTATATCTCATCGGTGTGGATCTTTCACGTGCTTCAAATGTTTGTCCAAACATCTTGAATGAAAGTCCGATTGAGATTGTTTCTTCCACATCATGCTTCCCCAAGGACAAATGAATTCGGGGTCGAGTCAAGCTAGCGACTCGGTAAACAAAAACAGTAGCATGCTTATAGGGTTTCCACCCTAACTGTAGGGGAGTTACCTATGCTGTGGTTACTTATACAGTGAAACTACAAAACTGGTGTTTCCACATTTAGCTTGTAATGTTGCCTTTTTACGTTCAAAATGTCGGCATAATAGCCGGGACTTTGAATATTGAGGACAATATTCATTCTAAGTGTGTGTGTGGGGGGGGGGGGGGGGGGTATTCTAGCGAATTCTATCACATTTTACTATCTAGTACCCCCGTTTTGGCCAAAATTTCAATTTTTTTTTTCACTTGTGCTTCAAAAATTTTTATGGTTATCAGTCCGCCATGTCTAAACAACAAAAGTATTGGCTAATCCAGGAGCAAACGGCTCTTGGTAAAGATATATCAAATCCGTTTACGGCTTACAATTTGCTCAAAATTGTATGGTACCTCAACTCGCCATATCCTAAAAAGCAAATGAGTTGGCTAGCCCGCAAGATTATGGCTTGTGGTAAAGGCAGTGGAAAAACCATAATTGGTAATCATCTCACCAAGATGTTGACTTTGACCATCAAGAGTTGGCTAGTCCAGGAGCAAACGGCTTTTGGTAAAGACTAATCAAATCCATTGGCAGCTGGTGGTTTGCTCAAAATCACATGGTTATCAGGTGGACCATAGTTCTTACTTGAATCGATACATCTGGCTACTCCAGAATTGATGGCTTTTGGTAAAGAGATTAAAATCCATTAAGTTTTCAAAACAGTTTATTGCTAGGGACTAGCAATAGTTTAGTGTGGGGGATTGATGAGTGCTCAAACACTCATCAATATTTAATTTTGACAATTTACATTTTGATCCCAAACTTTAATAAATCGACCTATTTAACCCTAAACTATTATGTTTGTCATTTTAACCTCAAATATTATTAATTATTAAATTATGATTTAGGGAAACTTACTAAATATGTAAAGTTACTAATTCGAGAAACTACTATAAATGGAAAGTTATTACTTTGGAAAGCTGCTATAAATGGAAAGGTACTAAAAAATGGAAAGCCAACTAAAATGAGAAATATGATTTAAAATGAGTTATTAATAATTAGTCAATCATTAATTCATATAGCTTCTGTGAAGAAGGAGTGATACCTATTTCTGTTTGATTCTTCTTTTATCTACTTTGTCATCTGGTTGAGTTATAGATATTCTAACCTTTCAGCAAGGTTTTTTATGATTCATGATCCGTTCCAATGCCATTATTACGATTTCTGATCTTCATACGCCTGATATCCTTGGTTCATTTGATATTATGATTTCGTATGAAGACCCTTTTAAAAATGTAAGCTGATGATTTTGAGAAAAACTATTTTTGAAATGATTTATGTGATTACGATACGATGTCACTTTTATTTGAAGGTTTTATGACTTTTATGAAATGTGTTTTTAAAGGAATACTTTTACGATAAAAAGGTTTTTAAATAAGTTTCAAAAGTCCTTAATCTATCTTATTCCCTAAGATTTCTCATGACTTTCTTTAACATCTTTTGATTATTTAACTACAAATTTTGAACCTCTGCTATGAAACCTTTTGCTATTATGAACCTTTGATTTGAACCTCATGACATGAATATTTGATTGGGACCTCGGACTTGAACAATTGCTGTGATCCCTTTGTATGATCTATATTTGATCGATCCATTTTTGTTACGATTTACTTTGATATTTGTTGTATGCTATATTCCATTTCTTATAGCATTCCTATGTCCTTATATGCTGCCCATTATTTTATTAATTTGTAGCCTGTCATGGGTAGTCCATGGCTTTGCCAATGATGCACCAGTCATATTAACACTATCTGTGGAGGTTGGTTTTGTCCACAACATTCCCTATTATGCTATAGCACCATGGCCATTATTATTATTGTATGTATGCTTAGCCAAGAGCTTGGTATTTGTATATTTGTTTTGCAGGGAGCGTATGGAGGCATCCTAGATACTTTGTTTAGTTTTGAATTTGGTGAATGGGTATGTGTATGCGATACACTCTATTTCACATTTGGTACATCGAGCTAGCTACTCTATGTACAATTTGATATATGATTCTTGGGCATTTCTGTTAGTTCTACTTTTATATGATCCTTATTATCTTGTCTTCTCCTTTGTGATTGACTTATGTTTTCCTTATTTTAATTGCTTACACTTATGATCTATTTCATTTTCCTTTGATTCGTTTGACATTTCATATTCGTATTTCCTTTGATTATATTCTGTTAGTCCTACTATATGTTCCGTATTCCTTGACCTTTGTTTATTAGTTTTCATTTGTTAATATCTGTTCACTGGGCTTTGTAAGCTCAGCCGTATTTCTTTTCCTGGCGCAGGTTTTAGAAGGAAGCTGGGTTGGGTGAAGAGTGCTTAGGAGCTCTTAGTGGACTACACTGTTGATTGCTTCCCATGGATTAGAGAATAGAATTAGAGATTCCCTTTTGGTTTCTTAGTTTGGAAGTTGTAATGTTTAGAATTAGTCCTTTATCTTTTCTTTAGAACTGTTTTGTGAACCTTGTATGTTGGGATCATACTTTTGTATTTTAGTCAAGTCTCGGTCATTACCTTTTGTAATAGGTTGCTTAGTTATTTATTCTACTTAGTTTATGTTACAAGGCTTAAGAATGTAAGTCCATGGGCCTTAAAGCCCACGTCCAAAAGAAAGGAGGGAGGAAGGGAGTGTTGCCCTACTCCTCCTCCTATAAATACTAAGCTTATGTAACTCTTTTAATTGTTGGTTATTTGATTATCTTAAGGAAACTCTTGTTCTATCACTTTTCATATTGTCTCATAATCAACCATCTCTCATTCTCATCTTATTTCTTTCAACATCATACTTGTGTTTACATAAATGGTGACCTAACAAGTGGTATCATTCGCCTCATAGAGATTGAAGTGTGTTTCTTGGTTTTAACGTGGGTACTTGGTGCTTATTCTTCATCTTTTTGCATTTTTCTTTGTTTCTTTCACTCAAATCTTGAAGCTTGGACAAGTTTCAAGGTTGATATAGTGATTTGAAACTTAGTTTTTGCATAAAGTTGTGATTTTTAAGGTTTTTTTAAGGTTTTATAGCTTCTTTGATATTGGAAAACTAGTTTTTGGTAGCAAAATCTTCAATAGTTAGTGTTTTCTAAGTATTGGTGAAGTTATTTGATCAAAAGTACCTTATTTCTAAGCATTTTTCTTCAAAAATTTGAGATTTTTCAAGTTTCTGACCAGTTTACGCGTAACTAAAGTGAATAGTACGACTCAAAAGCTGTGAACAGTACTTTTTGTCCTTTCTACGAGTAACTTTTGGCCTAAAACCCTTTTCTTACGAGTAACTAAGGTCAAAACCCTTTTCTTACGAGTAACTAAGGTCAAAACCCTGTTCTTACGAGTAACTTTGGTCTTCTATGCCTGAAACCTACGAGTAAGTCTATTTCTATGTGTAAGTTGTGATTCCTACGCTCAAGATTCTACGAGTAAGTTGTGAGTCTTACGCAGAAGACAGATCCTACGCAGAAGTTGCCTCTACGCATAAACTTTACGCATAAGTCAATCTTACGCGTAAGGTTCAGTATCTACGCTTAACTTTCAACAAAGATCTTCTCCTTGTGTTACGGTGACTCAGTACTTCCCTAGCTTGGATAAGTTAGTGGAATACTTCGACTTCAGATATCTTTCAAGCTTGGATAAGTTTGGAAGATTTGTTTGGTTGTTTAACCTTACGCATAAGTCTAAACTTACGCATAAGCCAAAGCTTACGCGTAAGAACTTACGCATAAACTCTTTTGTTTACGCCTAAACTACTCTTTACGCTTAACCTAAAAGTTTACGCGTAAGATTATAGTTACGCGTAAGAATTCAACTTACTCCAAGGATTTTGGACTTGATCAAAGGAACGTGCATTTCAATCTTCTACAAAGATCCATTTCTACACAAGTGTTCAAAGATGTCTCAACCACCTTGTCACACCCCCAATTTACCTGACTTGCAGCGGAATGGAATACCTGGGGGTGTCTGTCATAGCACCACAGTTACAGTTACATTGAACGACCTAAAGTGTCGTTTGGAAAATACTGCATTTGATCATTGAAATAATTCAGAGTTTACAAAATGAGGTCCCCAAAATGTGTTGCAAGTTTATGAAAACAAGTCATAATAGATCAAACGTTTACATAAGTGCATGAAATAATGATGAGACGCGTCGACTCCGCGACTCCATGAAGGTCCAAATGCATATCTCATGAGCTACCTTAATAACCTGAAATACATTGCTAAAACGTCAACACGAATGTTGGTGAATTCCATAGGTTTGTAAAATGTAATGATGTACGGCCACCACAAGTAAAAGTGCAAGATAAAAATCTCATGAAAATTGTACAATAGCCTTAAGCTCATGACACCGAAGCTATGACTAATGAAATTCTATGCCCCTCCCGAATGTTCTGCCGAAACATTCAAATGTAAAAGACATGACATGCATCCGCTTACTGTTGGTAATCACTACCACGGATGGAGGCGTCACCCTCGATAGATCTATCCACTCACTCTCGCTTAACGGTAAATTAACGGTTCATGATGTTACAGGGGACTTGTCACATGGCAAGGTAACTTAAGCTATGTACATGTTTGAATACTTGGGCTCGTACTGAAATGATTGATGCAATGTATTCCCCCCCGTGGGATTTGAAAACAATCAAAAATGTTGAATTGAAAACGGGGCTATGAAAACTCACCTCAACTGATGAAACTGTGATGAAATGAAATGAACACCAATGAACAATTAGCTGCTGCAACCCAATATGATGGTACCATGAACATGTAATGAGCTGAAAAACAAGGCGCGCACACTAGCCGCAACCTAATGTGAATGATGAACGATCTACTTTAGATCATGAAATGATGTTATGAATGTCCATGCACATGTTTCCTATACCACTCTACTCTTTGAAAAACACTTGTTGTTATCAAAAGTATATAATCCAAGAATTTGGAAAAATATTGCTATTAGAAAATATAATAAGCTAGTTGCAATATATATACTTATATATATATCGTATGTTTCCATGTTAATGTTGAAATCCTCGGGTTGTAATCCTTGAAATATCGCCTTGAAATGATGAAAATATACTTGTAATAACTAATACTTCATTAGTTATAAAGCTTGGTACTTAATATTATTTCTAGCTTATAAATGTACTTCGTAGTTTTTGTGCCACTTTTTATTAAAAGCTGTCAATTATAAAATGGTTTTAGCCGATATTCAAACGAGTATATCTTTGTCGTTACTTGTCCGTTTTACTTGTTCTTTATATCCACGGTTACGTCTTAGTATGTAGTAATATATTTTGGAAAGCTCGGCTCCTCCGGGTTACGTCTAAAGCCTCTTTTTGACCAATGAAAAACGTCCAACAGCAAACAAATTTCCAGAAAATACTTTTCGTCTACAATCTTGCAAAAATCATAACTTCTTCGTTATAAACTCTTTTTAATCCGTTCTTTCGCCTACGGATTCGTTTTTGAAAGTATTTTCTAAAAATTTTGCCAAAGTTTCCTTGGTGTTTACTGATTTTCCAGATTTTTACAAAACGGGACAGCATGTCTAAAATAGGTTCCAAATCAAGTTTCCAAGGTTAAAAACTAATTTCTACCATCACCAATCCTCTTGTAATCACCACATGACTAATCTAATCTTACCATACACCTTCTTAGGGTGCCATGGACTCCTAACCAAGTTATTAGAGCAAGGGGATTCATAACTAAAAAGTTAGGGTTTGTATGTTTCTTTTTAGACAAAATAAAGTGTGGTATAGCTACTTGTACATGGTTTTTAGCATGATACTTATGAAATACATGTAAAAATAAGATGATCCATGAAAAATAAAGATGAAAACTTACTTGACAAAATGAGGTGATTAGATGGCTAGAAACCTTGGATTACTTGTGTTTTTCTTGATTGATTCTTGTTTAGAATGATAAAAGGAACAAGTTTGTAGCTTTAGCTTTTGAAAAATGATGGGTGGATCATGGATCATAGGTGAGGTCGTGGGTTTGAAGCAAGCATGGAGAAGATGAGATGAAAAATTAGCTTATCTAATAAAGTGAATTATGATTCTTGCATTTTGGTAAAGTTATGTTATATGAAGTTTATTAGTTAAATACTAATAATCAATGCACAAGGTTAAAAAGGGGTGTCTCATGGCCGGTTTTGGGTGTGAAAAGGAGTAGCCAAAACGGTTTTGATCACTTAGAAAATATAGTGTAACGTTAAGTGTTATTACGCGTTATTCGTTAAAATCGGGTACCGGGTTTTAATAGAAATAAATGTTCACGAAGTTTACCGGGATGAAATAAAGTTATAATAATGTTAAAAACATATTAAAAATATGTTGGGTACATTTACTGAGTGATCGGGTGATTATTGTTTAGTTTTCACGAAAACCGTCGTTATATTCGTAAGCGTACGTTATAAATAAAATAAATTTCCAAAATACTGGGTAACTGAATGTTATAACTTTTATGATGTTAAAATGGATATAAAAAATATGTCGGGACCATTGTGGGAATATTTAGATATATTCGTCGTGTATAAACCGGGTGTTAACGTTTACTATAAATACTTATACGTAAAAACGTTAAATGTACTGAATATAGTAATTTGAAAATCCTGAGAGTGGTATAACATGAAAATGCTGTTATGATGATATGCAGACTATCTCCAGTCCGTATGTAGTGTTCTTAACACTAATGAAATGAATTCGCACCTAACCCAATCCGGTTACGCGAATTTGAATATCCGTAAACTAAATTTACGATGAAATGAGTAATGCACGTGAATGATGAAATCTTTTCCCGCAATGAATTGTGTTCCGTGAATAGTAAATTTCCCAAAAGTTTCTCAGAATATCAAATTGACCTCGAAAACTAATTTTCATGAGATTTTTATCTTGCACTTTTACTTGTGGTGGCCGTACATCATTACATTTTACAAACCTATGGAATTCACCAACATTCGTGTTGACGTTTTAGCAATGTATTTCAGGTTATTAAGGTAGCTCATGAGATATGCATTTGGACCTTCATGGAGTCGCGGAGTCGACGCGTCTCATCATTATTTCATACACTTATGTAAACGTTTGATCTATTATGACTTGTTTTCATAAACTTGCAACACATTTTGGGGACCTCATTTTGTAAACTCTGAATTATTTCAATGATCAAATGCAGTATTTTCCAAACGACACTTTAGGTCGTTCAATGTAACTGTAACTGTGGTGCTATGACAGACACCCCCAGGTATTCCATTCCGCTGCAAGTCAGGTAAATTGGGGGTGTGACAGATTGGCATCAGAGCTAAGGTTATAGCGAACTAGGATGTATCTTGGACCCTAGACTATAACCGCATCATCATAGCATCTCATCATTTCATCATAAGTGCAAAATCATGATACATGTTGTTTCATACATACCCTGTGCGAGTTATTTATACTCATATCCGTATATGTATATCATTTTATTGACCTGGTTCACAAGTGACATGCCTTCAGATACTCACCCTGACATCCTTTTATCGTATTCCGACATTGAAGATGCCTTGTCATTTTACACTACCATTATACCACCAGTTGCATTTACACCACCATTAGTACTATTGATTTGCCATAGGAACAGGGTTTTCCTATCATTCAACCCGTACATAGAATGCCTTTTGGTAGTGTATTCAGAATTAATCTTAATGGACTTATTAGGATGCTTATTACAAGGAAGATAGTGTGTTTTCTTTCCATCACTAGTAGGGCACTTACTACTCAGGTACTATCACCACCATCAGTTACTTATTACACTATTGGCCTTCCCACAGTGTGTACTTTAGTTTTACCTTTTGGATGTCGCGAGGTAGCGCGAAAGAGGGTAGTATTTCATTCACTGGTACCATCATTGTCATTTCCCTTTTCCATTCCCACTTGACATGAACTAGATGACACCTAGTAGAAAATACCAATAACACGGACTCAACAGAAACATCCGCAGATTCCTCAGGAATTAGGTTGATTTCGTTTTTGACGAATTAGTAGACTATTACCATTCGACAAGATTCACCCACGTATCCAATACACCATTCAAGCTATTTTACTATCATATGGGGAAATTGTTTTACAGAAAAATTTCTGAAGTAAGCTATTTTATTTCCATCCTATAAATTGATTTTTCTGTCATTACACCAAGTATTTACTATTATTACACGAAGCAATTTTCATGTTACTTGAAAGGAAACATCAGGATACCATTTTAATAACAATGCGTTGAACACCATCTAAAACTTTTGAGAAAAGTTATGATATTTTGACAAAATCTAACATCGCATCATTAGTCCTCAATTGTACATAGCCTGATCACCTATGTAAAATTCAGGAAGGATTATGCCATGAAGGAAATAATTACCTTTTCAAAGGATTGTTGATAACAATCTTCATCCAAAAGTTTTGTAGACAAAGGAACTCTTTCATAAACATCCCTTTTGCCGAACTATCCCTGGATACTTACCCCACCAGTCACTCATTCAGACATTAAGTTGGATTTTCCCATTGACTTCCCTAGAAGAGACTTTCCATATCAATTACATGCAGGATTCCTTTATACAATAAAAGCAATGAAAGGATTACAGAACTACTAAACAGAACTAGAGGTATATAGTGAGAGAATTCATAACTCAACAACAAATCCTAAGATACTGCGAGACTATCCGAATCACCATCTCTGACTTAGTTGTCAAATTCTATCGTTTAAGGGTACTAGCTAGACTGAGCTACAGGATTGAACTCAATATAGATGTCCGCAGGACAACACAATAGAAATAAACCAAGCTTCTAATTGAGACTGTAGAGCATTTCATTTAAACATGGCCTCATCCATACATAAACTTTCCTGCAGTAAGTTTTCACAAAGGACAATTCTTTGAATCAAGAATATCGATGTAGATTCCTCTAAGGCATTATGTCTAGAAATTTCAGATAACCTCACCTTCATACCAAGCAAGGGATCAAACCGGAACATATCTCCTCATCTACATGGGAAAACAGAATAGACATTCATCGACACAATAGCAAGTGATACCTTCGTCTTGCCAATTACAACGATAAACAATTTCAGGACTTAGGTTAGTCTGAATACCTATGCTTGTAGTTATGCCAGATAACCATCAATAGACATTATCCAACCTCAGGAACTAAGTGTTAGACATCTATGCATTTAAGCGAACATTTCCTATTCTACCATTTTATCCTTTTCAGTGTTTTCACTTTTAAATAAAGTTGATGCGTTTACATAAATCACCTACCTTGTGGAAAAATGATTTCTGAAATTCCTATTTTGAACAAGTACGATCCTTTTTGGTCAATCTTTAGCAACACTATTGTACAATGAGAAAGATACATAGACATCAAACTTTGGTAAGCAGTCTTAATCACAACATGTTTGAAAACAGTTCCTATTTCATAACTACTGGATTTTGAATCATCAAGAAAATATTACCCAATAAATCATTTGCTCCATTTTCTAAATTCGTTTATTCAGAAAAGGATTTCAACTAAAACTCATAATCGCGAGACAAATTTCCAGAACGAATTTCCCTACAACATCGCTTATGCATTTAGGATTTGTGACTGGACAATAGAGAATATTTGGTATATGTGGTGAAGGAATTAGGAGGACATCACAAATTGATCACGAACTTCAGTAGTGGAGACCAAACCCAATAGGCAAAGAAAAACATATGTCTTATCATCCGTTGGAACAAAACACAAGGAATCAAATTCTTACCTATATGCTATCCCTTCAGATAACGCCAAGTTCGAAGGACCGAACGTTATGGAATTAGTCACAAAGGTTTATTGTACCCATTTCAGTATTTCCTGTTAAGGAAACCGATTCAACTTGGACCCCAGGTATTCCATTCCGCTGCAAGTCAGGTAAATTGGGGGTGTGACACACCTCATTACTACTTCTCTAATCCTCAGCAACAACATCAACAGTATCAGCAACAACAATACCATCAGCAACAATCATATCAACAACCTTCACAGTCACACTTTCAACAACAACTGTTTAATCCACAACAACAATATCTCATGATGCAGCAACATCAAATCATTCCTCAACAACAACCATATCAAATGCCACAACAAAACACTCAGTTTTCCTCCAAACAACCTCACTGGTTTGACAGAATGTGTGAAGTTATTACAACTCAACAATCCCGACATGAGGCAGGATTACTTGAAACACCTCCAATGCTAACACCTGGGAACTATGTTCAATGGTCAAGTCGATTCTTAGGATTTCTTGAATTAAAGAAACCTCATGGGAAATTCTTGAAACAAGTGATACTTGAAGGACCATTTGAGTGGCCAACAAGATTTGACGTTGGTGATCCAAATGCTGATCCTCCACGTCCCCCTGGTGATAGACCTCTTCCAGAATCTGCACTCACAGAAGAACAGAAATTACATCGTGAAGCTGATGAGTACGCAATGGCTTATATACTTCAAGGAATACCTAATCCAATTTATCGAAGTGTCGATGCTCAGAAAATAGCCAAAGCTATGTGGGAACATGTTCATCTCCTTATGGAAGGCACTCAATTGAACAAAGATGATATGGAATCCAAACTCTACATGGAATACACAGACATCACAATTGAACCAGGAGAGTCACTTGAATCCTACTATCATCGTTTCACAAATGTGGTCAATGATCTGGAACGTCACAAAATCACAGTACTGAGGATAGCAGTGAACTCCAAATTCGTCGGTAGTCTTGGTCCAGATTGGCATAAATATGTGACATTTGTTTGTCAAACCAAAAATCTTCATGATGCTCCATATGGTTTGTTGTATGATTTTCTGAAACACCATGAACCTAAAGTTGAAAAAGATCGAGCTCTACGAGGAGGATACACACCAACACCAACACCAAATTCTTTGGCTCTCGTAGCTCAATCTCCCTATGCTCCACAACCAATGTCAAATCATGCATATGTTCAAGAGCAGAACTACTTCAGTTATCCACAGTCTTCTACCTCGAACCAAATGGTCCCTTATGATTCATCTCCACAGCATGCTTCTACTCAACTTGTTCCATTAAACAACAATGATGCAGTGTACTACTCAAATTCCAATGACGATGACGATGATGACTTTAACACGTTGAATCAGGGACTTGCTCTTATTGCTCGTGCTTTTAGCAAATTCTCCAACAAAACAAACAAACGTCAACGTTCATCTTCTAACACAAGGAATCAAGCTGTTGTCAATGATGGAAGAGTGGAAATTCAGAATCGTAGCTATGGTCGATCTGGTTCAGGAAGTTCTTCAGGAAACTTTGGGAATGGTCAGAGGTTTAGTAACAATGCGGGGTTCAGGAACAACTCAGGGTCTTCTCAGCAAAGGTCTGAACCAGTTGCAACTAAGAACTCCAACTCAGGGAATGCAGTATGGTGCTATAATTGTAATGAACAAGGTCATATAGCGACAGCATGTCCCAAACCAAGAACTCGGGGTAGTAAGTTTCACAAGCAGGCATTACTCATGGCTCTTCAAGATGAAAAAGATGGACATTTCCCTGAACAAGACAACAACTTCATGGCAAATGTGTACAATGATGATGATATGGAAGATCTGGAAGCCAATGCAGCTGTGATGCTTATGGCCAACATGCAGGAACTTCAGTTTAATGATTCAGGTCCAGTGTATGACACTGACGGCTTGTCTCAGGTACATGACCAAAAAGCATGCCTAATACATGAAATAGCCTCACCCTCTGCTTCTGAATCAGATATGGCGCAAGTTGTTCCATCTACATCATCTTCATCTTCTCAAACAGATGAACAAATAAGCACAGTTGTCATATTTGATGATGACACAGTTGTTTCATTTGATGATCCTATTGAGAATGATAAACATGACCATATAGAACAACATGAACCATCATTTGATCCAGACCCTGACCTAATATTGTTATCTAAACAACTGGATGCACAACAAATGCAAATCATAAAATGCAACGAGCGAAACAAAGTTTTAAAAGAACAAAATGCGTCACTTGCAAGAGATATTGAGTGTTATAAAATTCAGCTTTCAAATCAGGAAGACAAGATTAAACATACAAAAAGTTTTGAAAAACCTTTTCAAGATTCTTACAACAAAGAACAAGATCTTCAACGCAAAATGCAAGATTTAATTAAGTCAAACGGAAAGTTGATTTCGAAACTCGAAAGTGAAAAGTGTGAATTGAAAATGCAAGTTGAACGTCTTCAAACAGTACTTTCAAAAACAGAAACAGAATTGTCAAGTTGTAAAAAGGAGTTTTGTGAACATAAAATACGAAAAAGGAAGTATATAGATGACTTACTCGGTGATATCGTTGATCTTGAAAAACAACTCAAAGAATTTCGTAACATTGTTTACAAACACGGGAACTCTGTCACAACAATTCAGAAATTTACTTTAAAACCGAGACCCGATAAAGGATTTGCACTTGGCGATTACAATTCAATGTTTCTTCACACGGCATTCAAAGAAATTCCAAAAATTTATAGTATGGACCATTTGCTTGATAATACGATTGTGCGTGCTGTTGTTTTTGATACTGAAGAAGAAGAAGAAGAACTTGAAGACGAGAGTCGATCTAAAATGAGTTACGTTCAATATTGGACACCATATGATTATTCAAAAGCTCCTCATATTTCTAAATCTTTTGTTACTCAAAAGGAATTACCTGAGAAATCATGGTTTGTCGAAGAGTCATATGTTTCATCCTCTAATACAGCCCCTGTCCAAACTGTAGCACAAATAAATGGTCCTTTACCATCGTCCGGTGAAATTACACCTTTACCAAAAAATTGTCGTGTCTTAAATTATTACAAAACTTTTATGGAAGACATCGAAATTTTGGAGAAAACAATTGCACGCAATTCTGAAATAAAAGTTGAAACTTTTCAGTCCGCTTACGAGCGAGAAAAGAGAGATATTTTTCAAAAACAAATGTTGCCAATTGTCAAACACCTCCGTCTTTGTGCTACACGTTGGGATCAGGAACTTCAAAACGAGGTCAAAAATATGATAAACGTTTTCAATTCTACTGAAAATTAGATTTTGGTTCAAAAGCAAAGAAATAGAGTTTTAAAAAATGATGCTGATCGACTCTTGGAACAAGTTCTCAATGCTGATATTTTGTCTGTTATCATGAATGATCTCTATAAATCTGGTACTTCTATGCTTATGGATGATCTTTGTGTTGATAATAACTTGTTGAATGAGGAAATTGAGACACTCAAACAGGAAAATGATAAGTTGAGAATTACAAATGATGATGTGACAAAACAGTTTTCAAAAGAAATTTGTCTACTCAAACAAAGAATTGAATGGTGTCAAGCTCAAAGTCTTGAAAGGGAATTGAAACTTCAAAATCAAAATATTTCAAACTCTTGTCAACTCTGCAAAAACAATGAGTCTTTCAAAAGTCTGTGTCTCAAATACGAGAAAGAAATTGCGAATTTAAAAATTGAAAACGCCGACTGGCAACAAAACCGCGATGACATCAGATATTGCAATGGTTTACTTGAGTCTGAAATTCAGGACAAAAATCACATCATCATCGATTTGAAAGAGAAAATTAAGCTACTTCAAAAAGGAAAAATGGTTGACACCACGGTGATAGCACCAGGATTGTATCAATTAGACAAAACTACTAAAGGAAATATTGTTCAAACCACTAATGTTGATAACTCCACTTCTACAGGACTAGTCTCCACTAATAGCGTTAGCAGACCCAAGCGTAAAAGTAAAAGGAAGAATAGGCTCTGGCAACATACAAGAGGATCACTAGAAGCTCAAGAAGTAGAAGATCAACTTAGGAATTTGAATAAAACTCATGTTGCATCAGATTTAGATTCTAATCTGGCAAATTGTAATCAAAATCTAAATGTAACGAATGATGAACCTTTGAATGTTTTGAATATTAATGCATCTTGTGTGTTTTGTCGTAAAAGTGTTTCATCTGGTGATCATACAAAATGTATAGCTAATTCTCTACTTAATCGTCATAAGAAACGTAGGACACGCATTCCTTTTAGGCCCACTACTGCCTCTAAGTCTATCTTAGGAAAGCCGCCTTCTACGGTTTCTAATGAAGTTGATGTTACCCCCATAAGTGCAGAGAACAAGTCTAGGAATCAGCCAAACACTAGTGAATTCACCAATAAGAAAGCTCTAACTAGTTGGAATTGGCAACGTTGGTTACAACACAAACCAGACTTTAAATGGATTCCTAAATTGTTGAATACATGTGCTTCTAACCAACAGAAACCCGCAGTTTCTTTTGGTTCCACCCTTACTTCTGTTCCATCCGTGTCTTCTTCTTGTGATGCAGGTGGTGCAGATTGTTCTCTGGATTGTTGATAGCGGATGCACCCGACATATGACAAGCAATCTCAAACTGTTGCAAAACTTTGTCTCAAAGTTCATTGGTACTGTCAGATTCGGGAATGATCGTTACGCTTTAATCATGGGATATGGTGACTATGTCAGTGGGAACATTGAAATCAGTCGTGTTTATTATGTGGAAGGCCTTGGACACAACCTTTTCTCTGTTGGTCAGTTTTGTGATGAGGATCTAGAAGTCGCATGTCGTGAGAAAACCTGTTTCGTTCGTGACTTACAAGGAAACAATCTAATGTCTGGCTCACGTGGTTCTAACCTTTATACAATATCAATGTCAGATATGATTGCTACTTCTCTGATATGTCTTCTCTCCAAAGCAGAATCGACTAAATCTTGGTTATGGCACAAACGTCTTTCGCACTTGAATTTCAAAACTATGACTGACCTTGCTCGTTATAAACTTGTTGATGGATTTCCAAGATTCCGCTTTACCAAAGATCACTTAAGTCCAGCCTGTGAACAAGGAAAAAGTACTCGTGCTCATTTTCCTAATAAACCTGAGCATAGTACGAATCATGTGTTACAATTGCTTCATATGGATTTGTGTGGCCCGATGCGTGTTCAAAGTATCAACGGTAAACGCTATATTCTTGTAATTGTGGATGATTATTCCAGATGGACCTGGGTTTATTTTCTACGAAGTAAAGATCAGGCTCCTTCAATGATCATCACCTTTCTCACTAAAATTCAAGTTCAGCTAGGCAATACGGTACGAATAGTCAGAACTGACAATGGAACTGAATTTAAGAATCAGACACTTCGGTCATACTTCGAGAAAGTGGGAATTGAACATCAAACATCTATTCCTAGAAGCCCAGAACAGAATGGAGTTGTTGAAAGACGCAACAGGACGTTAGTGGAAGCTGCTAGAACTATGTTGATTAATGCTCAATTACCAGATTATTTGTGGGCGGAAGCTGTGTCAACTGCATGTTATACCCAAAACCGTTGCATGATCACAAAACGCCATCGCAAAACACCTTATCAAATTGTTCACAAAAGGAAACCGAACATCGATTACTTTCATGTATTTGGAGCACTTTGTTATCCGAAAAATGATCGTGATGATTTAGGTAAACTTAAAGCAAAGGCTGACATCAGAGTGTTCGTTGGATACTGTGAAAATTCCAAAGGTTTTCGGATATGGAATCGTCGTACAAGAGAAATTCAAGAAACCATTCACGCTAATTTTGATGAACTCACACAAATGGCTTCTGAGCAACACAGCTTAGGACCCGAATTCAACCGTCTTAATTCTCCGGAATCTTCGGCTGAACCATTGCCACTCAACCGCAAAGAATTGGAAACCTTGTTTGCTCCACTGTTTGATGACACAATTGAATACCGTCCTACTGAGGTCTCACCTAATTCCGCTGCTCAACCTGAAAACATTCCAGTACCTGACTCACCTCAACAAACAACTACAAGTGTTGAGAGAGACGGTCCTCCAATTGTATCACCATCTACAGCAGAACAAACTGGTTCTACTTCCCACCATCCAGCTGAAGATCCAACACCACAATCAGTTCCACAACCCGCAGAGCATGATCCTGATGCGTTCTTTAACCCGTTTGCACCGGCTCCTACAGTTCCTGATATAGCTGAGTTGTCAACACGCAATTTGGATCCTGCTAACATGCGAGATACTTATCAACTACACCCTTCAACATACAAATGGACTCGAGACCATCTACTAGTTCATATTATTGGCCATCCAGACGCACCTGTCATGACAAGACAACGACTTCACACTGATGGAGAAACTTGTATCTATGCAGTCACAGTTTGTCACGAAGAACCTAAGAACATTAAAGAAGCAATGACTTATGACAACTGGATTGAATCTATGCAAGAGGAATTTCAGCAATTCATAAGATTACAAGTCTGGGAATTAGTTGAAAGACCTGACGGAGTCTTTGTCATCGGGTTAAAATGGATCTGGAAGAATAAGCTAGATGCTGAAGGCACTGTCATACGTAACAAATCACGCCTGGTAGCGAAAGGATACTCTCAACTAGAAGGACTTGATTTTGCTGAATCCTTTGCTCCAGTGGCTAGACATGAAGCTGTTCGGATCTTTTTGGCCTATGCTGCACACAGGAACATGGTTGTTTACCAAATGGATGTGAAAACCGCATTTCTTAATGGAGAACTCCGTGAAGAAGTGTATGTGAGTCAACCAGATGGCTTCGTTGATCCTGAGCGTCCTAATCACGTTTACCGACTCAAAAAGGCACTCTACGGACTTAAACAAGCCCCACGGGCGTGGTATGACAAACTGTCCACTTTCTTGCTGGCCAATAAATTTTCTAAAGGATCGGTGGATCCAACACTATTTACAAAAACCTACGGGGAGGACTTACTTGTTGTTCAAATATATGTCGACGACATTATTTTTGCCTCAACAAAAAGAAGTTACTCTAATGATTTTGCAAAATTAATGAAAGATAATTTTGAAATGTCCATGATGGGTGAACTCTCGTTCTTTCTAGGACTACAAGTTCATCAATCACCCCGTGGAATTTTTATAAATCAGTCCAAATATGCTCTTGAAATTTTAAAGAAACATGGAATGAATTCTTGTGATACTTATAATACACCAATGGGCTATACCACAAAACTAGATGCTGACTTACATGGGACTCCAGTTGACCCTACCAAATACCGAAGTATGATTGGGTCCCTCATGTATCTCACAGCTAGTAGACCTGATATAGTATTTGCTGTCTACATGTGCTCTTGCTATCAGTCCAAACCAACTGAAAAACACCTCAGTGAGGTCAAGAGAATCCTTCGATACATAAAGGGAACCATTAACTTGGGAATCTGGTATCTGAAGGATTCTGGTTTTGAACTAATTGCTTTTTCAGATGCTGACCATGCAGGATGTTTAGACACACGCAAAAGTACATCTGGTGGATTACAATTTCTCAGAGACAAACTTGTGTCATGGCAATCAAAGAAGCAGGACTGCACATCACTGTCGTCTACAGAATCTGAATATGTAGCCATGTCTGCTTGTTGTGCTCAAGTCATTTGGATGAGATCACAACTTAAGAATTATGGCTACCTATTCAACAAGATTCCTATCTACTGTGATTCTAAGAGTGCAATTGCTATCTCCTGCAACACAGTACAACATTGCAAATCAAAACACATCGATCTCCGATATCACTTCATCAAAGAGCATGTGGAAAAGGGTACCGTTGAACTTTATTTTGTTGGGACTGAGTACCAATTGGCGGACTTACTTACCAAATCCTTAGCACCATCAAGGTTTGCTAGTCTAGTTCACCAAATTGGTATACGATGTTTGACTCCAGATGATCTGGAAAAGTTTTTAAAACACAATTGATCGTCAAACATCAAAACTATCTTTGTATATATCTTTTCAAAAACAAAATACAAAAATATAAAACCAATCAAAAACACAAAAAGATTTTGGTTCTTTTTGTTTTCCAAAAAAAAAAATGCAAGTATAAACCACCTCTTTCAACACTATTTTATAAAATGTCTTCAATTATTTAAAACAAGTGTTGAGGAGGAGGAAAAGTAATTTTTCAAATTTCTCAAATATATATTCATTTTTATACTTGCATTTTACCAAAAATAATACGTTTTTTTATCAAAAGTGTTGATTCAAATGGTGTTTCGGGTTACTCTCCTTGACCAATATAATAAATTTTTCAGTATTTTTTTGACTACGGTCTAAGGTCGAGGGGGAGTACCACAAATTGTTCTTATCGTAACTTGGTGTTATTAACGAAAGTTAAATGAGTTAGTGAGTTTAGGCATTAGGTGTGTAAGTAAAATGAGGTTAAGGGGCCACACTTGTCAATATGTGAAACATGTTTTACTCTTGGTCAAAACCCATTTGACCCACACATTAACTGCACCTGAAAAAATTACTTACACACAATTAATATTTCACCAACCATCATCTACGATCCACAATCACTTGAACAATCTGTGCATCAATCTTCGAATCTGTAAGTTGTTATACGATTTGATCATCATTACTAACGAGGGTTTTGAGTTTCACATTAATCCAACGGTTTAATTTGTGTCAATCGCTTAATTAGATCTAGGGTTATGCGTAATCATGTACCCAGAAATTTGTGATGTTAATGGTTAAAATTGTTTGTGGGTTTTGATCCTTGAATGATATTATACATGATTCTAAACTCCAATCGTACCCAGATACACTAATCGATCGATTTGAAATTAGGGTTCATACGAGTCAAATAGGGGTTATTGATTCTGTGTGTAATACTTGAAATTGATGATGGGGTTTGTGTTGTTATGTGCCTAGGATCATGTTATTAAGGTTTAATTGTTTCTATTACTTGAATTAATCATGTATTAAAGATTTAGGGTTCGTATGCATGAGCAGTTGTGATCTCATGATTTTGTGGTCAATTCTTGTTATAACTTGGACCATATGATCATAAGGATATAAGGAACACTTGCCCTAAGTTCATTTCAACCCAGAAACATGATTGAATGTGTTTATGATTGAGTGTTCATTTGTTTCTACGCGTAACTATGGATTATGGCATGTTTACGCATAATAATGCATATTAAGTGTGTTGGAATGAATATTGATCACTGGTAATGTTTTGTACACTTTCAGGAATCAAACAACACTAATTACTCAAGGTGGTTTTCTGGAAAATGGCAATTTTACGCACAAGTTGTTCATCCTACGCGTAAGATTGAATCTTACGCGTAAGATTCGACACGTGGACAAACTTTGTCTTGGATAAGACAAGGTTTACGCTTAAATGATAATTCTTACGCATAAGTTTTGACCTTACGCACAAGTCTTGAACTTACGCATAAGTCATAACCTACGCATAAGTTATACCTTACGCTTAAGGGTAATCCTTTTCATAAGATCAATTCCTACGCCTAAGATTTTATCTTACGCGTAAGATTGACCCTACGCGTAAGATTCACCTTACGAGTAACATATAAGTTTACGCGTAGATTTTTGCTCTTACGCCTAAGTTCACTTCTTACGCTTAAATCATGTTATGCGTAGACTTTTCATGTTACACGTAAACTTGTCAAAATCATGAATTTTTCTAAGTGTTGTAAAATTTCCAAAGTGTAACTTCTTGTAATGATAAACTCATGTTGTAACTTAATTGTTATAAGTTTCTACCATGTGATAAAACACAAGTTTGTCATATATCAAAAGTTTTCACACACACAAACACCCACTGATCAATGTATAATATGCAAATCAAGTAATCTTATGTCTGAGCTAACACTGTAAACCATTGCCATGTTTGTATTTGTTTATGAGCAATTCAGATGGCAGAACATAATGACGTTCCATACGGACCAGAACCCGAACCTAAGCTTTCATGGGAAGAGACATTCCCAGATGATTACACCAGGAAGATTAGAAAGAACAACCTCCGAATCAACTTCAACAAAATCACTTGCAACGAGTCCTCATTTATTGTTGCAGTGGATGCTCTTCTATATCACCCCAACAAGCTGTTGTTCACCAAGTCTGCCTCAGTATCCTGCTTCTACATCCACCAATTTTGGCATACACTTCAGCTAGATCTTGGGGAGGCTTCCTTCACCTGTATGCTTCATAACCGTCAGGTCACTATGGACATTGATTTGCTTAGGAATGTACTTGGGTTACCAGAACTCGGCCCAGATGAAGTATATGATCAAGTCCCCACCGAAGAAGAGTTGATAGAGTGGTTACGTGATATTGGCTATGACGAATCAGAAGAAGTTGTTACAAGACATTCTAGGGTCAACATTAGGTATCTTCCACAACCATGGAGAACCCTATACATTCTGATTGCCAAGTCCTTGTCTGGCAGAGACACTGGCCACGAACACCCAAAGCTCCAACACCTCAAACTCTTCTGGGCAGTGGCTAATGTGAAGAAAGTTGATTATGCCAGTATCATTTGGAAAGACCTTGTGTGGCACATTCAACACAAGACCACCAACATTCCACTTGTCCGCTTCACAAAACTACTCATCGAAAGCTTCCTTCGTGAGTATGACGATATCCCACAGAGACTTGATGACAAAGATAAGAACACGTTCAGAAATGAAGATACTCTCAGAGTCATCAAGAGACTCGACACCAGCACACGCAAGCAAGGAAAGAAATTTCCTGACTGTCTCTTGAATGACAAAGTGAAGCTTTGCCCAAATTTCAAGTATTACCTTCAAGCTCTTGAAGCAGACAAAGTGGGTTTCATGGACGAAGTTGTTCTACCCTCCTGCATGCAAAAGAAGGGTAAGAAAGGCAGTAAGACTGGGAGCTCTGGCAGTTCTACTCAGTCTAAGAAGAAGAAGGGTACTCTCAAGAGAAGGACTCCTGCCAAGAAGCCTGCATCCATTCCTGAACCTGGGTGGTTTCCCGTCACCACCTTCTCCTAAACCATCTGACTCTGAACAAACTGAATCCGACGAAGGTCCAGTGTATAGGGAAGCATTTGCTAACATTGACAAGGATGTCAATCTGGAAGACATTGATGATAAAAACTTGACTTTCGAAGATTGGGAGAAAAACATTGATGAGTTTGCTGATCATGCCGAATACCCAGCATATCTCAATCAACGACCGTTCAATGAAGCTCAAACAATTTTGGAAGAAGAAAGGATTAGGAGAGAGAAGATGAAGGAACCAGTAACTACTGAACAAGAGTCTGTAGGCCTTTCAGTTGAAGAAGAAAATGAAAGGGCTCTCAACTTGGGCCTCCTCCACAGCCGAATTGATGCATTCAATGCTGATCTACCTCCACCTCTAGTGTTCTCTCAAACCACCGAAGCTGGCGGATCAAGCAGCATTCCTGAGCCTACCACAGGGATCAACACAGACTTGGTCGTTTACGACAATCCCTCGGTATCTCCCACAGACATTGAAATGACTAATGCTTCAGCAACGGGAGAAGAGGAAGAGGAAGATCCCATGGATACTGATGCTCCACGATTGATGACTATGGAAGAGATGGAGCTTAGAGAAAGGGCTCAGGAAGAGGAATTGAAGAGAAAATAGGAAGCTGAAGAGGCTAGGCTTGAGGAGCTTGCCCAAGCCAAACTGGAAGAAACTATCCGTATGGAGGAAAGCAGGAAGGCTGAAGAGGCAGCCAAGCTGGCTGAAGAAAAGTTGAAAAGGGAAGAAGAAGCCAAGTTTGCTGAAGAATTAAGGCTTAAAGCCGAGGCTGAAGACTTGCTAAAGAACAGAGATTGATAGAGGAAGCAGCTAAAGCTACAAAAGTTGATCAACCCGAACAACAAAGAGGAGATGACAAAGACCTTACCACCATCATCGAATCCTCACAGTCATCACCTCCTGCATCCGAATCAACTCACGACAAATCAATCAAGAAACCAAGCACCAAAGCCTCTGCTGTATCAAAGTTGCTAAAGTCAGCATTCAGAAGAGTACATGAAAAGAGGAAAAACAGACTGGAAGATCAGGTGGCTACACTAGTAACCCAAGTTGCTGAATTGACGAAGCTGAATTCAAACGTCCAAGAGCTGCAAGATAAAGTTGATACTTTCTTAGCTAAAGACGTACAAGAGAACTTGGAAGCCACATTAGCAGCTCAGGCACATCAGTATATGGAACAACATTTAGTTGCTGAGTTGAAAGATCTACTGGCACCCATAAGAGACGAACTCACCAAGTTCGCAGAGCAAGCTGTCAAGAAAGTAATCCGATCGACCACATTTACTCTTCGAGCTGACAAGTCTACTGTCCCACTACCAGGACTATCTATGGATGAATTGGAAGCTCAACTCTTGGACAAGCTGGCAAGCAAGTTCACATTGACTCCTGAAGAAGCCAAAGTCCTGGAAGCATTTAAAGACAAGATGACCAAAGAGACTTGCAGCACAGAGGCCGATAAACTGAAGCGTAAAAGAGATGATGAAGACAGGGATCCTAATTCTCAGGCAAAGAAACAGAAACAAGCCGAAGGACCCTCAACTCAATCTAAAACACCGGTCATCCCACCAACAACTACAACATCCTCACAACAACCGAAGGCATCAGGTTCCGCTCCCAAGGCACACGACCACTTTGAATACACCGGTGGTAACGAGATTCCTCAACCCGATGAAGTTCCAGAACCGTCCTCTAAGAAGAAGAAGAAAGAAAGGAAAGGAAAGCATCATCAACCCAAACCGGACACATCACCAAAAGGCACAGAACCAAAGAAACCGAAAACCGTCCTTAAATGGCTAGACCAAGACGATAGTGCCGAATACTCCTGGTTTGAGAAGATGATCAATTCGCAACCACCACTTGAAGATAATCAAGAACCTCAAGATGGTCGAACGGTGGAATACACTCAATTAATTCAGCAAAAGTTTAAGATGAAAAAGATGAATAAGAAAGAGCTGCGAAGAATCAAGAATGATGCTTTCAATCTTCTGAAAGACCGGTCTGCTAACTTAATCGAACTTGAGTATCATCTGAAAATATTGCTCGAGCTATGTCAAGCAATATTGACTGGATCAATCCTGAATCTTATGACGATCCGGTCACAAGGAAAACCGCACCCTACATTACTGACTGGTCCAAACCACTACCTATGATTGGGAAGCCTAAGGAACCGAAGATCCCGTACAAGTTCTTCTTCAACACAGACTTGGAATTTCTGAAACTTGGCAGCAAGATTGAGAAGAAGTACGTTACCTCACTCGCCTTTCTCCCTGTAGCTCGATATCTCAACAATGCCATCGAAGAAGAAGCTTCAGCATTATTCGTTGATAAAGTTGTTGAATATGACCGGAACGCACTTTACGGTATACATCATTGGCCAGACAACCGGGCACAGTACTATCGAAGCAACAGACTTAATCAGACGATGGGCGATGTGACAAGTGATTTGAAGATAGTCTCAATTCAGTTCATTTCAACTATCACTCACTTTGGGTACCCCTTCCTCAACAAAATCACACTGAAAAGACTTGATGAAAAGGAGTACGATATTTCTGAGTCAGACTTTCCACGACTACTTCTCAATGACATCGAAGACATGTACCTGCTCAAAGTTCAAGGAAAACTCTGTGGCTTGCCTAAAGAGATGAAGCTTGCGTTTATCCAAGCTCTCCTAATCTTCATCAGGCAGATAGTCATCAGAGAAAGAGTAGAAGATCTTCAATTAGGAGTGGAAAGTTATCAGAAGAAGCTCAATCTCACCAAACCCAACATGTTCGACATACCCGACCTTCAACATCTACCTCAATACACCTTGATCAGGCAACCATTTGGGTTCACCTACCGCAGTATAAACGGTCGCAACTGCTTCATGGCTTACGACGAAATACATAAGTTCTGTGATGAAACCTTGAAGTTCGTCAGACATGGAATCAAAAGCAGATTGGATGACATTGCTCTGGGTAAATCTAAAAGGTGGAAAACCAATGAGGCCAGGGATGCTCGTAGATTCATCTTAAGGATTGAGAACAGATTGAAGCACAGGGATCAGTTTCGAAGGTTGGAAAGTTATGTGGGAGGCAGACAGAAGTTTCTGGTGTTGACATTTCAGAGACCTGATTGGTAGAAAATTGTAAGAGTTTGATTTGATTTGTCAATTATATACTTCATAATGGCTTGTGTACACATTACAGTGCACAACCCGAACTTGTAAAGAAAGGACCCAGAGGTACGCATCAGTGCCTCAATCCTAAAAATAAGGAGCGAAGGCTTCTTACTTTTGAGTAGAATTAATCAAATATTTATGAATTTTCATAATTCTGCTCAAAAGGACAAGTATTTCACCTCAATAAGACCTAATCACTTGTTGAGGGGGAGCACTTGTCAAAACAAAATACTTTGCTCAAAATCTAAAGTTCTTGGTGAATCTCCCCGTAAGACTCAAAAGGCATATTTTAATCTAAAAGATTGTCAAAAACATCATTTTATATGCTATTTTTGAGGGGGAGAAAATGAAAAAGTGATTAAAATATACGAAGTCAAAGCTTAAAAGTGATTAAAATATACGAAGTCAAAGCTTAAAAGTTGTATCATGTGCGAGCTAGACTCAGTATTGACCCAGGAATTGACGAGACAATAAAAGTTAGTAATATCGAAAAGATTTATCCTCGACGGGTAATAACATCAAGTTAGTTACTAGAGCTAGTTGTCACCTAAAAACTGACAATGTATCTCTTTAACTAACCATGTAAGCGTGTCTCGAAAAGGATATGTCTTATTAGAAATGTACCGTCTCGAGAAACTTTCTGTGGACTTGATCAGGCCGAGTAATAACTTCAAGCTAGTTTAACTAGTGATGTAAGCGTGTCTCGAATCGGTCTTGTTCACGGAAAGTGGGTCAATTCAAAATGATTGCTCCTCCCGCATGTGCAAATTTAATAACACACTTATGAGCACATGTGCAGGGGGAGCCCTTCAAAAGTGTACACAAAACTCTCAAAGTGTTAACCAAAATATTTGATTATCACA
Organism: Artemisia argyi; assembly: GCA_030686995.1. NCBI lineage: Eukaryota > Viridiplantae > Streptophyta > Magnoliopsida > Asterales > Asteraceae > Artemisia > Artemisia argyi. Next base: position 43,842,603 of record CM060696.1, read on the forward strand.
AACACTTTGAGAGATTTTCTATCAAAGGTTTCTTGGCTACTGTCGGAGTTATAAGGTGATTAAGATAGGAATATCCGTCCTACGATCCGCCAGAGCCGGAGGGATCTACCCATGGACATCTCCCATAGTTAGAATTAGAAGTCCTTAGGTATGATACGAAAAAAGGAGAAAAGAATGAAAGGGAAAGAAGGAGTTGAAGAATTAAAAAGAAAAGTAAAGAAAAGGGTGAAAAGAAATAGCCCTCCATATGTTCAACCTTAGGGCAGACACCGAGTTCAATACGTATGCTACTGGTTGTTGCAAAAGACAACACCGGTATTGAAGACAAAGTCGTCATGGACCCAGTGACGCAATGCACTAAACCTTCTTAACCACTCAAGTTCTCTTAAAAGGACTTGTTTCATTCTCACGGGGAACCAGCGTAACCTATCGACCTATCTCTTAGATACGGTTGATATTGAGGCAGGAGACCCCTCCCTAGTCTCCGCATAGGAAACCTAGGTGTGCACTTATAGAGTCTAGAGCCTTGAGATACATCAAAGATCTCTTAGGAACACTTAGTATTTCTACAACTGGTGTTCTACATCAAAGGACACCAGCTGTAAATTATCAAGTCCTTTGCAGATCTTAGCAATCTGCCGAGAACGTTTATGAGAGGATTACTTATGTATTTCTCAATGATTGAACGGAAATCCTGCCAGGGTCAACATCAAACAGCCCTGACAGCAGGTCACTTCGGTAACCCCACAAGGGTTACGCTTAATGTTTGCGGTGGTTCCATTATGATCTACAGTCGTGGAGTGATCCCCAGCGACTCACCCAGTCATTGAGCTACTTAGTAGGTCTCGTAAGCTCCTTTGGGAGTATCTGATATGGGAACGGCTTGGATAAGGATTAGAGGGAGTCTTCACAATATGCTGTTGATGAACTCTAATTCCTTATCTGTAAGTACCGGATATTTATTGCTAATTGTTTACTTGCAGGTACCTCACTTCCATGATGGTAGATTCCAACATGCTCATACATACATCTTGAAGCATAAGAAAGCTCCCCCAAAGATCTTAGCACCACAAAGTTCAAAGAAAGATTCTACACCAATAAGAAGAATCTACAAAGTATAAAGACAAAGATCTTCATGAAAGAAAAGGAACTTCTTGTACGTGAAAGTCTAAGTCCAAAGATGTATGAGTATGTTGGAATGGCGGACAACCACCACAGACGCTGGAGTGACGAACGGCAGACAACTTCATTACACAATCACTACATCATCACCAAAGAACAAAGACACAGAGCAAAGTACATTCATTATCATTTAACCATTTTTGAAGACGTCTAGAGTTTTACATGTCACAAGTTAACGACAAAGATGAAGACGTCAAGCAACCGTGATGACCGACCCTTAGGGGGAGATTGTTGGGATCATACTTTTGTATTTTAGTCAAGTCTCAGTCATTACCTTTTGTAATAGGTTGCTTAGTTATTTATTCTACTTAGTTTATGTTACAAGGCTTAAGAATGTAAGTCCATAGGCCTTAAAGCCCACGTCCAAAAGAAAGGAGGGAGGAAGGGAGTGTTGCCCTACTCCTCCTCCTATAAATACTAAGCTTATGTAACTCTTTTAATTGTTGGTTATTTGATTATCTTAAGGAAACTCTTTTTCTCTCACTTTTCATATTGTCTCATAATCAACCATCTCTCATTCTCATCTTATTTCTTTCAACATCATACTTGTGTTTACATAAATGGTGACCTAACATTGTATTACTAGTGTATTCCGCTTGCTTATGTTCTGATTTGACCCTATATTGTTACACTTTAGCCCTTTTCGGGTTGGGGTGTTACATGGAGTCTTGTGGCTTTAACGAGGGCTTCCACTTGCTAAAACATGGGATGTTTTCCTTATACCTCAACATCTAGTTAATCTAACATACTTTGCTTTAACCTTGTTTGAATTATTTGTAATAGTCTTTTTTGAATAGCAAAGTCACACAGACCTTACACCTATAACTTTCTCTCTCCATCGGGACTTGAACACTCAACCAACAAAATATAACTTAAGATAACTAAGGGTATGTTTGGTATAGAGGACTCAACCCTAGGATTTGACTTTGGGTAGAATACCAACGTTTGGTTAAAATACGTAATATTTAAGAATAGAACTCAATCCAAATAAGAAGGAATCTACAAAATCCCCCATGGAAGCCTGGATTATACTGACACAGCCCCACTTGCCCACATTCTCTTCCCATCTTCTTTTTATTGTTTTTCCCTCCATTTTCATTTTCTTCCTACAAAATAGACTAGTCAATCATATAGTTTTTTGGCTTCTTTCATTTGTTCATTTGGTGAGTATTTTTTTTTTCCTTTTTTTTTCTTTATCTTTTTTTTTCATGTAATAATATAATCAGTTGTTTGGATTTTTTGTTCTTATCTATCACAATAAAGCAAATCACTGAGATTTGGGTTTTCTTTTGTAATATATTTTGATATCAATTCTTTGTATGTTATGCAGAATAATAAAAAAGAGGAAGCTATTTGGCCTTTAAGAATCATAACTCAAATCGATAATGGTATGTAAATTGGGTTGTTTTTAGCCTATAATATAATTACTAGTGTTTTGAAATTTCCTTTACTTTGTTGACCGAAGCTTATCATATCTTTATATGAATTGCACACTACATGTTTGATCAAATTCAAGTAGAAGTTTAACATCATTTTTAAAAGTTATTCATTTGTGTTTGCATCTACCTTTAATCTTTACATCAACAGAGTTCTTTTGAAACATTTTATGATTGATTTATCTTGCAAAATGCTTAACTCGATAGCTGATAAGGATTTATTTTATATGTTTTTAGGTGGTCATTTAAGCCCTAAATTGTGTTTTTATGGTCAAATATTACCTCAAATCATTTCTTTTGTTATTTTAGGTACTTGGGACATTAAATTCTGGAAAATGGAGCATTTTGGAGCTTTTCGGACGTTTTATGCTCAAGAATGAAGAAAACAAGAAAAGTGAAGAGAGTAAGGATTTTACACCTGACGGCGTCACGCTTTGGAGCTGACGCCATCACCTTTTGATGAGAAGCCATGGATTTTTACACTAGACGCCCTAGAAGAATTTGTCAAGTTAACACCTGACGGCGTTAGGTGTATTTGGAGCAAGGTCGTCTCCCTTTAACTCAACACGAGACGGCGCAGAACATTTACAACGGGACGGCGTCAGAGATTTCTTGGGCGATACGAAACCCTATGACACTGCGACCTGACGACGTCAAAGGCTAAAACCTGACACTGTCATACTTGTATATCTATATATATTTTTCGATTTTCATTCATTAAAATTGTGGAACTTTTTAGCAAGAAACCCTAGACGAATTTCATAGCTACATTAGGGTTTTCAAGCCCTCTTTTCTTTCATGTTTAATTAAAGATAAGTCTTCCTTTTAATAATTCAATATGTCTATGTGTTGTTTGATTGATTGTTGTTCTTTTCTTTTCTTTAAATGCTATGTTAGATTTATTAGTGTTTGCTTAGATCTAATGAAACCTAGTTGTTGATCATTGATTGTTGAGTTGTTATTGATTGTTTGGTTGATTGATTAGTGTTAGGCTTAAGAAAATTGGCTAAACCTCCAATACGGTAACTGGCTTGAACGTCTTAAGAAACATAATCGGATGTGTACTATGGTTTTATTGGTTGTATTTAATGCATGGGTGACTATTAAGGAGGCCATGATAGGATACTAAACGTGTCGCCATAGGAAGAGATAGAGACTCATAGAGTTGGGGAAAGCTGTTTACACCCCCACGAATGGTATTAAGGAATACAATCCTTTTATCCAAACAATCGTAACAACTCAATAATTCAATAGGAAATAACTAGGGAGTAGTGAAATCTAAGTAAACACATTTTCTCCACCATAAGAAGTTCAGCAAATTTATTTTCTGTCAGTTTATTTTACCTTTTTAACTAGGAATAATCTTTGGGTTAGTTTACTAGCAACTAATTCCGCCCACTCTTCCAATACCCAAGATTTTACCTGCTTTCATAAAATATACAAAATACAAAAAGAATCATACTTCACCTCTAGACCTAGTTTAAGTAGTTTTGAATACTAACAATCACTATTCATCAGAGAACGATCAATCCCCCGGTACTTGCCACTCACTATACTACATCGGTCAGGTACACTGCCTGGTGGATTGCAAGCTTCTCAAGATCCCTTGAGAAGAAACTTTTGCGAGTCTTGCGATCAGCATCAAAGTTTTTGACATCGCTGCCGAGGAATAGTTATTGTTTAGGTTGAATTTTATTTTTATTAGGTCTACTCATTAGATTCCTTTCTAGTGAGATTTTTATTTTATTTTTATTAAGTTTTCTTTATTCTATCTTTTTCTTCGTAATTTTGTTCGTAATCCATATTATCGACCATCATTGAAGGTGATAATATCCTTTATCCCGTCATTCAACCAAACCAACCAAACCACCAAAACCCACCCAAACCACCTAGAGCCCGTACTTTAGGAAAATACTCCCGACCTAGCTGTAACAATTCACATTTTCAGGTTACTATCCAATCCCTAATTTTTACTATTCACTTTTTACTATTCACTTTCACTATTCACTCCCGAAATTTTTATTTCATATTCTCGTAAGTTAAACTATTCTAATGATAATCCGAGAGTTTGACACTCGTCGGATCATTTCTGCAAAAATCACAAAACCGTGTCCGAGATTTACTTTTATGTTTAAACGTCATTCCAGCATCCCGATATGTCCATAAAACATTATAAATAATAGAAATGTGATTTTCTCTCATTTTACGACAATTCCAAAAGTTTTGGAATTTTACGTTTTCCAGTTACTTCCTTTCTTTTAGAAAGGCTAAAGTTGTAAGCAAACCCTAACATACTTCTTGTTAAATATCATTTTCATGCTATTTATATTTCATTCCTACTATATTTTGTCTTGTGATTATGTTCATGATGTATAAAAATGGGTAAAACAAGTATTGATATATAAATGTTAACTTATGTTATTTAAACAAGTAAACTAGTGACTTCCATGGCAAAATCTGACCAAAATGGTATAATTATGATATTGGACAATTACATACTATAGTAGAGGACTTAACAAGGAAACCATAGCAATTTGAACCACTTAAAATGAATACATGAGTAAAAAGTTATGACCATTTGAAGTTACCAAAACTTTGCGGCAAAACTGCCTAAAAACCTTCTGTAACAGAATTAAACACGCAAAAAGAGGCCCTTCTGGTCCGTTTCACGATAAAGTTAAAATACGAAAGTTGTCCGGAATCACGTTTTCTTCAAAAACACAGGTACACGTATCCAGAAAACCAATAACAAGTGAGATTTTCTTCAGTTTCTTAACTGCTATTTTATACACCAAAGTTACTATATAATAGTTATGGTTTAATAAGACCAAGAGGTCTAATGACCTAAATTCAAGACCACAACCATGGCTAAAGCCAAGTTTGAGTCTCAAGACCATGGAACAATGACCAAGGTCACGGCGAAGCCATGACTAAAGACCATATAAACTTACCTAGGTGAAAACATGAGCTAAAGAGTTAGCGATAACTTAAACATGCAATTTGGATCTACTCAATCAAAAGAACAATGAGATCTTACAAGTAATTGTCATACAAGATTTAAGAAACTCATTCTAATAACAATCTTCATCCAAAAGTAAACTTTCCTAAGCTTATTCAAATATTGAACATGTAACTTTTCGGATCAAAACTTATATACATATATTTTATCAAATACTACAATAGTAGGGAGCCTCATGTGAGGAGTTCATTAAGTAAGCCGTCGAGATGAGTTGTGAATTTACGAATTAAAGTGTCCTAGCTCCTCGAACGTTTACTACATGACTTCTGAATTATGTCGGCCCGAACGGTAGTAAGCAATATATAAACTATACATATTTCATAAACCATTTCTTTTCAAAGACTTACACTATACTAAGTACTACATCATGGACTAAATGCAAGACATATATAGGCAATTCTTTATATTCTTTACTCCAATCCTAAGTCGTAACATTCTATTATAGGTTGCTTGTAGAAACCTTCGCGATTCGACCATCACATTCACTACTTGCTATATAACTTAAGGTGAGTTCATAGCCCCACTTTCCGTTACTTAATTGTTTTACAAACCCTTGGGGGGAATACATGCTATTTTAAACCGAACACAATGCTTTGAAATTATATGCTATCCGATTATTTTATTATCACTAAGTACCATCCTTGCCAAATCCAATATCCCTTATCATGAACCATTTAATCACTAGTAATAGCGAGCGCGAATATTGTGAATAGGCCTATTGGGATTGACGAATCCCATTTGTATTGACTAAGTCCAAACAAATGCATTAATATTTGAAACATAGGTATGACGGCAAAGTACCTACCGGGATAACTCCGCCGATTGATATTGGTACCCGTTAACATTTTGGTGTCATGAGCTTAGTGTAATAATACGTTTTATGGGCGTATAACAACGTAGCCCATCATTTTCGAGTCTAATTAACTCACACTACCAACATATTGTGTTCAACCATTAAACAAACTCTATGAATATCACTCAACCTTTGTGTTGATCTTTAAACATGTATTTCAGGTCCATGATGATCAAAGATGGCACGGAAGGGCACGGATATTCAAGAGGGCTATAAATTTTATTATCATTCAAAAACTCATTTACTGTAATTTGTAAACATGGAACCATCTGGGACCTCATTTTGTAATCTCTGATATTTATATAATTTGAATGATAAATCTTTTAAAACGACTCAATTAGAGTTCGTTTTCTATTATTGTGACTATTGTGCCGTCGAGTAACACCCAGTTTGAATTCCGCTGCATCCATGAATTGGGGGTGTTACAGATTTGTACCAGAGCCATGGTTATAGAGAAACGGGTCTAATTGAGACCTAAACTATAACCACACATACAAGCAAAAACATTTTATAGCCTTCTGCTCTCCGTGTCTTCCATCCTCCAGACGATTATGGACTTATTAAGCATTTTATACTACACAAACATGTTAGCATATTGATATATACCCCTTTTTATATTTTGAGCATTTCCCCGTAAACATTTTTATGCTACACAAACATATTTGGATATTGATATATGTACCCTTAACATAATTGAGCATTTCCCCGTAAGCATTTTATGCTACATGAACATATAAGTATATTGATATATACACACTAGGCATTCTACACTGTACGAACATATATAAGTATATTTATATATACATTCGAGTTATTTTCAATCATTTTATCTAAACATATCTGCACATGCCTATTCTAGGGCATTTCGGCACAACCACATTCTCCCAACCATGTTCCTATTCCAGCATTTTATGTCCAAGACATTGTAACTAATTACAATGGTCTTTTCTATTTCCCAAACATTGTATGATACAATGGTCTTAATCATTTCTCAAATGTTTGAGTCACACAATGGTCTAACCTACTTCCCAGACATTGTGAATTGCACAATGGTCTAATCTACTTCTGAGACATTGTGATATGCGCAATGGTCTCTGGAATTATTCCATTACCTCATCAATATCATTTCATATGATATCAAAAACCCATCACAATCTATCGATTTCCAAATAGAAATATGAGATTTCTAAAGAATAAACTAATCCATCGTCTACAAAAGCTAAAGTTTCTCTACATTCATCAAAGTTTTCTTATGAAACCTTCATTGTTAAAAGTTCGTGATCCTGGCCAAGTATGGACTGTTTTAGAACTACTTAAAACTTCCTTTCCACATGTATCTACCCGTACTATCTTCTATGCAATGGAATGTGAAAACATAGGTTACAAGTCTTGTATGGGCGGGACTTGCAACTGAATGGTTTGACATCGCCTTTGTTTAGTGGACAGTTTCCCAAAAGCAACGGACATATCACAAGTATGCCTAATTTAGGTATTTGAAAATTTTAGCGAACCTCGGCTAAATATAGACTAGTCACCTATATTTAACCTAGGGAGAGTGAAACATAGTCTGACTAACTATGTTCGACTTAAAATTTTCAAATACTGAGAATAGTTGTACTAGGGTTATGTTCAGATTAATTTCCTACTTGAACTCAATAAACCACCAGAGTTCTTTAAAACGGTCTAGAGACACGATAGTGCCTTACCATTCATCAAGATCTTAACACCTTATTTGTACTATCTAATTTCATTTTTAAAAGTTTTCATTTATAAGATAATCCGAACTACTATCTTGGGATAGTTATCAATTCTTCTCTTTATCCTGTATAAGTACTAGCCTGTTTAGGTCCTAAGGATACCATTACGTCATAAACCTTTAAAATTTCTTAAAATTTTAAAGCAAACTTGACATCTCTACTAATATTAATGTTAAGCATACACTATACACATTTGTTCATCAACATATCACATCATTACCTGAAAACCCATTATAAGTCAATATGTAAAACTTCACAGTACCAAGTTTCTTTCAAACACTAGTTGTCATAGACATTATACGATATTACCTTCATCCCAAAACTACCTAAGACATAATCAATTTTGGAAATGGTTTGGATAACCACTTTCGTCTAGGTAAACCTCCCTACAATAATAGTTATCACAATATTGCAAACTGCATGCTACACACAATCATCCCAAAAGTTACAAAGATGTAAGGCGCTAACTTTCAAAAACTCCATGTTAGGAATTAAGGTTATGTTGACAGCCTCGATACCATACGTTATTATTCGTTTCGAGAACCAGGAAAAGCCAAACTTAAGATATATTGGACTTTATAAAAATTCTGACAAAATCTTTAGATTACCAACTTAAGTCTCCACAAAAAACTTTGAATGGTACATAACACATTTTATGACTAGAAATTTAGAAAAGTGGATATTAGAATTTGCAGCATATACCCACACTCTCTCCTAAACACTTCAACATTAGATAACACACACTAAACTTCGGGACAAAGTTCCCTTAAGGGGTAGAGACTGTAACAATTCGCATTTTCAGGTTACTATCCAATCCCGAATTTTTACTATTCACTTTTTACTATTCACTCCCGAAATTTTTATTTCATATTCTCATAAGTTAAACTATTTTAATAATAATCCGAGAGTTTGACACTCGTCGGATCATTTCTGCAAAAATCATGAAACCGTGTCCGAGATTTACTTTTAGGTTTAAACGTCATTCTAGCATCCCGATATGTCCATAAAACATTAGAAATAATAGAAATATGATTTTCTCTCATTTTACGACAATTCCAAAAGTTTTGGAATTTTATGTTTTCTAGTTCAGCGTTTTACGCGAATTACGCGTTTTAGACCCGCGTTTCCAGTTTTAGCAGCATTTAAGCTACCCGATAGAACTTGTCACTCATTAAATATGCTAAGATAGGTTATATTAATAAGTTTTAACATATTTATAAGTTTCATATTTTTAAGATACCCGATTTTAAGTTTCAGGACTTAACAACTTACGGTTAGCGATTAACTGAACCAAAACACACTCCATAAAAGCAGGATAACATCAAGAATCATATCTAGTCATCTAAGATAAGCTATGCACGAAATTTTTGAGCAAGTCACAAGCCTTGTTGGCTTGTGATGAAGCATTGATCACTTAGGATGGTTACATGTGTAAAACTTCTCATGTAAGCTTTGATAAAATATCCTAAACTTGCACCTCCTCATGGCACCTTCCTAACACCTTCCTAGCACCTCCTCAAGGCCCTATAAAGCCCTCCCCTCCTCATTTGGTCGTTCACCACCATAAACAAGACATACTCTCTTCATTTGATCTTATATTTCAAGTATTATCTCAAGAATTCAAGCTACAAGTAAACTACATCCAAATCCTTGCAATCTTTGGTGATTCTTTTTGAATTTAAATCCATTCAAGTCACCTAAACTCTCATCACAAATCCTTCAAGAATACAAGAGTAGAAGGATTGCTAAAGTGAAGAGAAGCTTGTCAATCAAAGTCCTATCCTTACTAGTTACTTCCTTTCTTTTAGAAAGCCTAAAGTTGTAAGCAAACCCTAACATACTTCTTGTTAAATATCATTTTCATGCTATTTATATTTTATTCCTACTATATTTTGTCTTGTGATTATGTTCATGATGTATAAAAATGGGTAAAACAAGTATTGATATATAAATGTTAACTTATGTTATTTAAACAAGTAAACTAGTGACTTCCATGGTAAAATCTGACCAAAATGGTATAATTATGATATTGGACAATTACATATTATAGTAGAGGACTTAAAAAGGAAACCATAGAAATTTGAACAACTTAAAATGAATACATGAGTAAAAAGTTATGACCATTTGAAGTTACCAAAACTTTGCGGCAAAACTGCCTAAAAACCTTCTGTAACAGAATTAAACACGCAAAAAGAGGCCCTTCTGGTCCGTTTCACGAAAAAGTTAAAGCACGAAAGTTGTCCGGAATCACGTTTTCTTCAAAAACTCAGGGGCACGTATCCAGAAAACCAATAACGAATGAGATTTTCTTCAGTTTCTTAACAGCTATTTTATATACCAAAGTTACTATATAATAGTTAAGGTTTAATAAGACCAAGAGGTCTAAAGTCTCTTGATATATTGAAAGAACTTAAGGAGGAGTTGGTTACTACATTGTTTCAAGACTCTCGTGAGAAATCTATGGCAGAATTACTTGCCGAAGAACGAGATGCTAGAAACGAATTGAGCATGGAAGAATTGCTAGTTTTAGAACAAGCAGCTATAACACGTGCCAAATTTCGTAAAGCTGCTCTTCTAGACTATGATGATGATAGTGATAATAAAGATACCCTTGATATCCTTCAATTTTATAAGGGTTCGTTAGATTCATCATTTGTGATTCCTCCCATTGAAAATCAGGGAGAGAATAATGAGACGGAGAAATTACTAGCAGAAGATCAAATGGAACTCGTACAATCCATGAATGCTAGCTCCTCTCCACTCCCTCAGTCTGTTGTTATCACACCCGAAGTTCACACTCACTCTCTAAACATGGGGGATGAGCATCTTAGCACTGCTCCTAATAAGGAATCAGACGAATTAATAAAGTCTAGTGTTGAGATCTTTGTCCCAATCCCGAGAGAGTCATAGGGAACTTTTGATCAAGTGTGTGATATTCCTTCCACCCCTGATAATCCAAATGATCAAATTGAGACTGTCTCTGATTCCAGTGATGATTGTTTATCTTATGGAGACATTGAGTATGTTGATGCATCCCTTCCCCACTCTAATGTTGACTTTCTTCTCGAGGAGTTCGCCGATGAACTCACTCACACCAATCCACTTCCATCAGAATGTGATGATGATCTCTTTGATTTCAAAGATGATATGGAAGAAGTCGAAGCATTCCTTGCCCTAGATAGTTCAACTTCGTATGAAGTTGATGATAACTATCCTGATTCTGAGGGGGATATTCTTTTCCTTGAAAGCTTATTGAATGATGATCCATTACTCAATTCCTATCTCAATACCGGGCTCAGTGATTCAAACACTGATGAAAATTCTTTATCTTATGGAGACATCAGTGATGTTGATAAATACCTTCTGAGCCCATCATTGATCACCTTATCATGACTCCTCCGGAGTATGATAGCCCGGGGGGAGATACACTCAATCATGAGAATTTCCAAATTCCCACCCACCCTCCCGGGATGTTTTTGAGCTTAACCCTTGAAATCCAAACTCAGGCTAATGAGCCTGCTCTCGAGGTGACTACCTCTTTTCTTCACTCCTTCGGGAATGAAGATACCATCTTTGATCCCGGCATTTTCATTTACCATTATTTTGAGCCGGGATTATATCTCATCGGTGTGGATCTTTCACGTGCTTCAAATGTTTGTCCAAACATCTTGAATGAAAGTCCGATTGAGATTGTTTCTTCCACATCATGCTTCCCCAAGGACAAATGAATTCGGGGTCGAGTCAAGCTAGCGACTCGGTAAACAAAAACAGTAGCATGCTTATAGGGTTTCCACCCTAACTGTAGGGGAGTTACCTATGCTGTGGTTACTTATACAGTGAAACTACAAAACTGGTGTTTCCACATTTAGCTTGTAATGTTGCCTTTTTACGTTCAAAATGTCGGCATAATAGCCGGGACTTTGAATATTGAGGACAATATTCATTCTAAGTGTGTGTGTGGGGGGGGGGGGGGGGGGGTATTCTAGCGAATTCTATCACATTTTACTATCTAGTACCCCCGTTTTGACCAAAATTTCAATTTTTTTTTTCACTTGTGCTTCAAAAATTTTTATGGTTATCAGTCCGCCATGTCTAAACAACAAAAGTATTGGCTAATCCAGGAGCAAACGGCTCTTGGTAAAGATATATCAAATCCGTTTACGGCTTACAATTTGCTCAAAATTGTATGGTACCTCAACTCGCCATATCCTAAAAAGCAAATGAGTTGGCTAGCCCGCAAGATTATGGCTTGTGGTAAAGGCAGTGGAAAAACCATAATTGGTAATCATCTCACCAAGATGTTGACTTTGACCATCAAGAGTTGGCTAGTCCAGGAGCAAACGGCTTTTGGTAAAGACTAATCAAATCCATTGGCAGCTGGTGGTTTGCTCAAAATCACATGGTTATCAGGTGGACCATAGTTCTTACTTGAATCGATACATCTGGCTACTCCAGAATTGATGGCTTTTGGTAAAGAGATTAAAATCCATTAAGTTTTCAAAACAGTTTATTGCTAGGGACTAGCAATAGTTTAGTGTGGGGGATTGATGAGTGCTCAAACACTCATCAATATTTAATTTTGACAATTTACATTTTGATCCCAAACTTTAATAAATCGACCTATTTAACCCTAAACTATTATGTTTGTCATTTTAACCTCAAATATTATTAATTATTAAATTATGATTTAGGGAAACTTACTAAATATGTAAAGTTACTAATTCGAGAAACTACTATAAATGGAAAGTTATTACTTTGGAAAGCTGCTATAAATGGAAAGGTACTAAAAAATGGAAAGCCAACTAAAATGAGAAATATGATTTAAAATGAGTTATTAATAATTAGTCAATCATTAATTCATATAGCTTCTGTGAAGAAGGAGTGATACCTATTTCTGTTTGATTCTTCTTTTATCTACTTTGTCATCTGGTTGAGTTATAGATATTCTAACCTTTCAGCAAGGTTTTTTATGATTCATGATCCGTTCCAATGCCATTATTACGATTTCTGATCTTCATACGCCTGATATCCTTGGTTCATTTGATATTATGATTTCGTATGAAGACCCTTTTAAAAATGTAAGCTGATGATTTTGAGAAAAACTATTTTTGAAATGATTTATGTGATTACGATACGATGTCACTTTTATTTGAAGGTTTTATGACTTTTATGAAATGTGTTTTTAAAGGAATACTTTTACGATAAAAAGGTTTTTAAATAAGTTTCAAAAGTCCTTAATCTATCTTATTCCCTAAGATTTCTCATGACTTTCTTTAACATCTTTTGATTATTTAACTACAAATTTTGAACCTCTGCTATGAAACCTTTTGCTATTATGAACCTTTGATTTGAACCTCATGACATGAATATTTGATTGGGACCTCGGACTTGAACAATTGCTGTGATCCCTTTGTATGATCTATATTTGATCGATCCATTTTTGTTACGATTTACTTTGATATTTGTTGTATGCTATATTCCATTTCTTATAGCATTCCTATGTCCTTATATGCTGCCCATTATTTTATTAATTTGTAGCCTGTCATGGGTAGTCCATGGCTTTGCCAATGATGCACCAGTCATATTAACACTATCTGTGGAGGTTGGTTTTGTCCACAACATTCCCTATTATGCTATAGCACCATGGCCATTATTATTATTGTATGTATGCTTAGCCAAGAGCTTGGTATTTGTATATTTGTTTTGCAGGGAGCGTATGGAGGCATCCTAGATACTTTGTTTAGTTTTGAATTTGGTGAATGGGTATGTGTATGCGATACACTCTATTTCACATTTGGTACATCGAGCTAGCTACTCTATGTACAATTTGATATATGATTCTTGGGCATTTCTGTTAGTTCTACTTTTATATGATCCTTATTATCTTGTCTTCTCCTTTGTGATTGACTTATGTTTTCCTTATTTTAATTGCTTACACTTATGATCTATTTCATTTTCCTTTGATTCGTTTGACATTTCATATTCGTATTTCCTTTGATTATATTCTGTTAGTCCTACTATATGTTCCGTATTCCTTGACCTTTGTTTATTAGTTTTCATTTGTTAATATCTGTTCACTGGGCTTTGTAAGCTCAGCCGTATTTCTTTTCCTGGCGCAGGTTTTAGAAGGAAGCTGGGTTGGGTGAAGAGTGCTTAGGAGCTCTTAGTGGACTACACTGTTGATTGCTTCCCATGGATTAGAGAATAGAATTAGAGATTCCCTTTTGGTTTCTTAGTTTGGAAGTTGTAATGTTTAGAATTAGTCCTTTATCTTTTCTTTAGAACTGTTTTGTGAACCTTGTATGTTGGGATCATACTTTTGTATTTTAGTCAAGTCTCGGTCATTACCTTTTGTAATAGGTTGCTTAGTTATTTATTCTACTTAGTTTATGTTACAAGGCTTAAGAATGTAAGTCCATGGGCCTTAAAGCCCACGTCCAAAAGAAAGGAGGGAGGAAGGGAGTGTTGCCCTACTCCTCCTCCTATAAATACTAAGCTTATGTAACTCTTTTAATTGTTGGTTATTTGATTATCTTAAGGAAACTCTTGTTCTATCACTTTTCATATTGTCTCATAATCAACCATCTCTCATTCTCATCTTATTTCTTTCAACATCATACTTGTGTTTACATAAATGGTGACCTAACAAGTGGTATCATTCGCCTCATAGAGATTGAAGTGTGTTTCTTGGTTTTAACGTGGGTACTTGGTGCTTATTCTTCATCTTTTTGCATTTTTCTTTGTTTCTTTCACTCAAATCTTGAAGCTTGGACAAGTTTCAAGGTTGATATAGTGATTTGAAACTTAGTTTTTGCATAAAGTTGTGATTTTTAAGGTTTTTTTAAGGTTTTATAGCTTCTTTGATATTGGAAAACTAGTTTTTGGTAGCAAAATCTTCAATAGTTAGTGTTTTCTAAGTATTGGTGAAGTTATTTGATCAAAAGTACCTTATTTCTAAGCATTTTTCTTCAAAAATTTGAGATTTTTCAAGTTTCTGACCAGTTTACGCGTAACTAAAGTGAATAGTACGACTCAAAAGCTGTGAACAGTACTTTTTGTCCTTTCTACGAGTAACTTTTGGCCTAAAACCCTTTTCTTACGAGTAACTAAGGTCAAAACCCTTTTCTTACGAGTAACTAAGGTCAAAACCCTGTTCTTACGAGTAACTTTGGTCTTCTATGCCTGAAACCTACGAGTAAGTCTATTTCTATGTGTAAGTTGTGATTCCTACGCTCAAGATTCTACGAGTAAGTTGTGAGTCTTACGCAGAAGACAGATCCTACGCAGAAGTTGCCTCTACGCATAAACTTTACGCATAAGTCAATCTTACGCGTAAGGTTCAGTATCTACGCTTAACTTTCAACAAAGATCTTCTCCTTGTGTTACGGTGACTCAGTACTTCCCTAGCTTGGATAAGTTAGTGGAATACTTCGACTTCAGATATCTTTCAAGCTTGGATAAGTTTGGAAGATTTGTTTGGTTGTTTAACCTTACGCATAAGTCTAAACTTACGCATAAGCCAAAGCTTACGCGTAAGAACTTACGCATAAACTCTTTTGTTTACGCCTAAACTACTCTTTACGCTTAACCTAAAAGTTTACGCGTAAGATTATAGTTACGCGTAAGAATTCAACTTACTCCAAGGATTTTGGACTTGATCAAAGGAACGTGCATTTCAATCTTCTACAAAGATCCATTTCTACACAAGTGTTCAAAGATGTCTCAACCACCTTGTCACACCCCCAATTTACCTGACTTGCAGCGGAATGGAATACCTGGGGGTGTCTGTCATAGCACCACAGTTACAGTTACATTGAACGACCTAAAGTGTCGTTTGGAAAATACTGCATTTGATCATTGAAATAATTCAGAGTTTACAAAATGAGGTCCCCAAAATGTGTTGCAAGTTTATGAAAACAAGTCATAATAGATCAAACGTTTACATAAGTGCATGAAATAATGATGAGACGCGTCGACTCCGCGACTCCATGAAGGTCCAAATGCATATCTCATGAGCTACCTTAATAACCTGAAATACATTGCTAAAACGTCAACACGAATGTTGGTGAATTCCATAGGTTTGTAAAATGTAATGATGTACGGCCACCACAAGTAAAAGTGCAAGATAAAAATCTCATGAAAATTGTACAATAGCCTTAAGCTCATGACACCGAAGCTATGACTAATGAAATTCTATGCCCCTCCCGAATGTTCTGCCGAAACATTCAAATGTAAAAGACATGACATGCATCCGCTTACTGTTGGTAATCACTACCACGGATGGAGGCGTCACCCTCGATAGATCTATCCACTCACTCTCGCTTAACGGTAAATTAACGGTTCATGATGTTACAGGGGACTTGTCACATGGCAAGGTAACTTAAGCTATGTACATGTTTGAATACTTGGGCTCGTACTGAAATGATTGATGCAATGTATTCCCCCCCGTGGGATTTGAAAACAATCAAAAATGTTGAATTGAAAACGGGGCTATGAAAACTCACCTCAACTGATGAAACTGTGATGAAATGAAATGAACACCAATGAACAATTAGCTGCTGCAACCCAATATGATGGTACCATGAACATGTAATGAGCTGAAAAACAAGGCGCGCACACTAGCCGCAACCTAATGTGAATGATGAACGATCTACTTTAGATCATGAAATGATGTTATGAATGTCCATGCACATGTTTCCTATACCACTCTACTCTTTGAAAAACACTTGTTGTTATCAAAAGTATATAATCCAAGAATTTGGAAAAATATTGCTATTAGAAAATATAATAAGCTAGTTGCAATATATATACTTATATATATATCGTATGTTTCCATGTTAATGTTGAAATCCTCGGGTTGTAATCCTTGAAATATCGCCTTGAAATGATGAAAATATACTTGTAATAACTAATACTTCATTAGTTATAAAGCTTGGTACTTAATATTATTTCTAGCTTATAAATGTACTTCGTAGTTTTTGTGCCACTTTTTATTAAAAGCTGTCAATTATAAAATGGTTTTAGCCGATATTCAAACGAGTATATCTTTGTCGTTACTTGTCCGTTTTACTTGTTCTTTATATCCACGGTTACGTCTTAGTATGTAGTAATATATTTTGGAAAGCTCGGCTCCTCCGGGTTACGTCTAAAGCCTCTTTTTGACCAATGAAAAACGTCCAACAGCAAACAAATTTCCAGAAAATACTTTTCGTCTACAATCTTGCAAAAATCATAACTTCTTCGTTATAAACTCTTTTTAATCCGTTCTTTCGCCTACGGATTCGTTTTTGAAAGTATTTTCTAAAAATTTTGCCAAAGTTTCCTTGGTGTTTACTGATTTTCCAGATTTTTACAAAACGGGACAGCATGTCTAAAATAGGTTCCAAATCAAGTTTCCAAGGTTAAAAACTAATTTCTACCATCACCAATCCTCTTGTAATCACCACATGACTAATCTAATCTTACCATACACCTTCTTAGGGTGCCATGGACTCCTAACCAAGTTATTAGAGCAAGGGGATTCATAACTAAAAAGTTAGGGTTTGTATGTTTCTTTTTAGACAAAATAAAGTGTGGTATAGCTACTTGTACATGGTTTTTAGCATGATACTTATGAAATACATGTAAAAATAAGATGATCCATGAAAAATAAAGATGAAAACTTACTTGACAAAATGAGGTGATTAGATGGCTAGAAACCTTGGATTACTTGTGTTTTTCTTGATTGATTCTTGTTTAGAATGATAAAAGGAACAAGTTTGTAGCTTTAGCTTTTGAAAAATGATGGGTGGATCATGGATCATAGGTGAGGTCGTGGGTTTGAAGCAAGCATGGAGAAGATGAGATGAAAAATTAGCTTATCTAATAAAGTGAATTATGATTCTTGCATTTTGGTAAAGTTATGTTATATGAAGTTTATTAGTTAAATACTAATAATCAATGCACAAGGTTAAAAAGGGGTGTCTCATGGCCGGTTTTGGGTGTGAAAAGGAGTAGCCAAAACGGTTTTGATCACTTAGAAAATATAGTGTAACGTTAAGTGTTATTACGCGTTATTCGTTAAAATCGGGTACCGGGTTTTAATAGAAATAAATGTTCATGAAGTTTACCGGGATGAAATAAAGTTATAATAATGTTAAAAACATATTAAAAATATGTTGGGTACATTTACTGAGTGATCGGGTGATTATTGTTTAGTTTTCACGAAAACCGTCGTTATATTCGTAAGCGTACGTTATAAATAAAATAAATTTCCAAAATACTGGGTAACTGAATGTTATAACTTTTATGATGTTAAAATGGATATAAAAAATATGTCGGGACCATTGTGGGAATATTTAGATATATTCGTCGTGTATAAACCGGGTGTTAACGTTTACTATAAATACTTATACGTAAAAACGTTAAATGTACTGAATATAGTAATTTGAAAATCCTGAGAGTGGTATAACATGAAAATGCTGTTATGATGATATGCAGACTATCTCCAGTCCGTATGTAGTGTTCTTAACACTAATGAAATGAATTCGCACCTAACCCAATCCGGTTACGCGAATTTGAATATCCGTAAACTAAATTTACGATGAAATGAGTAATGCACGTGAATGATGAAATCTTTTCCCGCAATGAATTGTGTTCCGTGAATAGTAAATTTCCCAAAAGTTTCTCAGAATATCAAATTGACCTCGAAAACTAATTTTCATGAGATTTTTATCTTGCACTTTTACTTGTGGTGGCCGTACATCATTACATTTTACAAACCTATGGAATTCACCAACATTCGTGTTGACGTTTTAGCAATGTATTTCAGGTTATTAAGGTAGCTCATGAGATATGCATTTGGACCTTCATGGAGTCGCGGAGTCGACGCGTCTCATCATTATTTCATGCACTTATGTAAACGTTTGATCTATTATGACTTGTTTTCATAAACTTGCAACACATTTTGGGGACCTCATTTTGTAAACTCTGAATTATTTCAATGATCAAATGCAGTATTTTCCAAACGACACTTTAGGTCGTTCAATGTAACTGTAACTGTGGTGCTATGACAGACACCCCCAGGTATTCCATTCCGCTGCAAGTCAGGTAAATTGGGGGTGTGACAGATTGGCATCAGAGCTAAGGTTATAGCGAACTAGGATGTATCTTGGACCCTAGACTATAACCGCATCATCATAGCATCTCATCATTTCATCATAAGTGCAAAATCATGATACATGTTGTTTCATACATACCCTGTGCGAGTTATTTATACTCATATCCGTATATGTATATCATTTTATTGACCTGGTTCACAAGTGACATGCCTTCAGATACTCACCCTGACATCCTTTTATCGTATTCCGACATTGAAGATGCCTTGTCATTTTACACTACCATTATACCACCAGTTGCATTTACACCACCATTAGTACTATTGATTTGCCATAGGAACAGGGTTTTCCTATCATTCAGCCCGTACATAGAATGCCTTTTGGTAGTGTATTCAGAATTAATCTTAATGGACTTATTAGGATGCTTATTACAAGGAAGATAGTGTGTTTTCTTTCCATCACTAGTAGGGCACTTACTACTCAGGTACTATCACCACCATCAGTTACTTATTACACTATTGGCCTTCCCACAGTGTGTACTTTAGTTTTACCTTTTGGATGTCGCGAGGTAGCGCGAAAGAGGGTAGTATTTCATTCACTGGTACCATCATTGTCATTTCCCTTTTCCATTCCCACTTGACATGAACTAGATGACACCTAGTAGAAAATACCAATAACACGGACTCAACAGAAACATCCGCAGATTCCTCAGGAATTAGGTTGATTTCGTTTTTGACGAATTAGTAGACTATTACCATTCGACAAGATTCACCCACGTATCCAATACACCATTCAAGCTATTTTACTATCATATGGGGAAATTGTTTTACAGAAAAATTTCTGAAGTAAGCTATTTTATTTCCATCCTATAAATTGATTTTTCTGTCATTACACCAAGTATTTACTATTATTACACGAAGCAATTTTCATGTTACTTGAAAGGAAACATCAGGATACCATTTTAATAACAATGCGTTGAACACCATCTAAAACTTTTGAGAAAAGTTATGATATTTTGACAAAATCTAACATCGCATCATTAGTCCTCAATTGTACATAGCCTGATCACCTATGTAAAATTCAGGAAGGATTATGCCATGAAGGAAATAATTACCTTTTCAAAGGATTGTTGATAACAATCTTCATCCAAAAGTTTTGTAGACAAAGGAACTCTTTCATAAACATCCCTTTTGCCGAACTATCCCTGGATACTTACCCCACCAGTCACTCATTCAGACATTAAGTTGGATTTTCCCATTGACTTCCCTAGAAGAGACTTTCCATATCAATTACATGCAGGATTCCTTTATACAATAAAAGCAATGAAAGGATTACAGAACTACTAAACAGAACTAGAGGTATATAGTGAGAGAATTCATAACTCAACAACAAATCCTAAGATACTGCGAGACTATCCGAATCACCATCTCTGACTTAGTTGTCAAATTCTATCGTTTAAGGGTACTAGCTAGACTGAGCTACAGGATTGAACTCAATATAGATGTCCGCAGGACAACACAATAGAAATAAACCAAGCTTCTAATTGAGACTGTAGAGCATTTCATTTAAACATGGCCTCATCCATACATAAACTTTCCTGCAGTAAGTTTTCACAAAGGACAATTCTTTGAATCAAGAATATCGATGTAGATTCCTCTAAGGCATTATGTCTAGAAATTTCAGATAACCTCACCTTCATACCAAGCAAGGGATCAAACCGGAACATATCTCCTCATCTACATGGGAAAACAGAATAGACATTCATCGACACAATAGCAAGTGATACCTTCGTCTTGCCAATTACAACGATAAACAATTTCAGGACTTAGGTTAGTCTGAATACCTATGCTTGTAGTTATGCCAGATAACCATCAATAGACATTATCCAACCTCAGGAACTAAGTGTTAGACATCTATGCATTTAAGCGAACATTTCCTATTCTACCATTTTATCCTTTTCAGTGTTTTCACTTTTAAATAAAGTTGATGCGTTTACATAAATCACCTACCTTGTGGAAAAATGATTTCTGAAATTCCTATTTTGAACAAGTACGATCCTTTTTGGTCAATCTTTAGCAACACTATTGTACAATGAGAAAGATACATAGACATCAAACTTTGGTAAGCAGTCTTAATCACAACATGTTTGAAAACAGTTCCTATTTCATAACTACTGGATTTTGAATCATCAAGAAAATATTACCCAATAAATCATTTGCTCCATTTTCTAAATTCGTTTATTCAGAAAAGGATTTCAACTAAAACTCATAATCGCGAGACAAATTTCCAGAACGAATTTCCCTACAACATCGCTTATGCATTTAGGATTTGTGACTGGACAATAGAGAATATTTGGTATATGTGGTGAAGGAATTAGGAGGACATCACAAATTGATCACGAACTTCAGTAGTGGAGACCAAACCCAATAGGCAAAGAAAAACATATGTCTTATCATCCGTTGGAACAAAACACAAGGAATCAAATTCTTACCTATATGCTATCCCTTCAGATAACGCCAAGTTCGAAGGACCGAACGTTATGGAATTAGTCACAAAGGTTTATTGTACCCATTTCAGTATTTCCTGTTAAGGAAACCGATTCAACTTGGACCCCAGGTATTCCATTCCGCTGCAAGTCAGGTAAATTGGGGGTGTGACACACCTCATTACTACTTCTCTAATCCTCAGCAACAACATCAACAGTATCAGCAACAACAATACCATCAGCAACAATCATATCAACAACCTTCACAGTCACACTTTCAACAACAACTGTTTAATCCACAACAACAATATCTCATGATGCAGCAACATCAAATCATTCCTCAACAACAACCATATCAAATGCCACAACAAAACACTCAGTTTTCCTCCAAACAACCTCACTGGTTTGACAGAATGTGTGAAGTTATTACAACTCAACAATCCCGACATGAGGCAGGATTACTTGAAACACCTCCAATGCTAACACCTGGGAACTATGTTCAATGGTCAAGTCGATTCTTAGGATTTCTTGAATTAAAGAAACCTCATGGGAAATTCTTGAAACAAGTGATACTTGAAGGACCATTTGAGTGGCCAACAAGATTTGACGTTGGTGATCCAAATGCTGATCCTCCACGTCCCCCTGGTGATAGACCTCTTCCAGAATCTGCACTCACAGAAGAACAGAAATTACATCGTGAAGCTGATGAGTACGCAATGGCTTATATACTTCAAGGAATACCTAATCCAATTTATCGAAGTGTCGATGCTCAGAAAATAGCCAAAGCTATGTGGGAACATGTTCATCTCCTTATGGAAGGCACTCAATTGAACAAAGATGATATGGAATCCAAACTCTACATGGAATACACAGACATCACAATTGAACCAGGAGAGTCACTTGAATCCTACTATCATCGTTTCACAAATGTGGTCAATGATCTGGAACGTCACAAAATCACAGTACTGAGGATAGCAGTGAACTCCAAATTCGTCGGTAGTCTTGGTCCAGATTGGCATAAATATGTGACATTTGTTTGTCAAACCAAAAATCTTCATGATGCTCCATATGGTTTGTTGTATGATTTTCTGAAACACCATGAACCTAAAGTTGAAAAAGATCGAGCTCTACGAGGAGGATACACACCAACACCAACACCAAATTCTTTGGCTCTCGTAGCTCAATCTCCCTATGCTCCACAACCAATGTCAAATCATGCATATGTTCAAGAGCAGAACTACTTCAGTTATCCACAGTCTTCTACCTCGAACCAAATGGTCCCTTATGATTCATCTCCACAGCATGCTTCTACTCAACTTGTTCCATTAAACAACAATGATGCAGTGTACTACTCAAATTCCAATGACGATGACGATGATGACTTTAACACGTTGAATCAGGGACTTGCTCTTATTGCTCGTGCTTTTAGCAAATTCTCCAACAAAACAAACAAACGTCAACGTTCATCTTCTAACACAAGGAATCAAGCTGTTGTCAATGATGGAAGAGTGGAAATTCAGAATCGTAGCTATGGTCGATCTGGTTCAGGAAGTTCTTCAGGAAACTTTGGGAATGGTCAGAGGTTTAGTAACAATGCGGGGTTCAGGAACAACTCAGGGTCTTCTCAGCAAAGGTCTGAACCAGTTGCAACTAAGAACTCCAACTCAGGGAATGCAGTATGGTGCTATAATTGTAATGAACAAGGTCATATAGCGACAGCATGTCCCAAACCAAGAACTCGGGGTAGTAAGTTTCACAAGCAGGCATTACTCATGGCTCTTCAAGATGAAAAAGATGGACATTTCCCTGAACAAGACAACAACTTCATGGCAAATGTGTACAATGATGATGATATGGAAGATCTGGAAGCCAATGCAGCTGTGATGCTTATGGCCAACATGCAGGAACTTCAGTTTAATGATTCAGGTCCAGTGTATGACACTGACGGCTTGTCTCAGGTACATGACCAAAAAGCATGCCTAATACATGAAATAGCCTCACCCTCTGCTTCTGAATCAGATATGGCGCAAGTTGTTCCATCTACATCATCTTCATCTTCTCAAACAGATGAACAAATAAGCACAGTTGTCATATTTGATGATGACACAGTTGTTTCATTTGATGATCCTATTGAGAATGATAAACATGACCATATAGAACAACATGAACCATCATTTGATCCAGACCCTGACCTAATATTGTTATCTAAACAACTGGATGCACAACAAATGCAAATCATAAAATGCAACGAGCGAAACAAAGTTTTAAAAGAACAAAATGCGTCACTTGCAAGAGATATTGAGTGTTATAAAATTCAGCTTTCAAATCAGGAAGACAAGATTAAACATACAAAAAGTTTTGAAAAACCTTTTCAAGATTCTTACAACAAAGAACAAGATCTTCAACGCAAAATGCAAGATTTAATTAAGTCAAACGGAAAGTTGATTTCGAAACTCGAAAGTGAAAAGTGTGAATTGAAAATGCAAGTTGAACGTCTTCAAACAGTACTTTCAAAAACAGAAACAGAATTGTCAAGTTGTAAAAAGGAGTTTTGTGAACATAAAATACGAAAAATGAAGTATATAGATGACTTACTCGGTGATATCGTTGATCTTGAAAAACAACTCAAAGAATTTCGTAACATTGTTTACAAACACGGGAACTCTGTCACAACAATTCAGAAATTTACTTTAAAACCGAGACCCGATAAAGGATTTGCACTTGGCGATTACAATTCAATGTTTCTTCACACGGCATTCAAAGAAATTCCAAAAATTTATAGTATGGACCATTTGCTTGATAATACGATTGTGCGTGCTGTTGTTTTTGATACTGAAGAAGAAGAAGAAGAACTTGAAGACGAGAGTCGATCTAAAATGAGTTACGTTCAATATTGGACACCATATGATTATTCAAAAGCTCCTCATATTTCTAAATCTTTTGTTACTCAAAAGGAATTACCTGAGAAATCATGGTTTGTCGAAGAGTCATATGTTTCATCCTCTAATACAGCCCCTGTCCAAACTGTAGCACAAATAAATGGTCCTTTACCATCGTCCGGTGAAATTACACCTTTACCAAAAAATTGTCGTGTCTTAAATTATTACAAAACTTTTATGGAAGACATCGAAATTTTGGAGAAAACAATTGCACGCAATTCTGAAATAAAAGTTGAAACTTTTCAGTCCGCTTACGAGCGAGAAAAGAGAGATATTTTTCAAAAACAAATGTTGCCAATTGTCAAACACCTCCGTCTTTGTGCTACACGTTGGGATCAGGAACTTCAAAACGAGGTCAAAAATATGATAAACGTTTTCAATTCTACTGAAAATTAGATTTTGGTTCAAAAGCAAAGAAATAGAGTTTTAAAAAATGATGCTGATCGACTCTTGGAACAAGTTCTCAATGCTGATATTTTGTCTGTTATCATGAATGATCTCTATAAATCTGGTACTTCTATGCTTATGGATGATCTTTGTGTTGATAATAACTTGTTGAATGAGGAAATTGAGACACTCAAACAGGAAAATGATAAGTTGAGAATTACAAATGATGATGTGACAAAACAGTTTTCAAAAGAAATTTGTCTACTCAAACAAAGAATTGAATGGTGTCAAGCTCAAAGTCTTGAAAGGGAATTGAAACTTCAAAATCAAAATATTTCAAACTCTTGTCAACTCTGCAAAAACAATGAGTCTTTCAAAAGTCTGTGTCTCAAATACGAGAAAGAAATTGCGAATTTAAAAATTGAAAACGCCGACTGGCAACAAAACCGCGATGACATCAGATATTGCAATGGTTTACTTGAGTCTGAAATTCAGGACAAAAATCACATCATCATCGATTTGAAAGAGAAAATTAAGCTACTTCAAAAAGGAAAAATGGTTGACACCACGGTGATAGCACCAGGATTGTATCAATTAGACAAAACTACTAAAGGAAATATTGTTCAAACCACTAATGTTGATAACTCCACTTCTACAGGACTAGTCTCCACTAATAGCGTTAGCAGACCCAAGCGTAAAAGTAAAAGGAAGAATAGGCTCTGGCAACATACAAGAGGATCACTAGAAGCTCAAGAAGTAGAAGATCAACTTAGGAATTTGAATAAAACTCATGTTGCATCAGATTTAGATTCTAATCTGGCAAATTGTAATCAAAATCTAAATGTAACGAATGATGAACCTTTGAATGTTTTGAATATTAATGCATCTTGTGTGTTTTGTCGTAAAAGTGTTTCATCTGGTGATCATACAAAATGTATAGCTAATTCTCTACTTAATCGTCATAAGAAACGTAGGACACGCATTCCTTTTAGGCCCACTACTGCCTCTAAGTCTATCTTAGGAAAGCCGCCTTCTACGGTTTCTAATGAAGTTGATGTTACCCCCATAAGTGCAGAGAACAAGTCTAGGAATCAGCCAAACACTAGTGAATTCACCAATAAGAAAGCTCTAACTAGTTGGAATTGGCAACGTTGGTTACAACACAAACCAGACTTTAAATGGATTCCTAAATTGTTGAATACATGTGCTTCTAACCAACAGAAACCCGCAGTTTCTTTTGGTTCCACCCTTACTTCTGTTCCATCCGTGTCTTCTTCTTGTGATGCAGGTGGTGCAGATTGTTCTCTGGATTGTTGATAGCGGATGCACCCGACATATGACAAGCAATCTCAAACTGTTGCAAAACTTTGTCTCAAAGTTCATTGGTACTGTCAGATTCGGGAATGATCGTTACGCTTTAATCATGGGATATGGTGACTATGTCAGTGGGAACATTGAAATCAGTCGTGTTTATTATGTGGAAGGCCTTGGACACAACCTTTTCTCTGTTGGTCAGTTTTGTGATGAGGATCTAGAAGTCGCATGTCGTGAGAAAACCTGTTTCGTTCGTGACTTACAAGGAAACAATCTAATGTCTGGCTCACGTGGTTCTAACCTTTATACAATATCAATGTCAGATATGATTGCTACTTCTCTGATATGTCTTCTCTCCAAAGCAGAATCGACTAAATCTTGGTTATGGCACAAACGTCTTTCGCACTTGAATTTCAAAACTATGACTGACCTTGCTCGTTATAAACTTGTTGATGGATTTCCAAGATTCCGCTTTACCAAAGATCACTTAAGTCCAGCCTGTGAACAAGGAAAAAGTACTCGTGCTCATTTTCCTAATAAACCTGAGCATAGTACGAATCATGTGTTACAATTGCTTCATATGGATTTGTGTGGCCCGATGCGTGTTCAAAGTATCAACGGTAAACGCTATATTCTTGTAATTGTGGATGATTATTCCAGATGGACCTGGGTTTATTTTCTACGAAGTAAAGATCAGGCTCCTTCAATGATCATCACCTTTCTCACTAAAATTCAAGTTCAGCTAGGCAATACGGTACGAATAGTCAGAACTGACAATGGAACTGAATTTAAGAATCAGACACTTCGGTCATACTTCGAGAAAGTGGGAATTGAACATCAAACATCTATTCCTAGAAGCCCAGAACAGAATGGAGTTGTTGAAAGACGCAACAGGACGTTAGTGGAAGCTGCTAGAACTATGTTGATTAATGCTCAATTA
Organism: Artemisia argyi; assembly: GCA_030686995.1. Classification (NCBI taxonomy): domain Eukaryota; kingdom Viridiplantae; phylum Streptophyta; class Magnoliopsida; order Asterales; family Asteraceae; genus Artemisia; species Artemisia argyi. The sequence goes on from CM060696.1 coordinate 43,870,011, forward strand.
CCAGATTATTTGTGGGCGGAAGCTGTGTCAACTGCATGTTATACCCAAAACCGTTGCATGATCACAAAACGCCATCGCAAAACACCTTATCAAATTGTTCACAAAAGGAAACCGAACATCGATTACTTTCATGTATTTGGAGCACTTTGTTATCCGAAAAATGATCGTGATGATTTAGGTAAACTTAAAGCAAAGGCTGACATCAGAGTGTTCGTTGGATACTGTGAAAATTCCAAAGGTTTTCGGATATGGAATCGTCGTACAAGAGAAATTCAAGAAACCATTCACGCTAATTTTGATGAACTCACACAAATGGCTTCTGAGCAACACAGCTTAGGACCCGAATTCAACCGTCTTAATTCTCCGGAATCTTCGGCTGAACCATTGCCACTCAACCGCAAAGAATTGGAAACCTTGTTTGCTCCACTGTTTGATGACACAATTGAATACCGTCCTACTGAGGTCTCACCTAATTCCGCTGCTCAACCTGAAAACATTCCAGTACCTGACTCACCTCAACAAACAACTACAAGTGTTGAGAGAGACGGTCCTCCAATTGTATCACCATCTACAGCAGAACAAACTGGTTCTACTTCCCACCATCCAGCTGAAGATCCAACACCACAATCAGTTCCACAACCCGCAGAGCATGATCCTGATGCGTTCTTTAACCCGTTTGCACCGGCTCCTACAGTTCCTGATATAGCTGAGTTGTCAACACGCAATTTGGATCCTGCTAACATGCGAGATACTTATCAACTACACCCTTCAACATACAAATGGACTCGAGACCATCTACTAGTTCATATTATTGGCCATCCAGACGCACCTGTCATGACAAGACAACGACTTCACACTGATGGAGAAACTTGTATCTATGCAGTCACAGTTTGTCACGAAGAACCTAAGAACATTAAAGAAGCAATGACTTATGACAACTGGATTGAATCTATGCAAGAGGAATTTCAGCAATTCATAAGATTACAAGTCTGGGAATTAGTTGAAAGACCTGACGGAGTCTTTGTCATCGGGTTAAAATGGATCTGGAAGAATAAGCTAGATGCTGAAGGCACTGTCATACGTAACAAATCACGCCTGGTAGCGAAAGGATACTCTCAACTAGAAGGACTTGATTTTGCTGAATCCTTTGCTCCAGTGGCTAGACATGAAGCTGTTCGGATCTTTTTGGCCTATGCTGCACACAGGAACATGGTTGTTTACCAAATGGATGTGAAAACCGCATTTCTTAATGGAGAACTCCGTGAAGAAGTGTATGTGAGTCAACCAGATGGCTTCGTTGATCCTGAGCGTCCTAATCACGTTTACCGACTCAAAAAGGCACTCTACGGACTTAAACAAGCCCCACGGGCGTGGTATGACAAACTGTCCACTTTCTTGCTGGCCAATAAATTTTCTAAAGGATCGGTGGATCCAACACTATTTACAAAAACCTACGGGGAGGACTTACTTGTTGTTCAAATATATGTCGACGACATTATTTTTGCCTCAACAAAAAGAAGTTACTCTAATGATTTTGCAAAATTAATGAAAGATAATTTTGAAATGTCCATGATGGGTGAACTCTCGTTCTTTCTAGGACTACAAGTTCATCAATCACCCCGTGGAATTTTTATAAATCAGTCCAAATATGCTCTTGAAATTTTAAAGAAACATGGAATGAATTCTTGTGATACTTATAATACACCAATGGGCTATACCACAAAACTAGATGCTGACTTACATGGGACTCCAGTTGACCCTACCAAATACCGAAGTATGATTGGGTCCCTCATGTATCTCACAGCTAGTAGACCTGATATAGTATTTGCTGTCTACATGTGCTCTCGCTATCAGTCCAAACCAACTGAAAAACACCTCAGTGAGGTCAAGAGAATCCTTCGATACATAAAGGGAACCATTAACTTGGGAATCTGGTATCTGAAGGATTCTGGTTTTGAACTAATTGCTTTTTCAGATGCTGACCATGCAGGATGTTTAGACACACGCAAAAGTACATCTGGTGGATTACAATTTCTCAGAGACAAACTTGTGTCATGGCAATCAAAGAAGCAGGACTGCACATCACTGTCGTCTACAGAATCTGAATATGTAGCCATGTCTGCTTGTTGTGCTCAAGTCATTTGGATGATATCACAACTTAAGAATTATGGCTACCTATTCAACAAGATTCCTATCTACTGTGATTCTAAGAGTGCAATTGCTATCTCCTGCAACACAGTACAACATTGCAAATCAAAACACATCGATCTCCGATATCACTTCATCAAAGAGCATGTGGAAAAGGGTACCGTTGAACTTTATTTTGTTGGGACTGAGTACCAATTGGCGGACTTACTTACCAAATCCTTAGCACCATCAAGGTTTGCTAGTCTAGTTCACCAAATTGGTATACGATGTTTGACTCCAGATGATCTGGAAAAGTTTTTAAAACACAATTGATCGTCAAACATCAAAACTATCTTTGTATATATCTTTTCAAAAACAAAATACAAAAATATAAAACCAATCAAAAACACAAAAAGATTTTGGTTCTTTTTGTTTTCCAAAAAAAAAAATGCAAGTATAAACCACCTCTTTCAACACTATTTTATAAAATGTCTTCAATTATTTAAAACAAGTGTTGAGGAGGAGGAAAAGTAATTTTTCAAATTTCTCAAATATATATTCATTTTTATACTTGCATTTTACCAAAAATAATACGTTTTTTTATCAAAAGTGTTGATTCAAATGGTGTTTCGGGTTACTCTCCTTGACCAATATAATAAATTTTTCAGTATTTTTTTGACTACGGTCTAAGGTCGAGGGGGAGTACCACAAATTGTTCTTATCGTAACTTGGTGTTATTAACGAAAGTTAAATGAGTTAGTGAGTTTAGGCATTAGGTGTGTAAGTAAAATGAGGTTAAGGGGCCACACTTGTCAATATGTGAAACATGTTTTACTCTTGGTCAAAACCCATTTGACCCACACATTAACTGCACCTGAAAAAATTACTTACACACAATTAATATTTCACCAACCATCATCTACGATCCACAATCACTTGAACAATCTGTGCATCAATCTTCGAATCTGTAAGTTGTTATACGATTTGATCATCATTACTAACGAGGGTTTTGAGTTTCACATTAATCCAACGGTTTAATTTGTGTCAATCGCTTAATTAGATCTAGGGTTATGCGTAATCATGTACCCAGAAATTTGTGATGTTAATGGTTAAAATTGTTTGTGGGTTTTGATCCTTGAATGATATTATACATGATTCTAAACTCCAATCGTACCCAGATACACTAATCGATCGATTTGAAATTAGGGTTCATACGAGTCAAATAGGGGTTATTGATTCTGTGTGTAATACTTGAAATTGATGATGGGGTTTGTGTTGTTATGTGCCTAGGATCATGTTATTAAGGTTTAATTGTTTCTATTACTTGAATTAATCATGTATTAAAGATTTAGGGTTCGTATGCATGAGCAGTTGTGATCTCATGATTTTGTGGTCAATTCTTGTTATAACTTGGACCATATGATCATAAGGATATAAGGAACACTTGCCCTAAGTTCATTTCAACCCAGAAACATGATTGAATGTGTTTATGATTGAGTGTTCATTTGTTTCTACGCGTAACTATGGATTATGGCATGTTTACGCATAATAATGCATATTAAGTGTGTTGGAATGAATATTGATCACTGGTAATGTTTTGTACACTTTCAGGAATCAAACAACACTAATTACTCAAGGTGATTTTCTGGAAAATGGCAATTTTACGCACAAGTTGTTCATCCTACGCGTAAGATTGAATCTTACGCGTAAGATTCGACACGTGGACAAACTTTGTCTTGGATAAGACAAGGTTTACGCTTAAATGATAATTCTTACGCATAAGTTTTGACCTTACGCACAAGTCTTGAACTTACGCATAAGTCATAACCTACGCATAAGTTATACCTTACGCTTAAGGGTAATCCTTTTCATAAGATCAATTCCTACGCCTAAGATTTTATCTTACGCGTAAGATTGACCCTACGCGTAAGATTCACCTTACGAGTAACATATAAGTTTACGCGTAGATTTTTGCTCTTACGCCTAAGTTCACTTCTTACGCTTAAATCATGTTATGCGTAGACTTTTCATGTTACACGTAAACTTGTCAAAATCATGAATTTTTCTAAGTGTTGTAAAATTTCCAAAGTGTAACTTCTTGTAATGATAAACTCATGTTGTAACTTAATTGTTATAAGTTTCTACCATGTGATAAAACACAAGTTTGTCATATATCAAAAGTTTTCACACACACAAACACCCACTGATCAATGTATAATATGCAAATCAAGTAATCTTATGTCTGAGCTAACACTGTAAACCATTGCCATGTTTGTATTTGTTTATGAGCAATTCAGATGGCAGAACATAATGACGTTCCATACGGACCAGAACCCGAACCTAAGCTTTCATGGGAAGAGACATTCCCAGATGATTACACCAGGAAGATTAGAAAGAACAACCTCCGAATCAACTTCAACAAAATCACTTGCAACGAGTCCTCATTTATTGTTGCAGTGGATGCTCTTCTATATCACCCCAACAAGCTGTTGTTCACCAAGTCTGCCTCAGTATCCTGCTTCTACATCCACCAATTTTGGCATACACTTCAGCTAGATCTTGGGGAGGCTTCCTTCACCTGTATGCTTCATAACCGTCAGGTCACTATGGACATTGATTTGCTTAGGAATGTACTTGGGTTACCAGAACTCGGCCCAGATGAAGTATATGATCAAGTCCCCACCGAAGAAGAGTTGATAGAGTGGTTACGTGATATTGGCTATGACGAATCAGAAGAAGTTGTTACAAGACATTCTAGGGTCAACATTAGGTATCTTCCACAACCATGGAGAACCCTATACATTCTGATTGCCAAGTCCTTGTCTGGCAGAGACACTGGCCACGAACACCCAAAGCTCCAACACCTCAAACTCTTCTGGGCAGTGGCTAATGTGAAGAAAGTTGATTATGCCAGTATCATTTGGAAAGACCTTGTGTGGCACATTCAACACAAGACCACCAACATTCCACTTGTCCGCTTCACAAAACTACTCATCGAAAGCTTCCTTCGTGAGTATGACGATATCCCACAGAGACTTGATGACAAAGATAAGAACACGTTCAGAAATGAAGATACTCTCAGAGTCATCAAGAGACTCGACACCAGCACACGCAAGCAAGGAAAGAAATTTCCTGACTGTCTCTTGAATGACAAAGTGAAGCTTTGCCCAAATTTCAAGTATTACCTTCAAGCTCTTGAAGCAGACAAAGTGGGTTTCATGGACGAAGTTGTTCTACCCTCCTGCATGCAAAAGAAGGGTAAGAAAGGCAGTAAGACTGGGAGCTCTGGCAGTTCTACTCAGTCTAAGAAGAAGAAGGGTACTCTCAAGAGAAGGACTCCTGCCAAGAAGCCTGCATCCATTCCTGAACCTGGGTGGTTTCCCGTCACCACCTTCTCCTAAACCATCTGACTCTGAACAAACTGAATCCGACGAAGGTCCAGTGTATAGGGAAGCATTTGCTAACATTGACAAGGATGTCAATCTGGAAGACATTGATGATAAAAACTTGACTTTCGAAGATTGGGAGAAAAACATTGATGAGTTTGCTGATCATGCCGAATACCCAGCATATCTCAATCAACGACCGTTCAATGAAGCTCAAACAATTTTGGAAGAAGAAAGGATTAGGAGAGAGAAGATGAAGGAACCAGTAACTACTGAACAAGAGTCTGTAGGCCTTTCAGTTGAAGAAGAAAATGAAAGGGCTCTCAACTTGGGCCTCCTCCACAGCCGAATTGATGCATTCAATGCTGATCTACCTCCACCTCTAGTGTTCTCTCAAACCACCGAAGCTGGCGGATCAAGCAGCATTCCTGAGCCTACCACAGGGATCAACACAGACTTGGTCGTTTACGACAATCCCTCGGTATCTCCCACAGACATTGAAATGACTAATGCTTCAGCAACGGGAGAAGAGGAAGAGGAAGATCCCATGGATACTGATGCTCCACGATTGATGACTATGGAAGAGATGGAGCTTAGAGAAAGGGCTCAGGAAGAGGAATTGAAGAGAAAATAGGAAGCTGAAGAGGCTAGGCTTGAGGAGCTTGCCCAAGCCAAACTGGAAGAAACTATCCGTATGGAGGAAAGCAGGAAGGCTGAAGAGGCAGCCAAGCTGGCTGAAGAAAAGTTGAAAAGGGAAGAAGAAGCCAAGTTTGCTGAAGAATTAAGGCTTAAAGCCGAGGCTGAAGACTTGCTAAAGAACAGAGATTGATAGAGGAAGCAGCTAAAGCTACAAAAGTTGATCAACCCGAACAACAAAGAGGAGATGACAAAGACCTTACCACCATCATCGAATCCTCACAGTCATCACCTCCTGCATCCGAATCAACTCACGACAAATCAATCAAGAAACCAAGCACCAAAGCCTCTGCTGTATCAAAGTTGCTAAAGTCAGCATTCAGAAGAGTACATGAAAAGAGGAAAAACAGACTGGAAGATCAGGTGGCTACACTAGTAACCCAAGTTGCTGAATTGACGAAGCTGAATTCAAACGTCCAAGAGCTGCAAGATAAAGTTGATACTTTCTTAGCTAAAGACGTACAAGAGAACTTGGAAGCCACATTAGCAGCTCAGGCACATCAGTATATGGAACAACATTTAGTTGCTGAGTTGAAAGATCTACTGGCACCCATAAGAGACGAACTCACCAAGTTCGCAGAGCAAGCTGTCAAGAAAGTAATCCGATCGACCACATTTACTCTTCGAGCTGACAAGTCTACTGTCCCACTACCAGGACTATCTATGGATGAATTGGAAGCTCAACTCTTGGACAAGCTGGCAAGCAAGTTCACATTGACTCCTGAAGAAGCCAAAGTCCTGGAAGCATTTAAAGACAAGATGACCAAAGAGACTTGCAGCACAGAGGCCGATAAACTGAAGCGTAAAAGAGATGATGAAGACAGGGATCCTAATTCTCAGGCAAAGAAACAGAAACAAGCCGAAGGACCCTCAACTCAATCTAAAACACCGGTCATCCCACCAACAACTACAACATCCTCACAACAACCGAAGGCATCAGGTTCCGCTCCCAAGGCACACGACCACTTTGAATACACCGGTGGTAACGAGATTCCTCAACCCGATGAAGTTCCAGAACCGTCCTCTAAGAAGAAGAAGAAAGAAAGGAAAGGAAAGCATCATCAACCCAAACCGGACACATCACCAAAAGGCACAGAACCAAAGAAACCGAAAACCGTCCTTAAATGGCTAGACCAAGACGATAGTGCCGAATACTCCTGGTTTGAGAAGATGATCAATTCGCAACCACCACTTGAAGATAATCAAGAACCTCAAGATGGTCGAACGGTGGAATACACTCAATTAATTCAGCAAAAGTTTAAGATGAAAAAGATGAATAAGAAAGAGCTGCGAAGAATCAAGAATGATGCTTTCAATCTTCTGAAAGACCGGTCTGCTAACTTAATCGAACTTGAGTATCATCTGAAAATATTGCTCGAGCTATGTCAAGCAATATTGACTGGATCAATCCTGAATCTTATGACGATCCGGTCACAAGGAAAACCGCACCCTACATTACTGACTGGTCCAAACCACTACCTATGATTGGGAAGCCTAAGGAACCGAAGATCCCGTACAAGTTCTTCTTCAACACAGACTTGGAATTTCTGAAACTTGGCAGCAAGATTGAGAAGAAGTACGTTACCTCACTCGCCTTTCTCCCTGTAGCTCGATATCTCAACAATGCCATCGAAGAAGAAGCTTCAGCATTATTCGTTGATAAAGTTGTTGAATATGACCGGAACGCACTTTACGGTATACATCATTGGCCAGACAACCGGGCACAGTACTATCGAAGCAACAGACTTAATCAGACGATGGGCGATGTGACAAGTGATTTGAAGATAGTCTCAATTCAGTTCATTTCAACTATCACTCACTTTGGGTACCCCTTCCTCAACAAAATCACACTGAAAAGACTTGATGAAAAGGAGTACGATATTTCTGAGTCAGACTTTCCACGACTACTTCTCAATGACATCGAAGACATGTACCTGCTCAAAGTTCAAGGAAAACTCTGTGGCTTGCCTAAAGAGATGAAGCTTGCGTTTATCCAAGCTCTCCTAATCTTCATCAGGCAGATAGTCATCAGAGAAAGAGTAGAAGATCTTCAATTAGGAGTGGAAAGTTATCAGAAGAAGCTCAATCTCACCAAACCCAACATGTTCGACATACCCGACCTTCAACATCTACCTCAATACACCTTGATCAGGCAACCATTTGGGTTCACCTACCGCAGTATAAACGGTCGCAACTGCTTCATGGCTTACGACGAAATACATAAGTTCTGTGATGAAACCTTGAAGTTCGTCAGACATGGAATCAAAAGCAGATTGGATGACATTGCTCTGGGTAAATCTAAAAGGTGGAAAACCAATGAGGCCAGGGATGCTCGTAGATTCATCTTAAGGATTGAGAACAGATTGAAGCACAGGGATCAGTTTCGAAGGTTGGAAAGTTATGTGGGAGGCAGACAGAAGTTTCTGGTGTTGACATTTCAGAGACCTGATTGGTAGAAAATTGTAAGAGTTTGATTTGATTTGTCAATTATATACTTCATAATGGCTTGTGTACACATTACAGTGCACAACCCGAACTTGTAAAGAAAGGACCCAGAGGTACGCATCAGTGCCTCAATCCTAAAAATAAGGAGCGAAGGCTTCTTACTTTTGAGTAGAATTAATCAAATGTTTATGAATTTTCATAATTCTGCTCAAAAGGACAAGTATTTCACCTCAATAAGACCTAATCACTTGTTGAGGGGGAGCACTTGTCAAAACAAAATACTTTGCTCAAAATCTAAAGTTCTTGGTGAATCTCCCCGTAAGACTCAAAAGGCATATTTTAATCTAAAAGATTGTCAAAAACATCATTTTATATGCTATTTTTGAGGGGGAGAAAATGAAAAAGTGATTAAAATATACGAAGTCAAAGCTTAAAAGTGATTAAAATATACGAAGTCAAAGCTTAAAAGTTGTATCATGTGCGAGCTAGACTCAGTATTGACCCAGGAATTGACGAGACAATAAAAGTTAGTAATATCGAAAAGATTTATCCTCGACGGGTAATAACATCAAGTTAGTTACTAGAGCTAGTTGTCACCTAAAAACTGACAATGTATCTCTTTAACTAACCATGTAAGCGTGTCTCGAAAAGGATATGTCTTATTAGAAATGTACCGTCTCGAGAAACTTTCTGTGGACTTGATCAGGCCGAGTAATAACTTCAAGCTAGTTTAACTAGTGATGTAAGCGTGTCTCGAATCGGTCTTGTTCACGGAAAGTGGGTCAATTCAAAATGATTGCTCCTCCCGCATGTGCAAATTTAATAACACACTTATGAGCACATGTGCAGGGGGAGCCCTTCAAAAGTGTACACAAAACTCTCAAAGTGTTAACCAAAATATTTGATTATCACAAACACTTTGAGAGATTTTCTATCAAAGGTTTCTTGGCTACTGTCGGAGTTATAAGGTGATTAAGATAGGAATATCCGTCCTACGATCCGCCAGAGCCGGAGGGATCTACCCATGGACATCTCCCATAGTTAGAATTAGAAGTCCTTAGGTATGATACGAAAAAAGGAGAAAAGAATGAAAGGGAAAGAAGGAGTTGAAGAATTAAAAAGAAAAGTAAAGAAAAGGGTGAAAAGAAATAGCCCTCCATATGTTCAACCTTAGGGCAGACACCGAGTTCAATACGTATGCTACTGGTTGTTGCAAAAGACAACACCGGTATTGAAGACAAAGTCGTCATGGACCCAGTGACGCAATGCACTAAACCTTCTTAACCACTCAAGTTCTCTTAAAAGGACTTGTTTCATTCTCACGGGGAACCAGCGTAACCTATCGACCTATCTCTTAGATACGGTTGATATTGAGGCAGGAGACCCCTCCCTAGTCTCCGCATAGGAAACCTAGGTGTGCACTTATAGAGTCTAGAGCCTTGAGATACATCAAAGATCTCTTAGGAACACTTAGTATTTCTACAACTGGTGTTCTACATCAAAGGACACCAGCTGTAAATTATCAAGTCCTTTGCAGATCTTAGCAATCTGCCGAGAACGTTTATGAGAGGATTACTTATGTATTTCTCAATGATTGAACGGAAATCCTGCCAGGGTCAACATCAAACAGCCCTGACAGCAGGTCACTTCGGTAACCCCACAAGGGTTACGCTTAATGTTTGCGGTGGTTCCATTATGATCTACAGTCGTGGAGTGATCCCCAGCGACTCACCCAGTCATTGAGCTACTTAGTAGGTCTCGTAAGCTCCTTTGGGAGTATCTGATATGGGAACGGCTTGGATAAGGATTAGAGGGAGTCTTCACAATATGCTGTTGATGAACTCTAATTCCTTATCTGTAAGTACCGGATATTTATTGCTAATTGTTTACTTGCAGGTACCTCACTTCCATGATGGTAGATTCCAACATGCTCATACATACATCTTGAAGCATAAGAAAGCTCCCCCAAAGATCTTAGCACCACAAAGTTCAAAGAAAGATTCTACACCAATAAGAAGAATCTACAAAGTATAAAGACAAAGATCTTCATGAAAGAAAAGGAACTTCTTGTACGTGAAAGTCTAAGTCCAAAGATGTATGAGTATGTTGGAATGGCGGACAACCACCACAGACGCTGGAGTGACGAACGGCAGACAACTTCATTACACAATCACTACATCATCACCAAAGAACAAAGACACAGAGCAAAGTACATTCATTATCATTTAACCATTTTTGAAGACGTCTAGAGTTTTACATGTCACAAGTTAACGACAAAGATGAAGACGTCAAGCAACCGTGATGACCGACCCTTAGGGGGAGATTGTTGGGATCATACTTTTGTATTTTAGTCAAGTCTCAGTCATTACCTTTTGTAATAGGTTGCTTAGTTATTTATTCTACTTAGTTTATGTTACAAGGCTTAAGAATGTAAGTCCATAGGCCTTAAAGCCCACGTCCAAAAGAAAGGAGGGAGGAAGGGAGTGTTGCCCTACTCCTCCTCCTATAAATACTAAGCTTATGTAACTCTTTTAATTGTTGGTTATTTGATTATCTTAAGGAAACTCTTTTTCTCTCACTTTTCATATTGTCTCATAATCAACCATCTCTCATTCTCATCTTATTTCTTTCAACATCATACTTGTGTTTACATAAATGGTGACCTAACATTGTATTACTAGTGTATTCCGCTTGCTTATGTTCTGATTTGACCCTATATTGTTACACTTTAGCCCTTTTCGGGTTGGGGTGTTACATGGAGTCTTGTGGCTTTAACGAGGGCTTCCACTTGCTAAAACATGGGATGTTTTCCTTATACCTCAACATCTAGTTAATCTAACATACTTTGCTTTAACCTTGTTTGAATTATTTGTAATAGTCTTTTTTGAATAGCAAAGTCACACAGACCTTACACCTATAACTTTCTCTCTCCATCGGGACTTGAACACTCAACCAACAAAATATAACTTAAGATAACTAAGGGTATGTTTGGTATAGAGGACTCAACCCTAGGATTTGACTTTGGGTAGAATACCAACGTTTGGTTAAAATACGTAATATTTAAGAATAGAACTCAATCCAAATAAGAAGGAATCTACAAAATCCCCCATGGAAGCCTGGATTATACTGACACAGCCCCACTTGCCCACATTCTCTTCCCATCTTCTTTTTATTGTTTTTCCCTCCATTTTCATTTTCTTCCTACAAAATAGACTAGTCAATCATATAGTTTTTTGGCTTCTTTCATTTGTTCATTTGGTGAGTATTTTTTTTTTCCTTTTTTTTTCTTTATCTTTTTTTTTCATGTAATAATATAATCAGTTGTTTGGATTTTTTGTTCTTATCTATCACAATAAAGCAAATCACTGAGATTTGGGTTTTCTTTTGTAATATATTTTGATATCAATTCTTTGTATGTTATGCAGAATAATAAAAAAGAGGAAGCTATTTGGCCTTTAAGAATCATAACTCAAATCGATAATGGTATGTAAATTGGGTTGTTTTTAGCCTATAATATAATTACTAGTGTTTTGAAATTTCCTTTACTTTGTTGACCGAAGCTTATCATATCTTTATATGAATTGCACACTACATGTTTGATCAAATTCAAGTAGAAGTTTAACATCATTTTTAAAAGTTATTCATTTGTGTTTGCATCTACCTTTAATCTTTACATCAACAGAGTTCTTTTGAAACATTTTATGATTGATTTATCTTGCAAAATGCTTAACTCGATAGCTGATAAGGATTTATTTTATATGTTTTTAGGTGGTCATTTAAGCCCTAAATTGTGTTTTTATGGTCAAATATTACCTCAAATCATTTCTTTTGTTATTTTAGGTACTTGGGACATTAAATTCTGGAAAATGGAGCATTTTGGAGCTTTTCGGACGTTTTATGCTCAAGAATGAAGAAAACAAGAAAAGTGAAGAGAGTAAGGATTTTACACCTGACGGCGTCACGCTTTGGAGCTGACGCCATCACCTTTTGATGAGAAGCCATGGATTTTTACACTAGACGCCCTAGAAGAATTTGTCAAGTTAACACCTGACGGCGTTAGGTGTATTTGGAGCAAGGTCGTCTCCCTTTAACTCAACACGAGACGGCGCAGAACATTTACAACGGGACGGCGTCAGAGATTTCTTGGGCGATACGAAACCCTATGACACTGCGACCTGACGACGTCAAAGGCTAAAACCTGACACTGTCATACTTGTATATCTATATATATTTTTCGATTTTCATTCATTAAAATTGTGGAACTTTTTAGCAAGAAACCCTAGACGAATTTCATAGCTACATTAGGGTTTTCAAGCCCTCTTTTCTTTCATGTTTAATTAAAGATAAGTCTTCCTTTTAATAATTCAATATGTCTATGTGTTGTTTGATTGATTGTTGTTCTTTTCTTTTCTTTAAATGCTATGTTAGATTTATTAGTGTTTGCTTAGATCTAATGAAACCTAGTTGTTGATCATTGATTGTTGAGTTGTTATTGATTGTTTGGTTGATTGATTAGTGTTAGGCTTAAGAAAATTGGCTAAACCTCCAATACGGTAACTGGCTTGAACGTCTTAAGAAACATAATCGGATGTGTACTATGGTTTTATTGGTTGTATTTAATGCATGGGTGACTATTAAGGAGGCCATGATAGGATACTAAACGTGTCGCCATAGGAAGAGATAGAGACTCATAGAGTTGGGGAAAGCTGTTTACACCCCCACGAATGGTATTAAGGAATACAATCCTTTTATCCAAACAATCGTAACAACTCAATAATTCAATAGGAAATAACTAGGGAGTAGTGAAATCTAAGTAAACACATTTTCTCCACCATAAGAAGTTCAGCAAATTTATTTTCTGTCAGTTTATTTTACCTTTTTAACTAGGAATAATCTTTGGGTTAGTTTACTAGCAACTAATTCCGCCCACTCTTCCAATACCCAAGATTTTACCTGCTTTCATAAAATATACAAAATACAAAAAGAATCATACTTCACCTCTAGACCTAGTTTAAGTAGTTTTGAATACTAACAATCACTATTCATCAGAGAACGATCAATCCCCCGGTACTTGCCACTCACTATACTACATCGGTCAGGTACACTGCCTGGTGGATTGCAAGCTTCTCAAGATCCCTTGAGAAGAAACTTTTGCGAGTCTTGCGATCAGCATCAAAGTTTTTGACATCGCTGCCGAGGAATAGTTATTGTTTAGGTTGAATTTTATTTTTATTAGGTCTACTCATTAGATTCCTTTCTAGTGAGATTTTTATTTTATTTTTATTAAGTTTTCTTTATTCTATCTTTTTCTTCGTAATTTTGTTCGTAATCCATATTATCGACCATCATTGAAGGTGATAATATCCTTTATCCCGTCATTCAACCAAACCAACCAAACCACCAAAACCCACCCAAACCACCTAGAGCCCGTACTTTAGGAAAATACTCCCGACCTAGCTGTAACAATTCACATTTTCAGGTTACTATCCAATCCCTAATTTTTACTATTCACTTTTTACTATTCACTTTCACTATTCACTCCCGAAATTTTTATTTCATATTCTCGTAAGTTAAACTATTCTAATGATAATCCGAGAGTTTGACACTTGTCGGATCATTTCTGCAAAAATCACAAAACCGTGTCCGAGATTTACTTTTATGTTTAAACGTCATTCCAGCATCCCGATATGTCCATAAAACATTATAAATAATAGAAATGTGATTTTCTCTCATTTTACGACAATTCCAAAAGTTTTGGAATTTTACGTTTTCCAGTTACTTCCTTTCTTTTAGAAAGGCTAAAGTTGTAAGCAAACCCTAACATACTTCTTGTTAAATATCATTTTCATGCTATTTATATTTCATTCCTACTATATTTTGTCTTGTGATTATGTTCATGATGTATAAAAATGGGTAAAACAAGTATTGATATATAAATGTTAACTTATGTTATTTAAACAAGTAAACTAGTGACTTCCATGGCAAAATCTGACCAAAATGGTATAATTATGATATTGGACAATTACATACTATAGTAGAGGACTTAACAAGGAAACCATAGCAATTTGAACCACTTAAAATGAATACATGAGTAAAAAGTTATGACCATTTGAAGTTACCAAAACTTTGCGGCAAAACTGCCTAAAAACCTTCTGTAACAGAATTAAACACGCAAAAAGAGGCCCTTCTGGTCCGTTTCACGATAAAGTTAAAATACGAAAGTTGTCCGGAATCACGTTTTCTTCAAAAACACAGGTACACGTATCCAGAAAACCAATAACAAGTGAGATTTTCTTCAGTTTCTTAACTGCTATTTTATACACCAAAGTTACTATATAATAGTTATGGTTTAATAAGACCAAGAGGTCTAATGACCTAAATTCAAGACCACAACCATGGCTAAAGCCAAGTTTGAGTCTCAAGACCATGGAACAATGACCAAGGTCACGGCGAAGCCATGACTAAAGACCATATAAACTTACCTAGGTGAAAACATGAGCTAAAGAGTTAGCGATAACTTAAACATGCAATTTGGATCTACTCAATCAAAAGAACAATGAGATCTTACAAGTAATTGTCATACAAGATTTAAGAAACTCATTCTAATAACAATCTTCATCCAAAAGTAAACTTTCCTAAGCTTATTCAAATATTGAACATGTAACTTTTCGGATCAAAACTTATATACATATATTTTATCAAATACTACAATAGTAGGGAGCCTCATGTGAGGAGTTCATTAAGTAAGCCGTCGAGATGAGTTGTGAATTTACGAATTAAAGTGTCCTAGCTCCTCGAACGTTTACTACATGACTTCTGAATTATGTCGGCCCGAACGGTAGTAAGCAATATATAAACTATACATATTTCATAAACCATTTCTTTTCAAAGACTTACACTATACTAAGTACTACATCATGGACTAAATGCAAGACATATATAGGCAATTCTTTATATTCTTTACTCCAATCCTAAGTCGTAACATTCTATTATAGGTTGCTTGTAGAAACCTTCGCGATTCGACCATCACATTCACTACTTGCTATATAACTTAAGGTGAGTTCATAGCCCCACTTTCCGTTACTTAATTGTTTTACAAACCCTTGGGGGGAATACATGCTATTTTAAACCGAACACAATGCTTTGAAATTATATGCTATCCGATTATTTTATTATCACTAAGTACCATCCTTGCCAAATCCAATATCCCTTATCATGAACCATTTAATCACTAGTAATAGCGAGCGCGAATATTGTGAATAGGCCTATTGGGATTGACGAATCCCATTTGTATTGACTAAGTCCAAACAAATGCATTAATATTTGAAACATAGGTATGACGGCAAAGTACCTACCGGGATAACTCCGCCGATTGATATTGGTACCCGTTAACATTTTGGTGTCATGAGCTTAGTGTAATAATACGTTTTATGGGCGTATAACAACGTAGCCCATCATTTTCGAGTCTAATTAACTCACACTACCAACATATTGTGTTCAACCATTAAACAAACTCTATGAATATCACTCAACCTTTGTGTTGATCTTTAAACATGTATTTCAGGTCCATGATGATCAAAGATGGCACGAAAGGGCACGGATATTCAAGAGGGCTATAAATTTTATTATCATTCAAAAACTCATTTACTGTAATTTGTAAACATGGAACCATCTGGGACCTCATTTTGTAATCTCTGATATTTATATAATTTGAATGATAAATCTTTTAAAACGACTCAATTAGAGTTCGTTTTCTATTATTGTGACTATTGTGCCGTCGAGTAACACCCAGTTTGAATTCCGCTGCATCCATGAATTGGGGGTGTTACAGATTTGTACCAGAGCCATGGTTATAGAGAAACGGGTCTAATTGAGACCTAAACTATAACCACACATACAAGCAAAAACATTTTATAGCCTTCTGCTCTCCGTGTCTTCCATCCTCCAGACGATTATGGACTTATTAAGCATTTTATACTACACAAACATGTTAGCATATTGATATATACCCCTTTTTATATTTTGAGCATTTCCCCGTAAACATTTTTATGCTACACAAACATATTTGGATATTGATATATGTACCCTTAACATAATTGAGCATTTCCCCGTAAGCATTTTATGCTACATGAACATATAAGTATATTGATATATACACACTAGGCATTCTACACTGTACGAACATATATAAGTATATTTATATATACATTCGAGTTATTTTCAATCATTTTATCTAAACATATCTGCACATGCCTATTCTAGGGCATTTCGGCACAACCACATTCTCCCAACCATGTTCCTATTCCAGCATTTTATGTCCAAGACATTGTAACTAATTACAATGGTCTTTTCTATTTCCCAAACATTGTATGATACAATGGTCTTAATCATTTCTCAAATGTTTGAGTCACACAATGGTCTAACCTACTTCCCAGACATTGTGAATTGCACAATGGTCTAATCTACTTCTGAGACATTGTGATATGCGCAATGGTCTCTGGAATTATTCCATTACCTCATCAATATCATTTCATATGATATCAAAAACCCATCACAATCTATCGATTTCCAAATAGAAATATGAGATTTCTAAAGAATAAACTAATCCATCGTCTACAAAAGCTAAAGTTTCTCTACATTCATCAAAGTTTTCTTATGAAACCTTCATTGTTAAAAGTTCGTGATCCTGGCCAAGTATGGACTGTTTTAGAACTACTTAAAACTTCCTTTCCACATGTATCTACCCGTACTATCTTCTATGCAATGGAATGTGAAAACATAGGTTACAAGTCTTGTATGGGCGGGACTTGCAACTGAATGGTTTGACATCGCCTTTGTTTAGTGGACAGTTTCCCAAAAGCAACGGACATATCACAAGTATGCCTAATTTAGGTATTTGAAAATTTTAGCGAACCTCGGCTAAATATAGACTAGTCACCTATATTTAACCTAGGGAGAGTGAAACATAGTCTGACTAACTATGTTCGACTTAAAATTTTCAAATACTGAGAATAGTTGTACTAGGGTTATGTTCAGATTAATTTCCTACTTGAACTCAATAAACCACCAGAGTTCTTTAAAACGGTCTAGAGACACGATAGTGCCTTACCATTCATCAAGATCTTAACACCTTATTTGTACTATCTAATTTCATTTTTAAAAGTTTTCATTTATAAGATAATCCGAACTACTATCTTGGGATAGTTATCAATTCTTCTCTTTATCCTGTATAAGTACTAGCCTGTTTAGGTCCTAAGGATACCATTACGTCATAAACCTTTAAAATTTCTTAAAATTTTAAAGCAAACTTGACATCTCTACTAATATTAATGTTAAGCATACACTATACACATTTGTTCATCAACATATCACATCATTACCTGAAAACCCATTATAAGTCAATATGTAAAACTTCACAGTACCAAGTTTCTTTCAAACACTAGTTGTCATAGACATTATACGATATTACCTTCATCCCAAAACTACCTAAGACATAATCAATTTTGGAAATGGTTTGGATAACCACTTTCGTCTAGGTAAACCTCCCTACAATAATAGTTATCACAATATTGCAAACTGCATGCTACACACAATCATCCCAAAAGTTACAAAGATGTAAGGCGCTAACTTTCAAAAACTCCATGTTAGGAATTAAGGTTATGTTGACAGCCTCGATACCATACGTTATTATTCGTTTCGAGAACCAGGAAAAGCCAAACTTAAGATATATTGGACTTTATAAAAATTCTGACAAAATCTTTAGATTACCAACTTAAGTCTCCACAAAAAACTTTGAATGGTACATAACACATTTTATGACTAGAAATTTAGAAAAGTGGATATTAGAATTTGCAGCATATACCCACACTCTCTCCTAAACACTTCAACATTAGATAACACACACTAAACTTCGGGACAAAGTTCCCTTAAGGGGTAGAGACTGTAACAATTCGCATTTTCAGGTTACTATCCAATCCCGAATTTTTACTATTCACTTTTTACTATTCACTCCCGAAATTTTTATTTCATATTCTCATAAGTTAAACTATTTTAATAATAATCCGAGAGTTTGACACTCGTCGGATCATTTCTGCAAAAATCATGAAACCGTGTCCGAGATTTACTTTTAGGTTTAAACGTCATTCTAGCATCCCGATATGTCCATAAAACATTAGAAATAATAGAAATATGATTTTCTCTCATTTTACGACAATTCCAAAAGTTTTGGAATTTTATGTTTTCTAGTTCAGCGTTTTACGCGAATTACGCGTTTTAGACCCGCGTTTCCAGTTTTAGCAGCGTTTAAGCTACCCGATAGAACTTGTCACTCATTAAATATGCTAAGATAGGTTATATTAATAAGTTTTAACATATTTATAAGTTTCATATTTTTAAGATACCCGATTTTAAGTTTCAGGACTTAACAACTTACGGTTAGCGATTAACTGAACCAAAACACACTCCATAAAAGCAGGATAACATCAAGAATCATATCTAGTCATCTAAGATAAGCTATGCACGAAATTTTTGAGCAAGTCACAAGCCTTGTTGGCTTGTGATGAAGCATTGATCACTTAGGATGGTTACATGTGTAAAACTTCTCATGTAAGCTTTGATAAAATATCCTAAACTTGCACCTCCTCATGGCACCTTCCTAACACCTTCCTAGCACCTCCTCAAGGCCCTATAAAGCCCTCCCCTCCTCATTTGGTCGTTCACCACCATAAACAAGACATACTCTCTTCATTTGATCTTATATTTCAAGTATTATCTCAAGAATTCAAGCTACAAGTAAACTACATCCAAATCCTTGCAATCTTTGGTGATTCTTTTTGAATTTAAATCCATTCAAGTCACCTAAACTCTCATCACAAATCCTTCAAGAATACAAGAGTAGAAGGATTGCTAAAGTGAAGAGAAGCTTGTCAATCAAAGTCCTATCCTTACTAGTTACTTCCTTTCTTTTAGAAAGCCTAAAGTTGTAAGCAAACCCTAACATACTTCTTGTTAAATATCATTTTCATGCTATTTATATTTTATTCCTACTATATTTTGTCTTGTGATTATGTTCATGATGTATAAAAATGGGTAAAACAAGTATTGATATATAAATGTTAACTTATGTTATTTAAACAAGTAAACTAGTGACTTCCATGGTAAAATCTGACCAAAATGGTATAATTATGATATTGGACAATTACATATTATAGTAGAGGACTTAAAAAGGAAACCATAGAAATTTGAACAACTTAAAATGAATACATGAGTAAAAAGTTATGACCATTTGAAGTTACCAAAACTTTGCGGCAAAACTGCCTAAAAACCTTCTGTAACAGAATTAAACACGCAAAAAGAGGCCCTTCTGGTCCGTTTCACGAAAAAGTTAAAGCACGAAAGTTGTCCGGAATCACGTTTTCTTCAAAAACTCAGGGGCACGTATCCAGAAAACCAATAACGAATGAGATTTTCTTCAGTTTCTTAACAGCTATTTTATATACCAAAGTTACTATATAATAGTTAAGGTTTAATAAGACCAAGAGGTCTAATGACCTAAATTCAAGACCACAACCATAGCTAAAGGCAAGGTTGAGTCTCAAGACCATGGAACAACGACCAAGGTCACGGCAAAGCCATGACTAAAGACCATATAAACTTACCTAGGCGAAAACATGAGCTAAAGAGTTAGCGATAACTTAAACATGCAATTTGGATCTACTCAATCAAAAGAACAATGAGATCTTACAAGTAATTGTCATACAAGATTTAAGAAACTCATTCTAATAACAATCTTCATCCAAAAGTAAACTTTCCTAAGTTTATTCAAATATTGGACATGTAACTTTTCGGATCAAAACTTATATACATTGTTAGGTCACCATTTATGTAAACACAAGTATGATATTGAAAGAAATAAGATGAGAATGAGAGATGGTTGATTATATGGAATATGAAAGATGAAAGAACAAGAATTTCATTAAAGAAATCAAATAACCAACAACCATAATGTTTACATGAGCTCTCTATTTATAAGGGAGGAGTTAGGGCAACACTCCCTACCTCCCTTATCTTCTCTAATTCGTGGGCTTTAAGGCCCATAGGGCTTTAACACATAAGCCATAAACATTAAACATAGTGAAATAAATACTAAAGCAACCTATTACAAAATGTAATGACCGAGACTTGACTAAATACAAAAGTGTGATCCCAACAATCTCCCCCTAAGGGTCGGTCATCACGGTTGCTTGACGTCTTCATATTTGTCGTTGACTTGTGACAAGTAAAACTCTAGACGTCTTTAAAAATGGTTGAATGATAATGAATATACTTTGCTCTGTGTCTTTGTTCTTTGGTGATGATATAGTGATTGTGTTATGAAGTAGTCTGCCATTCGTCACTCCTGCGTCTGTGGAGGTTGTCCGCCATTCCAACATACTCATACATCTTTGGACTTAGACTTTCACATACAAGAAGTTCCTTTGCATACACTAAGATCTTTAGTCTTTATACTTTGTAGATTCTTCTTATTGATGTAGAATCTTTCTTTGAACTTTGTGTTGTTGAGATCTTTTGGGGGAGCTATCATTTGCTTTAAGATGTATGTATGAGAATGTTGGAATCTACCATCATGGAAGTGAGGTACCTGCGAGTAAACAGTTAGCAATAAAACAACCGGTACTTACAGATAAGGAATTAGAGCTCATCAACAGCATATTGTGAAGACTCCTTCTAATCCTTATCCAGGCCGTTCCCATATCAGATACTCCCGAAGGAGCTTACGAGACCTACTAAGTAGCTCAATGACTGGGTGAGTCGCTGGGGATCACTCCACGACTGTAGATTGCTATGGAACCACCGCAAACACTAAGCGTAACCCTTGTGGGGTTACCGAAGTGACCTGCTGTCAGGGCTGTTTGATGTTGACCCTGGCAGGATTTCAGTTCAATCATTGAGAAATACATAAGTAATCCTCTCATAAACGTTCTCGGCAGATTGCTAAGATCTGCGAAGGACTCGATAATTTACAACTGATGCCCATTGATGTAGAACACCAGTTGTAGAAATACTAAGTGTTCCTGAGAGATCTTTGATGTATCTCAAGGCTCTAGACTCTATAAGTGCACACCTAGGTTTCCTATGCGGAGACTAGGGAGGGGTCTCCTTCTTCAATATCAACCGTCTCTAAGAGATAGGTCGATAGATTACACAGGTTCCCCGTGAGAATGAAACAAGCTCTTTTAAGAGATTTGAGTGGTTAAGAAGGTTTAGTGCATTGCGTCACTGGGTCCATGACGACTTAATCTTCAATACCGGTGTTGTCTTTAGCAACTGCCAGTAGCATATGTATTGAACCCGGTGTCTGCCCTAAGGATGAATTATATGGAGGGCTATTTCTTTTCACCCTTTTCTTTACTTTTCTTTTTAATTCTTCAACTCCTTCTTTCTCCTTTTCATTCTTTACTCCTTTTTTCGTATCATACCTAAGGACTTCTAATACTAACTATGGGAGATGTCCTTGGGTAGATCCCTCCGGCTCTGGCGGATCATAGGACGGATATTCCTATCTTAATCACCTTATAACTCCGACAGTAGCCAAGAAACCTTTGATTGAAAATCTCTCAAAGTGTTTGTGATAATCAAATATTTTGGTTAACACTTTGAGAGTTTTGTGTACACTTTTGAAGGGCTCCCCCTTCACATGTGCTCATGAGTATTTAATAAATTTGCACATGCGGGAGGAGCAAGCATTTTGAATTGATCCACTTTCAGTGAACAAGACCGATTCGAGACACGCTTACATCACTAGTTAGACTAGCTTGAAGTTATTACCCGGCCTGGTCAAGTCCACAGAAAGTTTCTCGAGACGGTACATTTCTACTAAGACTTAATCCTTTTCGAGACACGCTTACGTGGTTAGTTAAAGAGGTACATTGTCAGCTTTTAGGTGACAACTAGCTCTAGTAACTAACTTGATGTTATTACCCGTCGAGGATAAGCCTTTTCGATTTAACTAACTTTAATTGTCTCGTCAATTCCTGGGTGAATCTGAGTCTAGCTCACACAAGATACAACTTTCAGCTTTTACTTCGTATATTTTAATCACTTTTTCATTTTCTCCCCCTCAAAAATAGCATATGAGATGTTGTTTTTGTTAAACTTTTGATTAAAATATGCTTTTTGAGTCTTATGGGGAAATTCACCAAGAACTTTTGATTTTGAACAAAGTATTTTGTTTTGACAAGTGCTCCCCCTCAACAAGTGATTAGGTCTTATTGAGGTGAAATACTTGTCCTTTTGAGCAGAATTATGAAAAATCATAAATGTTTGATTAATTCTACTCAAAAGTAAGAAGCCTTCGCTCCTTATATTTAGGATTGAGGCACTGATGCGTACCTCAGGGTCCTTTCTTTACAAGTTCGGGTTGTGCACTGTAATGCATGCACAAACCATAAAACAAGATTTTGACAAAGCATTTTGATTTCAAAATACTCCCCCTCAAAACGAGCATGTGTTTTGACATTTTTTAAACTGTGGATCGAATTGGGGAGTAAAGATTTGAAAATTCTTGAGCAAAATTTTGAAAAGTTTTGAAAAACATTTTGAAAAATTTAGAATGAATTTTGCTCAAGATTAAGAGAGTTTTAGATAAGCTTTGCATGAGAACTTCTTCTTGTTATCAAGGAAAAGTGCACGTTTGGTTTTAATGAATGGTTTAGCAAGGCACTCTCCTTTCTCTGAAATCCGAGTTGCACACTGAAATGAGTGCACAAGTCGTTGTTTTTATACAAAATTAGTTTTCTATAAAACAAAACACTCCCCCTCAAATAATGAACATTATTCGAGAGATAGTCTTCTTGAGCAGAATTTAGAATCGTATTAAAGAAATACTTTTTGAAAAATTCGAGAGATGATTCCGCTCAAGGTTTTAGAAAACATAATCAAGTTTTGTACAACAAAGAATGCTTGAAATTCAAAACTCTTTTACTGTTGAAAGTTGTTTGAGACCCGGAGTCTCTCTTTTGAGTTTTAAAATCTTGAAGAAGAAGATTTCCATTTAAAGTTGAACCTCATGGGTTCTTTTTGAAGATTTGTTTTTGTGATGAATGGAAATCTTCCGGTATTTGGGATGTTCAGATCAAAGACATTCTTTTTGAAAATATGAAAGGTTTTGAATGACTTTGCTTTGGTCTCCACACTTGCTTTACCGGTGTAAAACGAGAGTGTAGAGTTTGGAAAAATTTGTTCCTCACCATTTTGAATCCATTTACCAGTTTAGCCATTAAACACATTTTGCCCTTTGACCTCAAAATATGTTCCATAAGAAACATTTTGTCGAATTATGAAATTTTGACTTTCAATGGGATGACATGTACTTGCACACAGAGAAAATGCATCAGGCACAAACAATTAAACAGATGAATCAAGAAACTCATTCAAAATCTACCAAAATGCTCAAAAATTCTCAAATTAATACACAAGATCACAGATTAACTCATCCTATCACTCGAGATTTTCCAATTATGATAATGGTTAGGAGTTATGATTAGAGACATTGCACGCATTTTAGCATCATAATGCATGAATATTGTACAATTTAAACATCCTAGTAGCAGCAAAGACATCGAAATCTTAAACCCTAAATCACTTGATTTCAAACCTATGTTGTTTCTAATCGTGCAAACACACCAATCGAGCATACTTTAGTGTTCTCTAAAGCTATATGAAATAATTAATTAGACTAAACACATAAAAAAGAAATGCCCCGATCGATAATTACATTAACCTTAGTTTCTGATTATGCCTTTTTGACTGTTGAAAACACTTGAAACATTTAGGGAACGATTAGACAACAACCATAAAGAAATTTGAAATTCACAATTGTGGATAAAATCAAGGAAAAAATCGTTAGTCTGATTCGTTGAGGTTTTAATCATGTGTGAAAACATTGATTAGAGCCTGTTTTATTTTCCATGCAAGGTCCTTTTACCTAAGTTTAAGACTTTTGTGAACTTTACTCATTAAGACTTTTCCATTTGAAGTCCAAACTAGATTAATTTGGGATCGTTGCAGAAAAAAAATTCCTTTTCTCCCCCTCGAATTAGCATATATTTTGTGAAACCTTTTTGTACATATTAATTCGAGAGATCATAGAAGTTTTTGAAAAAAATGATATTTTAATCCGAATGATGAAGAAACATTTTATCCTTGAAGAATTATGATGAGGTGTGCAAACTTCATGATATTGTGAAAATTTTCTCCCCCTCAAAACATGTTCCATTTAGACAGAGAAAAGCAAAATTTGTTTAAGTGGAGGAACATAGTTTTGAAGATTCGAAGTTTGTACACAAAGAAAGAGGATTTTTTTTTCTTTTTTTCTTTTTTTTTTTTTTTTTTTTAATGATAAAATATTTACAAAAATAGTTTGATGTTTGACTCACTTAGTTTTTAAGAAAAAAATTAGCAAATCATCTGGAGTCAAACACCGCATACCAATTTGGTGAACTAAGTCAACAAACCTTGATGGAGGTAAATCCAGTGTAAACAAGTCCGCCAACTGGTATTTAGTACCCACAAAAACTAATTCAATTATACCCTTCTCGACATGCTCTGAGATGAAATGATAGCGGAGAGCATTTTGTAGGGCTTTGGAATAATGACTGGTGTTACAAGAGATTGCAAAAGCACACTTTGAGTCGCAGTACATTGAGATCTAGTCAAATACATGGCCGTAGTCCGTGAGCTAAGTTCTCATCCAATTGACGTGAGCATAGAAAGCAGACATGGCTATATACTAAGCTTTTGTTGATGACAATGATGTACAATCCTGCTTCATTGACTGTATCCCTTTGTAACTAGAGAAGATTTGTTGCGAATCACTGTGCCTTCTGCGTCCAGCTTGTTTTCCAAATCCATATAATTCCAATGATGTGTCGAAGGGTGATGTTGTTAGAACGTATGCATATTAGACGGATCCAAATTGCGAGAAGACGACTCTATTATATCAAGAACGGTTGGAGTCGGTGCAAATGGATTGAAGAAAGTATTTCCATCATAATCTGCAAGTTGTGGTACTGATTGTAGTTATGGATCTTCAGCTAATTGTCTGGAGTTGGAAGCAGTTTGTCTTGCTGTTGTTGGAGATTCACTTGGAGGACCGTCTTTCTCAACAGTGGTTGTTGAATATTCTCAGGGTGTGCAGCGGAAATTGGTGAGACTTCTTGAGGACGGTTTTCAATTGAATCATCAAACAGTTGAGCAAACAGGGTTTCCAATTCCTTGCGAGAGAGTGACAATGGTTCAGCCGAAGAATCCGGAAAGTTTAAAACGGTTGGCTGAGAGGTCCTAAGCTGTTGTGCTCAGAAGCCATTGTTGAAGTGCGGGTCCAAAACTGAATTATTCCGAAGCCATTCCTGTTATATCTGCAAAGAAAGAAAGAAGAGACAAGAAAAACAGAGAACACGGATCCCCAAGAGAAACTGGGTTCCAGATGTTAGAAGCATAAAGATGTAGAGTCAATTATCTTCTTGACACTCGAACACACAATTCCGACGGTTTTCCTTCTTGTCTCAGGGGTAGATATGGTGGAGTTCACATTAGTTTTGGTGCAAATGTCTAAAATCTTTCCTGTAGGAATCCACCTAAGACCAATCGATTTGAAAATTCTACCTGTAGGTACCCACCTAATGTTAGATCTAGGAGATGTTTTCCTTTTAGATGCAGTGGAATGAAATGTGGGAGCATCACTTCGTTGAGAAAACCTACGTCCTATATTGATCCACTTCTTAGGTTTCTGACTTATGACATTTGGTTCAACGGGTTTGTTTGTCTTAGTCGATTGAGCCTTTTCAAGTGAATTTCCCTTTTGAAGATATTTTAAAGCACAGACATCATGATTATTTCCGCAACTACTCTTAGATGCTAGCCAATTCCTATTAGTTTGGTTTTGGTTTGCTACTACTAGCAGTGTTTTGTACTACAGTGGAAGGCATTACATGAGGTTTTGAACCTAGAATTCCATCCTTTTGAAGTAGTGCCTTTTTTCTAGCCTTTTCTAGATCAAAGTTCTTGTACATGTCATATGTTCCATAAGAATCTTTACTTTTAATGCTCGTTTTAGACACTGTTTTCGAACTGATCCTAGATGAGCCAGGTATAATCACGTGTTGAGATTTAGCAGACACAGATGCATTTTCCTTAGGCCAAGAATGTGGAGTGACTGGTTTTGTCAAATTGTTATTCTCAACAACTTGGGAGTCAAACCGAGGTTTTGAAAATTTAGGTCGTTCAGATTTAAATGCAGTTGGTTGTCTAACCACTGATTGTTTTCTGTTTGTTTGAGAAGGTTGTTTCCCCAAGATTGATGGTTTTGCAAACTTAGTATCCCCATTCTGGCCAGTCAGTCTTCTTAATTTGTTTTGCAATACAGCATGTGCAAACACCTTTGCTTGAATTTGACCTTTTAAAAGCTCATTTTCTTTAACTAATGTATCCACACGTTTACTTTGTTCATTCAAAGATTGACCATTGTTGCCCAAATTTAGAGATTCGTTTTGCAATTTGAGTTCCAGTGAGATGCAATGTGCCTCCAGTTTTGAAAAATCTTTATGAAACTGGGCAATGGTCTTTTTGAGAAGAATGTTTTCAGACTCAAGAGTTTGGTATGATGTATCAGTTATTGGATTATCAGGTAAGGACTCAGACTCAGAATGTTTGTTAAGACATTGTACAACATTCTGGTCAACCTCTCCTTCATTACTGAAGTTAGGTTGCTCAGATTATTGTTTCTCATTTGCAGGCATAAAATGATCAATAGTAGATTGTACCTCAACCATTTGCTCTTTGTCAAAGTTCGGTTCTGTGTCATAGATGGGTATGACATCTTCCTCATCCATCTGTTCTTTGTCAAAGTTGGGTTCTGAGTCATAGAAGGGTCTGATCTCTGCACAGTCTGCAACTATCTCATTCCCCAATCTGCTGTTGTCATCCTGCTCTTCTGATTCTGTCCCATCGCTTTCCATGAGACCCAAATTAGCTTCCAATGCATCAACCATATTAGATTGCTCTACTTGAATCTGCAACTTCTGTTCATTCATTCTTTGGACATAATTTCTTCTGTGAAGAATCGCCTTCTCAATCGAATCCAAATCTCGTATCAATATGTCTTTAAAAGTTTCATCCTCGATTCGGGATTTGATGAACTGCTGAAACTGTTCCTTGATCATTCTGAAGGTGGCGTTGGATTCATTCTCGTGAACTTCTTCTGATGCAAGCTGCTTTTCAAGTTGATTCACGTTTTCGAACATCATATTCGTGAAAATGTCAAAGTCTTCTCCAAGGAGTGATGGAAATGCCCGTTTGAATCCATACTCGGCACGAGTTCCTTCTAAGTCTTTGTATGGGAGGACCTTAAGGTGTGACTTAAGTGATCTACACTGTTCCATGCATCTCTTCACTAAATATGTCTCTAACTCATGCATCAGCAACCTTGATTGATACATTTTCTCTCCGTTTAATCTCACTATTGGATCTTCAGAATCATCAGAATCATGCTCTGGGCATGTATTATTCATGTGAGATTCCTGCATGTTTGCCATTAACATCACATCTGTTGTATCGGTTTCCAGATCTGCTGTATTGGATTCCAAATCTGCATATTCATCATCAGATGGAATATCTCCCATGACCCTTTGCAAAACAGCATTTAGATTACCCCCTTCAACTTCCATTTGACTAAGTGTGGCATTGTATTCAACATTATCGTCAAAGAGTGGAGTTGAATCATAATCTTGATCTTCCACATCTACAACATTTTCCGTATATGCCAAAAATGCCATGCTTGGTCCGATAAGATCTTGTTCATCATCAGTATCTTTCATTGTGTAAAAGCATTCATAAGTTGAAGTCTTCATGCATTTGCCTTTATCAGTAGATGCTTGTCCAAGCTTCACTAGATTTTGTAGAAGAGATTGCATGTGATCATTTAGTGTTGCAGGATGGTACTGTGGAATGAAGATAGGCTCTGGTGCATTTGGAGGAATGAAGAAGAGACCATTTGGAGTATAACTTAAGGATCCATGGTCAACAGCTGGAGATGGTGGAGCAGGGAGAATGGTCTTC
Organism: Artemisia argyi; assembly: GCA_030686995.1. Classification (NCBI taxonomy): domain Eukaryota; kingdom Viridiplantae; phylum Streptophyta; class Magnoliopsida; order Asterales; family Asteraceae; genus Artemisia; species Artemisia argyi. The sequence continues at coordinate 43,898,780 of CM060696.1, forward strand.
AGAGGATTCATGCTTAAACAAGATTCAAGAATTTGCTTCATTCTGATGTGATGAAGTTCTTCTGTATGATGCATAGCTTCAAGATATTTCCACATTTCATAAGCACTAGCTTGAAAGTCCATATACATGTAAATTGAGTTGGGAAGTGCCACTGTTATAAACCATACAGCCTGTTGGTCAGCATCATACTGAGCAAGTTCAGTTGCATTCAAATCTTCATCAGTTTGTATTCTGATAATCCCTGTTGAGTCAGCAAGAAATATCATTTTGTGTGGACCATCTTGAATGGATTTAAGCATGAGATCTGCAACAGGACGATCTGTGAGCCATTGTAGAAATCTCCGTTTCCAAACAGTATACGTTCCTGGTAGCAACATTGGAGGCCTTGATTCATTGCCAAAGAGCAGAACATGGCGATGTAATCGAAAAAATCAAGCAAAATGTCACACGCAAGGTCGAAATAGTGAATTCAGATTTTCCCTCCAAAAATTATTTGAAAAAATTTTCTCACCCAAAATTTGAAAATCACTATGAAATGCAATTATAAGGTTGCAAGAAAAATTTGTGTTTCAAAAATTTTGCCGCCAAATTTCACCGAAAAAATTCGAATTTTGGCCTAAAAATTTGAATTTTGGGCCAAAATTTTCAACGTTATACTAAAATTTAAATTTCGCGTAAAAATTGAACGTTTAGTCTACTGTAGAAAATAAATTTTACTCAAAATTTCCCGCCAAAAAAGATAGATCAGAAGAAAGAGACTTGTGTGAAAGATGGATCTTGTAGAAGATTGAAATGCGCGTTCCTTTGGTTAAAGTCAAAATCCTTGGGGTAACATGAAATCTTACGCGTAAAACTGAAACTTATGCGTAGACTGCAAAGTTGCGCGTAAGGTTGATCTTATGTGTAAACTATAAAGTTATGCGTAAGATTTTATGCGTAAGGTTCAAAGACCAAACAAATCTTTCAAACTTATCCAAGCTTGAAAGATATCCGTAGTCGAAGTATTCCACTAACTTATCCAAGCTAGGGAAGTACTAAGTCACCGTAGCACGAAGAGAAGACCTTTGAATGAAGTTATGCGTAGGATTCAGAAACTTACGCGTAAGATTTAATCTTATGCGTAAGATCCAACTTCTGCGTAGGATCAACTTCTGCGTAGAACTTAGGCGTAGGAAATCAACTTCCGCGTAAAACTTATGCGTAGGAATAGCAACTTACGCGTAGAAAGAGGGTTTTGACCAAAGTTATGCGTAGGAAAAGGGTTTTGACCAAAAGTTATGCGTAGAAAGTACAAAAAGTACTGTAGACAGCTTGAAAATCATACTATTCACGTAAGTTACGCGTAAAGAGGTCAGAAACTTGAAAAATCTCAAATTTTAGAAGAAAAAATGCTTAGAAATAAGGTACTTTTGATCAAATAACTTCACCAATACTTAGAAAACACTAACTATTGAAGATTTTGCTACCAAAAACTAGTTTTCCAATATCAAAGAAGCTACCAAATCATGAGAAACTATAAGAAAATGTGAGAAAACATAAAAGATCAAACCTTTATGCAAAAACTAAGCTTCAAATCACTATATCAACCTTAAAACTTGTCCAAGCTTCAAAATTTGAGTGAAAGAAACAAAGAAAAATGCAAAAAGATGATGAAAAACCCCCTTAACACCACGTAAACACCAAGAACAACACTTCAATCTCTATTAGGCGAATGATACCACTTGTTAGGTCACCATTTATGTAAACACAAGTATGATATTGAAAGAAATAAGATGAGAATGAGAGATGGTTGATTATATGAAATATGAAAGATGAAAGAACAAGAGTTTCATTAAAGAAATCAAATAACCAACAACCATAATGTTTACATGAGCTCTCTATTTATAAGGGAGGAGTTAGGGCAACACTCCCTACCTCCCTTATCTTCTCTAATTCGTGGGCTTTAAGGCCCATAGGGCTTTAACACATAAGCCATAAACATTAAACATAGTGAAATAAATACTAAAGCAACCTATTACAAAATGTAATGACCGAGACTTGACTAAATACAAAAGTATGATCCCAACATACATATATTTTGTCAAATACTACAATAGTAGGGAGCCTCATGTGAGGAGTTCATGAAGTAAGCCGTCGAGATGAGTTGTGGATTTACGAATTAAAGTGTCTTGGCTCCTCGAACGTTTACTACATGACTTCTGAATTATGTCGGCCCGAACGGTAGTATGCAATATATAAACTATACATATTTTATAAACCATTTCTTTTCAAAGACTTACACTACACTAAGTACTACATCATGGACTAAATGCAAGACATATATAGGCAATTCTTCATATTCTTTACTCCAATCCTAAGTCGTAACATTCTATTATAGGTTGCTTGTAGAAACCTTCGCGATTCGACCATCACATTCACTACTTGCTATATAACTTAAGGTGAGTTCATAGCCCCACTTTCCATTACTTAATTATTTTACAAACCCTTGGGGGGAATACATGCTATTTTAAACCGAACACAATACTTTGAAATTATATGCTATCCGATTATTTTATTATCACTAAGTACCATCCTTGCCAAATCCAATATCCCTTATCATGAACCATTTAATCACTAGTAATAGTGAGCGCGAATATTGTGAATAGACCCATTGGGATTGACGAATCCCATTTATATTGACTAAGTTCAAACAAATGCATTAATATTTGAAACATAGGTATGACGGCAAAGTACCTACCGGTATAACTCCGCCGATTGATATTGGTACCCGTTGACGTTTTGGTGTCATGAGCTTAGTGTAATAATACGTTTTATGGGCGTATAACAACGTAGCCCATCATTTTCGACTCTAATTAACTCACAATACCGACATATTGTGTTCAGCCATTAAACAAACTCTATGAATATCATTCAACCTTTGTGTTGACCTTTTAAGCATGTATTTCAGGTCCATGATGATCAAGGATGACACAGAAGGGCACGGATATTCAAGAGGGCTATAAATTTTATTATCATTCAAAAACTCATTTACTGTAATTTGTAAACATGGAACCATCTGGGACCTCATTTTATAATCTCTGATATTTATATAATTTGAATGATAAAACTTTTAAAACGACTCAATTAGAGTTCATTTTCTATTATTGTGACTATTGTGCCGTCGAGTAACACCCAGTTTGAATTCCGCTGCATCCATGAATTGGGGGTGTTACACTAGCCACCAAGGCTATCGAAACACCATTGAGCTCAACCAAGGAGCCAATGTGTCTGCCTTGCGATCCGACACCATCCAGTTGGTGCAAAGCAGATGTGCATTACATGGACTTCGTTCCGAAGATCCAAACCAACATCTCAAGGATTTCCTTAAAATAGTTGATTCCATAGACCTTGATGTTGCCACTCGAGAGAAGACCTGATTACGTCTCTTTCAGTTCTCTCTACGTGACCAAGCTATTCAATGGCTTGAGCGTTTACCCGCGAGATCCATCACCTCTTGGGATGATCTCACCTCTCATTTTCTTGCTCAATTTTTCCCACTGGGAAGAATCACCAAGTTAAGGAATGACATCTTGATGTTCCAACAACGTCAAGGTGAAACCCTTTAGTAAGCTTCGACTCGTTTCAAGGACTTACTTCAAAAAGTCCCTCATCATGGTATAGATCTTTGGCTTCAAGTTCAAATCTTTTATGATCATGTCAGTCAATCCACAAGGCAAACCATTGACCAAGCGGCCGGTAGTAAGCTACGTGACAAGAATGCGGAAGAATCATGGGGAAGCATAGAAGATTGTTAGGATTAAGAAAAAGGTTTGGTCACCCCATGTATTTACATACTTAGCGTAGCTCTTAGCTTTGTATATATTAGAATAGATATAGTCACACCGTGGAGGACGAACGGGTCTTTATCCACTGTACACCTGATCCACAGCCTGCAGAAGGACATATATTGTAAGTGTATATATACCCCTTCCCACACAAGGGAAGGATTGGTTGTTTCATTCAATACACACACCTCATTAGGTGTTTCTCTCACTAGAAACATCCCCTCTCTAATCTCTCTTTCTAACTCAAACAATGACTATCTTGATCTTCCATAACCCAAGACCACCCGAATCACCACATGAATCAACAACATGTTTCGATCCTACAATTGGTACCAGAGCCTAGGTTGTTTGTTTTGTTGATTTTTGTAGTTCGTATCACATTATTGAAGCTGAAGTTACCAAATCTTTTATCCAAAAGTTTTTTTTTACTATTTCTCTTGGTAACAGTTTTCAGTTATTATGTGTTACTAAGTGGTCAAGAGTTTTTCTGTTATAACAGCCTGTGCATATCATCCCTTTGTTCAAAAGTCTTTTAAGTCAACTTTTGTTTTATGCTTATTTAATATCGACCGATAAGCTCGCCGGAAAAATGACAAGGTCAATAAAAATGAAAGTGATTTGGGTTTGATGTTTTTCTTCTTGGTAGCGATTTAGTGAAACTCTTGGCTGCACTTTGGTTTATTAACTAAACGGGAAAAAGACAAATTGACATGTGGTCCCCTATGGTAGTGAGTTGGTTCAAGATGGGTTAGCGATTAGCTCTTTGAAAATAAATTTTATTAGAAAATCCAAACGACATGCTACCAAAATTTCAAGAAAAGTAGCGATTTGTCCATATAAGATAAAAGATGAAGAAGACAAAAGCAGTTGACCATAACCAATGGACACCAACTCAAAGTGACGTCAATTTGTACACCTGTCTACAAGTTTCAAAAGTAAACTAAACGAAAAGGAGTTTGAATGAAAAAGATTATCACAGCCTAGCCCATATCAATATTCAAGAACAAACAGTCCAATCTCTACAACCAAATACCAGATTACCACAAACCAAAACAATCCTAATCGACTTAAAGACAACAAATTCATTCCTCACATACACTCCACAACTCAAAAAGTCATAAAAGAATCGAACCAAAAATAATTAGATCAAATGATCTCAGTTCGTTTTCATTTTCGTGAAAGCAAATTAACTTCAGATCTTCAAAGATCATATCACAAAATGAATATCACATCATAGATCTTATTTCTTCAAATGAATAGAACAAAGAAAATCAAAGAAATCAGTTTTATTTCGTTGTTTACATGGTATTACAAGATCTCAGTCCATTCAACGCTTGTAACAAACATTGATATGATTTTTTTTTGAACGTGAACCATCATAGATCAATTTTTGAAGACAAATCTTCATCAAATATCCAAAAACTTCAAGGAAAGAACAAAACAACTATGTTTCATACTTTCATTCCACCTTTTCTTTCGGTAAAAACAGATCGAGAAAAAAATAAAAATAAAAATAAACCTACCTGGGTTTTCTTTTAGCTTTCGTTAGCGTATAGTGGCATGTTGAAATAAAAAAGGAAGCTGATGATGGTGATCGAAGATGAGATCTAATTTGGTAGCTGAGGAGAGTAAAAAAAAATAAAAAATAAAAAATAAAAAAAATAAATAAAGAGGCGGACTGATAATGATGTGTGTGATTAGGTTAGGTTAAAATGAGGGATAGGGGTGAGTTATAGCAACGGGGGCTAACGGTTAGATTAACCCTCTCTAATGATATGTAGGGTGTACTTGTTTTATATTTTTTTTTTGACTTTTTCCTATTTTTGTCGTTTAGTGACTGCATGATTTTATTTTATTATTTATTTTTTTTTTGTTTTTTTTTTTTTGTTTTGGTTTTTGTATTTGTTTTTGTTTAAATAAAAATGATTGTGTATGTAAAAAGGATTATGTATGTATAATAATGTTTTGTATATGTATAATGTTTTGTATAATAGCACGTTAAATATTACCACATTAAATAACTGCAACAACAACTGTTATTATTAAATTAAACGACAACGTTATACATATTATTTAAAAACAACAATATCTACGACATATGAAGTTTATTCATCTCATTTAAAAGATCATGGAGCCGGGCACTTGACTGACAAGCGTGATCCCCATGATTCCTTGTCATTTCTAACTCAATTTCCAGCGCCTTTATTCTTGCCTTCAACAACTTGTTCTCATTTTTTGTAGCAACGCAGTTTGAGCAATGCGTTGAAGAAGAGGGTTGATTAAAGTGCTCTGCTTCAAATTCATCTTTCCACGCGAAGTATCGACACCCATAGTCTTTTGTACCCGGCTGTTACATGTTAAGAAAATAATAAGAAATGTATCTTTAACAAACAAATTATTTACATAACTAAGCAAACGTATGATTATTTACCACTGAAAGAGGACATGCATAAAACTGTCGCCCACGACTACCGTTTTTCCAGGATGTCCGTTCTATAATAAATCCTCTATCACATCGACACCAGAAAGGATTTTTTTGGCCCACCTGACAAAAGAATTTGCATAATGAATCAATAATGTTATTTACTAATTTAAATAAATATTCAATCATCTACTATATAATACAAACAGTTATTTACAACATAAAATCAATAATTATTTACATTGTTTTACAAGTACAAAAATTACAAAGAATGCATTTTTACAAATATAGTAATCATTTACAATGGTTTTGTCGGTGTCTCTATTATTTACAAATACAAATAACTTTTACAATGGTTTTGTCGGTGTCTCTATTATTTACAACATAAATCAATGAACCATTAGTCGATTTTGATACAAAGTTGCCCATTCGGCTGCAACTGGCTCTCTGAAATGCCTCCATTGTGGGTGGATATAGGGTAGTCGAAAATCTCTGTCGAGCGTCAGTACAATGTAGTGAGCACCCACACGGGCAATCACAATGGGGTCGGTTCCTTGTGATGAGTTTGGCCTGGTAAAAAGCGGAAAACATGTGTTCCAACCTGCATCGGATATAAATACAACAGGTCGGTGAATGCTTGAAGCGATAACCAGCCCCGTGAGTGGCATCACCATCCAGTGATCGTGTGGTGCAGGTCCATTGAACCAGTTTATTGTATACCAAAGTCGGTCAAGGTCTTGTTGCTGCCACATATCTATGTATCTTTGCCTATGATAATCTAACTCTTGCAATAACATACCTCTGACTTCGTCCCACCTATTTTCGTTTTGAACAATACAGTGGGCAACGCACCGAAACCCACAATTTCCATCACCCTCAACATTATGTATGCTTATTACGAGTGGACGGAAAATAGGTGGAATATGCTTAATAAACGCATTGCTCACACTATCTCCAGCATAAAATCTGTGGCGTAGAGTATCACCCGTGTAAGAGCTATGTCTTGCAGGTTCTTTCCGCATGTTCGGCACTTTTGTAGATCTTGAATTTGTACTTCTTCGGTGATCTACGATTGGTACTTCATCAAAGTCAGGGACTTCATTCAAGTCAGGGACTTCATCAAAGTCCGGGACTTGTGTAGCCTTGCCCTTTTTGTCCTTTGCGCTCGGACGTCCATGGGTATTTTTTTGAATAGCTGGTTCACGTGTGTCAATAGATTCAGGCTGGAATATTTCTCTCAACTTCGTTAACATATTTTTCTTGACAAACGACGTTGACTTGCTAAAAATATTCTTGAATTGTCGCACGCCATCGTTAAACGAAGTATCATCATCATCACCAGGTTCGCTGGAAGAGATAGGGTTCTCCAAAAAATATCAATTTTTGTAGGACCTAAGATATATCAACTTTTACACAAATATAAGAACTAGATGAAGTAAAGATGGTGACTTGGTATAATATGTGTGGCGTATGATTTGTAGAAAAAGAGTAATAAGATGAAGAGAACTTTTATTAAAAACACACACAATACACACACAAGCACACACCTCAAATGAGCCTTTGAGGTGTTTAAATAGTAAGATACATGAGATGCCCTATGGGCTTTCTGTGGGCTTGGGCTTGGACTTGGTTACATGGTTGGATAACTTGGCTTATGAAACATAGCAAATAACATATTAGCTTGCCAAGTCCAAGGCCCAATGACTAAACTATTACTAATCTTAACAAACGACACAAAGTTACAATATGAGAATGGCCATCACTTCTATATAAATATTTTTAATGCTAACAATCTCCCCCTAAGGGGTGGTCATTCGAATGATGCTCCACGTGAGTGGGTCTTCCGTGTTCTTTGTCTTTAACTTTGTGTGTCGTTGTAGAATAGTCTTTAGTCTTTGTTCCTTCATGCTTTGTGATCTTTGATAACTGATTTTTCATCATTCTTTGTTCCTTAGTGATGTGGAGTTATCTGCCTTTCGTCAGATCTGCGTCTGTGGTGGTTGTTTGCCATTCCAACATGCTCATACATCTCCAGTCTTTGTGATATTCATATGCACGTAGTTCCCTTTCGTTCACTTCGATCTTTAGTCTTTATACTTTGTAGATTCTTCTTTTTGGCGTAGAATCTTTCTTTGATCTTTGTGTTGTATAGATCTTTGAGGGAGCTTTCTTTAACTTCCAGATGTATGTATGAGCATGTGGAATCTGTTGCCATGGATATGAAGTGTCCCTGCATATAAACAGTTAGCAATAAAACAACCGGTACTTACAGATAAGAATTAGAGATCGTCAACAGCATAGTGTGAAGACTCCTTCTAACCCTTACTAAGGCCGTTCCCATGTCAGATACTCTCGAGAGAGCTTACAAGACCTACTTAGTAGCTCAATGACTGGGTGAGTCGCTGGGGATCACTCCACGAATGTAGACTGTTTGAAACCACCGCGAACACTAAGCGTAACCCATAAAGAATTACCGAAGTGACCTGCTGTCAGGGCTGTTTGATGATGACCCTGGCAGGAATTTCCATTCAATCATTGAGAATCACAAAAGTGAATCCTCTCATAAATGTTCTGGAAAATAGCTAAGATCTGCGTAGGACTCTTAAGTTTACATCTGGCGTCCTTAATGATGAACAACCAGTGTAGAAATATCATGTGTTCCTATGAGATCTTTTGATGAATCTCGGAGCTCTAGACTCGATAAGTGCACATTTGGTTTCCTATGCGGAGATTAGGGAGAGGTCTCCTGCTTCAATATCAACCATCTCTAAGAGACAGGTCGATAGATTACACCGGTTCCCCGTGAGAATGAAACAAGTACCTTTTAAGAGATACCCGAGTGGTTAAGAAGGTTTAATGCAGTGCGTCACTGGGTCCATGACGTCTTTGTCTTCAATACCGGTGTCACCTTAGTAACAACCAGTAGCATATGAATTGTACCCGGTGTCTGCCCTAAGGTTGAACATATGGAGGGCTATTTCTTTTCACCCTTTTTTCATAACTTTTCTTTTTAATTCTTCAACCCCTTCTTTCTCCTTTCTCATTTTCTCCTTTTTTCAATCATACCTAAGGACTTCTAATTCTAATCTATTGGATTTGTCCTTGGGTAGATCCCTCCGGCTGTGGCGGATCATAGGACGGTTTTTCCTAACCTTAGTCACCTTATAACTCCATGACTATCCTATTGTTGATCACATGCCATAAAACCTTTTGTGAAAATCTCTCAAAGTGTTTATGATAAGAAAACACAATTTGTTGACACTTCGAGAGTTTTGCATTTCTTTTGAAGGACTCCCCCTTCACATGTGCTCATGAATTTTTTAAGAAATTTGCACATGCGTGAGGAGTTTGCACTTTTTGAATTGATCCACTTTCAGTGAGCATGACCGATTCGAGACACGCTTACATCACTAGTTAAACTAGCTTGAAGTTATTACCCGTCCTGGTCAAGTCTAAAGAAAGTCTCTCGATACGGTACATTCTACTCAGACAAGTCCTATTCGAGACACGCTTACATCACTAGTTAGACTAGCTTGAAATTATTACCCGTCCAGGACAAGTCTTTTCGATTACTGACATTTTAAGCTTCGTCAATTCATTGGTACATTCTGAGTCGAGCTCTTTTGAGATTCAGTCACATACTTTAAACATCTTTGATCACATTTTAATCATGTCTTCTCCCCCTCAAAAATAGCATATCGTGATATTTTTGATATCAACTGATTAATAAAAAGCTTTTTGGAGAGATAGACAGATTTGTTTTTGCATGAACTTGGAACATTTTTGATTGTACTCCCCCTTAATGATAGCATATTTAGAATTTCTTAAGGGTTTTGAGGGAGTTATCTTGAGCACTAATTTTGAGAGATTTTGAGAAATCTTTTGAACAATCTTGAAAAAGTGCACAAGAATTTTGTTTGAAAACGAGTTTATGCTTGAAATCTTTTTCGTTTGTTTAGACTCGAACTTTTTGAAAAAGATTTCGTCATTGAACGTACGAGTCCTTAATTTGAAAAATAATCAGAAGTCATTGTTCGGGTCCGGGTTTCGTACTGATGTATACGAAAGCCATAGTGAAGAAAATTTTGAGAAACGACATGTTTTAGAAAAACATTAAAAAGAACTCCCGCTCAAGCATCTGTACATATCCGTATCATTGTTAAATGACATTTCTAGAAACGTACAGAATATTGATTTATACGAGAGACATGTCGTGAGAAGAATATTTTTGGATTTTTTGATTTTATATTGTTTTTGTATTTTTTGAAATTTTATATTTTTGTATTTTGTTTTTGTTGGTTTTTCAAATTTTGTATTTTGTTTTTTCAAAAATATTTACAGCGAAGCGATTTTGAAAACTTTTTCAAGAAGATTCGAGAAGACGTTCTAGCTCCTCAGGAGTTAGGCTTCGCATGCCAATTCGTCGAACTAAATAGTCAAACCTTTCTTTTGGAAGGGCTTTAGTAAATAGATCGGCGAGTTGGTAATCAGTCTTAACAAAAAATAATTCAACAGTACCCTCTTCCACGTGTTCTTTGATGAAATGGTAGCGGACTTTGATATGCTTCGTCTTAGAGTGATGTACGGGATTGCACGAGATGGCTATGGCACTTTTTGAGTCACAATACATAGGTATTCTGTCAAAAGTAAAGCCATAATCTGTGAGCTGTGTCCGCATCCAAAGAACTTGGGCACAACACGCAGATAGAGACACATACTCGGCTTCGGCGGTTGATAGTGTAGTACAATCCTGTTTCTTTGACGACCAGCATACTAGCTTTTCACCCAAAAATTGTGCTCCACCTGATGTACTCTTTGCTGTAACTTGATCACCAGCATGGTCTGCATCTGAAAATGCTGTTAGATTAAACCCCGAATCCTTCGGATACCAAAGTCCCATGTTAATGGTGCTTCGTAGGTACCGAAAGATCCGTTTAACCTCTTTGAGGTGAAGTTCGGTAGGCTTTGCCTGAAACCGTGCTAACAAGCAAACAGCAAATTGAATATCGGGTCGGCTAGCAGTTAGGTACATGAGAGAACCGATCATGCTCCGATATTTTTTCGGATCGATGGGTTTCCCAAACAAATCAGCACCTATTTTTGGTGAAGTGACCATTGGTGTACCAACAGAATCACAGTTTTCCATTCCATGTTTTTTCAAAATCTCTATAGTATATTTAGCTTGATTGATAAAAATACCACGTGGGGATTGATGTATTTGTAAACCAAGAAAGAATTTTAGTTCCCCCATCATGGACATTTCAAATTTACTTTTCATGAGATTTTCAAAATGTTTTGAATGGTTAGGATTGGTTGATCCAAAAATAATGTCGTCCACGTAAATTTGAACGATCAAAATGTCATCTTTGAACTTTTTGATAAACAAGGTGTCATCAACCGTTCCTTTTGTGAAATTGTTTTTGAGCAAGAAAGATGATAGTTCGTCATACCACGCTCTTGGAGCTTGTTTTAAACCATAAATTGCTTTCTTAAGCTTGTAGACGTAGTCTGGATGATCTCTGTCGATGAATCCCTCTGGCTGACTCACATACACTTCTTCTTTCAGAGTTCCATTCAAGAATGCAGTCTTAATGTCCATCTGATAGACTGTGATGTTTTTGTGAGCGGCATAGGCTAAGAAAATCCGGACTGCTTCAAGTCTAGCTACAGGCGCGAATGATTCCTCGAAATCTATCCCTTCTTCTTGTGGATAACCTTTAGCCACGAGACGAGCTTTGTTGCGAATAACAGTCATTTCCTCATCCAGTTTGTTCTTCCACAACCACTTGAGATCAAGAACTCGTTTATCAAGTGGTCGTTCAACAAGTTCCCAACTGTCATGTAACAGGTATTGAAGAAATTCCTCCTGCATCGCTTCAATCCATGGGTTTTCTGCCATTGCTTCCCGAATGTTCTTAGGTACTTTGGTGCTTATTGAGCAAATGTAAATGCACAATTCGAGATCGGTGGCAAGTTGTCTCCTCGTCTGAACTGGCATTGAAGGATTACCAATAACATGTACTAACGGATGGTCTTTTGTCCATTGAAACGTAGAAGGGTACCTTTGGTTGAACGAATGTGTGTTAGATGGTTCTTGTAACCTTGAAGAAGATTCAGCAGAGTCTGTTGCAAACGGGTTTTCAAATACTGCTTCTCCTTCTTCTAACGCAACATCGTTTGAATTATTTGTTGGTTCTTCTTGAAAATTTGTGTTTTGATTTTGCTCATCAACGCTTGGTAGAACAGTTTCAAGTACTGGAGTTGCTTGAGTAGATGTAGACGATGTTGATGTAGTTGGTGCTTCAGCTTCGATTGTTGTGGATGCATCTTGTGGTGGTGGTGGTGGGTGATGGTTTTGAGCGGGTGCAGCGGACTGTTGTTGAGATGCATTTGTCGAAGTTCCACCATAATATTCATCAAACATTAACTCGAAGAAATTTTCCAGTTCTTGTTCTGAAGGTTTATCCATGTTTGTTGACTGAGCTCCTTGAGGCACGAGTCCTGAACTGATGTGTCCAGAAGTCTGCTGGTTTGGTGCGGGTCCTAATCCGTTTTGATTAGAAGCCATCGGATTAAGCGCGGGTTCTAGAGCGTATCTCTCAGAAGCCATTTGTGAAATCTCGTCAAACTTCACATTCATCGTCTCCATTATCTTTTTCGTTCTTCTATTATACACCCTGAATGCCCTCGAGTTTTCTGAATATCCAATGAAGATTCCAATATCACCCTTAGCTTTTAACTTCCCTAGATCTTCTCTGTCATTCGTCGGATAGCACAAAGCGCCAAACACGTGAAGGTAAGAGATGTCAGGTTTACGGTTGTTCACTAGCTCATATGGGGTTTTATTGAATCTCGGATGGACTAGGGATCGGTTTTGAGTAAAGCAAGCAGTGGCTACAGCATCAGCCCATAAGAATAGTGGTGCACTAGAATAGATTAGCATTGTGCGAGCAGCTTCCACAAGAGTTCGGTTTCTTCTTTCAACTACCCCATTCTGCTGTGGAGTTCTAACAACTGATGTTTGGTGTGTGATTCCAACATCTTCAAAATAGGTTCTTAACTCCTGATTTGTGAATTCTGTGCCATTATCTGTTCTTACAATCCTTACTGGAGCTTGAAGTAGAACTTGAATACGCTTCAGAAAGGTGATGATGATGCCTGGTGCTTCGTCTTTTGATCTCAAAAACTTTACCTAAGTATATCTTGAATAATCATCAACAATAACAAGAATATACTTCTTCCCATTAAAGCTTTCAACTCTCATTGGGCCACATAAGTCCATGTGCAACATATGTAACCTTGCTTCTGAACTAGGTACGGTTTTGGGTTTATATGATGCTCTTTTGCTTTTTCCTTGTTCGCATGATGGACATAGGTGTGCCTTGGTGTATTTGAACTTAGGAAGTCCGGTGACGATGTTGTCTTTGGCTAACTTGTTGATGGTGTCGAAATTGAGATGGGATAATCTTCTATGCCACAGCCAGGACTTAGTTTCGGTTGCCCTTGTCATAAGACAAATTGGTGATGTAGAAGCCATTTGGTTGATGTCGATGGCATACAAGTTTGTACCACGATTACCAGTTAAGAGATCATCACCAACCAAATTTCTAATAAAAACCGTGTTTCTCCTGAATGCAACTTCTAAATCTGCATCACAAAACTGCCCAACTGAAAACAAGTTGTGTCCCAACCCTTCGACGTAGTAAACTCGAGTGATTAAAAAATTCCCAAACTGAAGATCTCCAAAACCTAGGATAGCTGCTACATGATCATTTCCAAAGCGTACAGTTCCCATGAATTTCCATATGAAATTGATCAGCAGCTTTAAGTTCCCGGTCATGTGCTTGGAGCAACCCGAGTCGACCATCCAAAGACATATTTCGATAACCTGCCAAGAACAGAAGAGTTTGGATTTGGAAACCGTTTTGAATTTGGTTCCGTGGGGTTAGGAGTAAAAGCAGAATCACACTCATAGACATTTGCTACTTGTTTAGCTTGAGTTATTTCTAATTTGCCGTCCTTAAGAGTGAACTCTCTACCCGTTGGAATCCACATACAAAACTTAAGATAGTTCCTAGGCATTCGACTAATAGTGGTAGTCCTAAATCGTGCAACTAGTCATTCTATAGATCTGGATCTAGCACTAGGTCTTTTTGGAATATGCTTCTGTTCAGGCGTAACATACACATTCTTAGAAGCACATTCATCATGAACATCATTAATTAAACATTTCTTGCATATTAAACAAACAGAGTCATTACATGCATTAGAAACAGTACTTTCGACATTACATTCAGATGAAACATGTCTCTTATTACAAAGCGATAAATTCCTAGGGTGTTCTTCTACTTCTTCAGCTTTATTCTTGCTACTACTCTTAGAGACAGGCGAGACTCTATTGTTCCTTGTATTGCTCCTAGGCTTTAGTCTGCTGCTCCTAGAGGTGCTTTCTAGTCCTGTAGAAGGTAAGGCACACACATTAGGATTTATATTGTTGTCCTTTTTAGCATCCCTAGATTCTTTAGAATTATCCTTTTTGCACGCATTTGTCTTAGATGTGGAGGCAGACGCATTAGTGGGACTAATCCTAAAAAGGCCAGGTGCTATCACTTTTGGTGTTTCGACAACCGCTTTTCCTTTATCAACAATCTTAACATTTTCACTTTTCTTGGGCAAGGGTGTTGGAGTGACTGGTTTTGTCAAATCCTTTTTCTCATCGACTTTTGGAGCAAACCTTGAAATTGACATCCTTGGTTTTTGAACCGTGTTTGAAACATTTGGTTTCTCCAAAATCGATGGTTTTGCAAACTTAGTTTCCTCACCCTTCCTTTTTTGACTTTCAAGCTGAGCCCTCAAAATATCATTTTGCTCTTTCATGTTCTTTAAGGTACGCTCATACGACAATTTGTCATACTTGCATTCTTCCTTTTTCCGATCAAGTTGTTTAAAATATGACACATTTTCTTTTTCAAGCTTTATAAGAGCATTTTCATATTTTGAAACAATTTCGGAGGTCTCAGCTCTCAGTCTTTCATCGTCTTGAACAGAGTATGTTTGTAAAATAATGGACATAATGTCAGTGGTCATAACAGCTTCGAAGAGAGAATCATTCAGGTTTTCCAAAACATTTATGTTTTCACGAGTATCATTAGCTTCGTTTACCAGGGATTTGTGGTCCTTGACAAAGTCGGCCGTTTCTTTTAAGAAAGCTTGTTCAAAATGGATTACCCTCGCACTGATGTTATTCAGTGGGATAGTAATTTCGTTTTCAAAAACTTTTTTCTGTTCAATATGAAAACTGGAATGCCAGTTGTTAATATTGATTGTAGTTTTAGAAGCAACAATATTTTGAAGTTCTTGAATTCTCTTTTTAACGTCATCCAAAATTTCTCTAGCCTCACTTGTATTAAAAGTGTTGTTAGAGGATATTTGTTCCATTTTTGAAAGAGATTTGGAAGCAAGCACTTTCTTAGAAAACATTTTTGAGAATGGTCGTTTTATGGAAAACACAGATGGTTCTTTTTGTGGAACAAAAGTAATTCCCGAAAGTTTGTTCAATTTGTTGTAATCAATGGGTTTCAAATCCTTTTGTTTCATTTTAGTAATGCTCTCTTCGACATGTTCTATCGTTTGCACAGAATCCCGAACGACGGGAGGATCATGTTTAGTGTAAATCACATTACCATTATACAAAACATTCTGTTCTTGCTGAGCTTTCTTGAGATTACTGGGGGTGTTGTTACCGAGAGCCACTTTATGTTTCGTATGGTAAACCGGATTAGTTTGATTTGAAATCATTTTCATTGTTTGACTTGACTGACCCGATTTAACCACCAATTCTTCTAAATGAGCAATCATGTGTTCTGACTCTACGATATCGGCCAAAAGTTTGTCTTCTTTCTTTGCAAAGTCCTTTTTCAACTCATCCCTTTCTTTTTCAAGATTGGTATAAGCTATTTTTTGTTTAGAAAGTTGGTTTTGTAAATCAGAAATTTCCGCGTTTAAAGATTTTATCTTTTTGAAAGAATTAACATCAAGTGTATCAAACTTGAGTTGCAATTGTTTTTCCCTTGAAACGGAATTTTGATAACCAGTTTCTAATTCAGACAATCTTTTGTTATGAAATTCAAAAGCTTTAACGTTTTCTTTGTAACTCTCAAGCTCAGCGGTCAATTTAACATTCGCGGCCTTAACATCGCGATTGACCTTTTTCACATTCTCAATTTCAATACGACAATTATTCAATAATGATTCAAATAAAGCACGTGTTTCCTCATCATTCTCAGCATGCTGTGAAACGAAGCCTCCATTATGATTCACATCTGGAGTTGCTGAAGGAGTATTGCTACTACTTGGCGTGTCCAGGTATGTATCATAAGTGGGTGCTAGCTTCTCAGAATGCTGTTCCTCATGAGGAGACATATCAAATATATCATTATTGTGACATGTGTTGAAGTTGGATACCTCAGATGGTGCATTGGTGTCATAAACAGGAAGTGTATCAGAATCCGTGTCATACTTAGCTTCCTGAAGATTCGCCATAAATATGCAGTTCGCATCGATATCCTCTCTATCTTCCATGTCATCCATAAGAGCCATAAAATCATTCTCCTCGGCATTCAACTGAAATCCTGCTTCTGCCTTTTGTGCCAACATCACTGCTTTCTGCAAGTACGCTAGATCTTTCTTGTTCGGCTTAGTAGGATAGTTCCTTGCCATATGACCTACACCCTGACAGTTGAAACACTTAACCGGATTACCCTGATTCACATTTCCCAAATTCCCAACTACTGGAGCTGCAACATTTCTATTCAGATTACCCATTGCCTGATTACCAACATTCTGACCCCTCTGATTTCCAACAAACTGACCCAACTGATTCCCTGCATACTGACCATACTGATTTCCTGCATTCTGATTCCCTGCATTCAGCATATTCTGATTCCCCATGTTAATTCCAGTAGCATATCCTTGCTGATTCCCATAAACTCCAACCATTTGGCCTCCGTTGCCCATATTGAAACTCGGCTAACCAATCTGCTTATTGCGAGTGTTCGATGAAATCCTTTGGTTGTTGTTTGTTGGTGTAGAATAGCGTCCTTGGAATGCCTTTGACAGAAAAGCAAACGCTTGGGTCAATGCTGCAGTAGCTTCATCATTTTCAGTGAATTCTGGTTCTTGGAATTGTTGGTATTGCTGTTGTGGAATAACATGTTGTTGCTGTGGGTAGAACTGTTGTTGGTAGACCGGTGTTAGTTGTTGAATGTATGATGGTTGCATGTAGTTGTGAGTGGAAGATGATGATGATTGTTGTGTGTTCACTGGTAGCGGTGTTGGTGTAGTAGCAATTAATGCAAGAGGATCATGATTCTTAGCCAATCTTTCTTTCCTTACTTCATTAGCCTCAGCTTGGTTTTGCTTCAGAAAATCATAGAGTTGATCATAATTCACCTTATGTAAATCCTTTGTTTGATTCACAATTGTAACATAACGACCCCATTCTTCTGGAAGGTTATTGATGAATTTGATGTTTGTTGCAATTGTTCGAGGTGTCAACTTGTTTCTGATTAACTCATTCATCAAAGTGCAAAACCTTGTGTAGTAGGATTCAATCTGTTCACCTTTAGTGGATGTGAAATTCTCCCATTCAGTAAGAAGTTTGTTCTCAACGTCTTGTTGTCCAATCTCTGTTCCATGACATATCCTTCTAACACGTTCCCACATAGCATAAGCAGTTTCACAGCTGTCGACCGCAGCAAAGATCTCCCTTGGTAATCCAAGTTGGATTAAATGCATTGCCATATCATCTGCGGCGATCTGTTTCTTATCTTCCTCTGTGTAATCTGCTTCTGTTTGTTCACGCACGAATGGTTGAGTAGGAGGTGTTGTATTTGGATTACCTTCAATTTGAACTTGTCGTGGCTTGAATGGACCATTTGTAATGGAGTTGATCATTAATTTACCATCAGGCTTTGTTTTGATGTAACGAAGCATGCGGCTTGTCCATGGGAGATATCCACCTTTTTCGAGCATCGGAGGTCGGTTTTCCGCACCGGCTGCATGAATATCTTGCTGAGTAGCCATTGATGAAGTCTAGATTGATAAAGTTGATTCTTGGATCGTTCCAACGAAGTAGGAGCAGTGTTTAGTGTAAGTTGATGCAAGTTTTTATGGTGAAAAATTTGATCTGAAACCTTAAAACCTCAATAACTTCCGTTCGGAGTGGATTTGGGCCTCGAAGCTGGGCTTGAATGATCTTTAGTTTATTCAACGTGTCCTTCTTCTCGGTCTCGCGGTCGTTTTGACAGCTGATTCGTCGAAAACAGAGTTACGGTTCAAAAGTTATGGCCGTTTGAAGTTTGGTAGTCAAAAGTCCAAAACTTACGCGTAAACCTTGAATCTTACGCGTAAACTTTGAATAATCTTACGCGTAAGATGTTATGCGTAACCTTTAAGTTATGCGTAAGATCTAAGTTATGCGTAAACAATAAAATTGTTTATGCGTAGACTTTGATTTTACGCGTAAACTTAGAGTTTATGCGTAAGAATTGTTACGCGTCAGGTTTTTTCAACCAAATTGATCTCTCAAACTTATCCAAGCTTGAAAGATATCCCGTGTCGAAGTATTCCACAAACTTATCCAAGTCAGGGAAGTACTGAGTCACCGTAGCACGAAGAGAAGACCTTTGATGAAGTTATGCGTAGAATTCTGAAACTTACGCGTAAACAATATTAGGCGTAAGATCTTATGCGTATAATCTCAACTTGTGCGTAGAAAACCAATGTTAAGCGTAGGATCTCAATCTAACGCGTAGAAAAACCAAAGTTATGCGTAAGAAGAGGGTTTTGACCAGAGTTACGCGTAGGAAAAGGGTTTTGACCACAAGTTATGCGTAGGAAGTACTGTAGACAGCTGTTTCTTGTACTATTCACCCAAGTTACGCGTAGGATGACCAGAAAACTTCAAAAATACGATTTTTTCACCCAAAAACTCCTTTTTCACTTGTTTCTAATGATCAAATCTTTCCCAAAACACTTAGAATCACTAAAACTTCAATAAAAACAACAACTTTAACACTAAAACACGTAAAAATCAAAACTTTTTAATGAAAAGTACACGTTTTTACATAAAAAAAAACGAAACTTTTAAAGAGAAAGTTTGATGAAAACGATTTCCACACACTCCTAAATCATTGTTAGGCGATTGATACCACTTGTAGGACCTAAGATATATCAACTTTTACACAAATATAAGAACTAGATGAAGTAAAGATGGTGACTTGGTATAATATGTGTGGCGTATGATTTGTAGAAAAAGAGTAATAAGATGAAGAGAACTTTTATTAAAAACACACACAATACACACACAAGCACACACCTCAAATGAGCCTTTGAGGTGTTTAAATAGTAAGATACATGAGATGCCCTATGGGCTTTCTATGGGCTTGGGCTTGGACTTGGTTACATGGTTGGATAACTTGGCTTATGAAACATAGCAAATAACATATTAGCTTGCCAAGTCCAAAGCCCAATGACTAAACTATTACTAATCTTAAAAAACGACACAAAGTTACAATATGAGAATGGCCATCACTTCTATATAAATATTTTTAATGCTAACAATTTGATCCAGTGGAATGGGGCGTCCTGAATTCAATTAAAGCGACTTGTATAAATTACTAATATTAATGTGGAAAACAACTTGATAGTTGTAAATTTAATATACTTACCATGATCTCTAAAGTATTGCATCTCATGAAAGCATGGTAGTCCGAAATTTGCCCGCAACTTATGGCTACAGTCTGTTGCGGTGATCTTAAGGTTAAGTTCTTTTTCCATCTTGTCGAAAGCATGTTTGGAAACTGTATACCACAATTCTTGAAATAGTGGTGTATTACACGTATTTAGTTTCTCGTTCATGCTTCTATTGAAAGTCTCTTTTATCGCATTTTCTTGCGTAATGAGAATCTTATCGATAGACCTCAACAACCTGTCTAATTTTGACTGTGTGCCGTCCAAATATAATTTCAACAACGCGTGGTGAGCCTCAACTCTGCACGTTGTTGTCTGGCCGTAGGAGCGATATCGGTCGGTAATATACGAGATAAACATGGGTGAGTAATCTCGCAGCCAGTTATCCATATACGCAGCGATATCTGAAAAAGAAATAGAGCATACTAAAAGGTCATTCGGGTACTTACTTAAATAATTATAAACAATGAATTAATAATTTTTTTTATACCCGGATGGTTCACCAATCGCCGTTGTAGGCGTTGATAATGGTCCCTGAAGGATTCGAATGTCGGAGCTTTAATCATCCAATCCCATCGGTGTTTAATGGACTCATACTCTTTTTCACTGTCGAATTTATTTCTGCAAAACTTAAGCAGATTTTGCTCTATATGCCATCGATAGAGTAATCTGTGAGCGTTAGGAAATTCTTCTCTTATTGCCCCAACCAACGCTAAATCTCTGTCAGTGACGATAACACGTGGGTAATATCTTTCGTCTATCACTTGCTTCACACGTTGCATTACCAATTTAAAATTATGCCCCTTTTCACTGGATATAAAGCTATACGCCATTGAAAATGTTTTATTTGTTGAAGTTACTCCAACAATTTCCAACAACGGCAATTTAAACACGGTGGTATTGTACGTGGAGTCCATCAGCATTATTTGAGGGAATGTACACCATATAACATACGACGTGGGGTGCACAAAAAATAGCTCCTTAAGCACTTTGGTATGCTCATCTACCCTCGGGTACCGTGTATACCCTGAATCCCTCAAATGCGAGTACAGGACTTGAATTGGAGTTCTATCTCCTACTATGTCTCTTCGGAACTAATTTTGTGCGTTATATATAGTTCTAACGCTAGACACGTTATCCGGATTACGGCCCTGTATTGTCGAAAGTATATTGAGTGGTCGTACGTTATAATCTGTCAATTCTTTGACCAAACCCAACTCATCATATTTTAATCGCATTGCATATGGCACACCATGCAACGACTCTAGCATATCATGATTATGCGTATCATCCTTCACTCTCAAAACCCAATAATTTTTTGTTCGATGATATTTCGCTAGTAATCTGAATGGACAATTGGTTTTATATGTTTTGGTTTTCCGTTTTCCACTACCTCGTACGATATAATTCCCACCCTTTGTACACCTATAATTGATTTCGTTCATCAGACCATCTTCTGATTTGGTTCTATTTTTTACAATTACAAAACCGAGCTCCCGAGCTATATTTTGCACCCACTCAGTTACTTGCTCGTGAGAATCGAAAACCTGAAAATACGTACAATTTTATAACAATTTTTTATAACAATTTTTATAACAATTTTGTATAACAATTTTTATAATAACTACAATAATTACATTTTTTTATAACAATTTTTATAATAATTACAATTTTTTACAACATTTGCATTTTTTTTTACAAAATACTTTTTTTTTTACAAAACACAACCCTTTACAAATAATAATAATAATAATAATAATAATAATAATAATAATAATAATAATAATAATAATAATAATAATAATAATAATAATAATAATAATAATAATAATAATAATAATAATAATAATAATAATAATATTAAAAAAAGTTTAATACGCGTACGCGTATATCACCCACCCCCACACACACACACGCTATTTTCTCTCTCTCTCTATATCTCACATCTGTCTCTCATTTTCTCTCTCTATTTTAGATCTAGAAACGATTCTAGATCTAAAATTACTCTTGTGTTTAGATTGGTGATGTGGTATGTGATGGTTCATCAGTGGAATGTGATGGTATGTGCATGATTTTTAAAAATTAGGGTTCATCAGTGGAATGGTTTGGGTGTTTTGGTTAATTGGTGGGTGATTATGTGATGGTAATGTTATTATTATACTTGTGTGATGTTTAATTCATCACATCTGTGATAAAAATTAAAAACGCTTAATTTTTTAAAACTAGGGTTTGGGTGTTTTGGTTATTTGGTGGGTGATTATGTGATGTTAATGTTATTATGATACTTGTGTGATGTTTAATTCATCAGATCTGTGATAAAATTTAAAAACGCCTAATTTTTTAAAACTAGGGTTTGGGTGTTTTGGTTATTTGGTGGGTGATTATGTGATGTTAATGTTATTATTATACTTGTGTGATGTTTAATTCATCAGATCTGTGATAAAAATTAAAAACGCCTAATTTTTTAAAACTAGGGTTTGGGTGTTTTGGTTAATTGGTGGGTGATTATGTGATGGTAATGTTATTATTATACTTGTGTGATGTTTAATTCATCACATCTGTGATAAAAATTAAAAACGCTTAATTTTTTAAAACTAGGGTTTGGGTGTTTTGGTTATTTGATGGGTGATTATGTGATGTTAATGTTATTATTTTACTTGTGTAATGTTTAATTCATCAGATCTGTGATAAAAATTAAAAACGCCTAATTTTTTAAAACTAGGGTTTGGGTGTTTTGGTTATTTGGTGGGTGCTTATGTGATGTTAATGTTATTATTTTACTTGTGTGATGTTTAATTCATCAGATCTGTGATAAAAATTAAAAACGCCTAATTTTTAAAAACTAGGGTTTGGGTGTTTTGGTTATTTGGTGGGTGATTATGTGATGTTAATGTTATTATTTTACTTGTGTGATGTTTAATTCATCAGATCTGTGATAAAAATTAAAAACGCCTAATTTTTAAAAACTAGGGTTTGGGTGTTTTGGTTATTTGGTGGGTGATTTTGTGATGGTGGTTCTTTGGTGGGTGATTCTGTGATGGTGGGTATTTGGTGGGTGATTCTGTGATGGTGGGTATTTGGCGGGTGATTCTGTGATGGTGGTTCTTTGGTGGGTGATTCTGTGATGGTGGTTCTTTGGTGGGTGATTAAGTGTTGGTGGTTCTGTGTGTGGTGGGTGATTAAGTGTTAGTGGTTCTGTGGCTGTGGGTAGGTTAACACCTTGATCTGCCACCAATGAGTGGTATGAATACCTGCTCTGGCCTACCCCCACAGTCCACAGGTATGTGATATGTGATTATGTTGTGCTCTATGGTGATGAATGTGAGACTTGTGTTTCACTTTTGGTTCAGTTGGTTTGGGTGATCTGTGGTGATGAATACTTGTGGCTGTTGGTAGGTTAACACCTTGATCTGCCACCAATGAGTGGTATGAATACCTGCTCTGGCCTACCCCACAGTCCACAGGTATGTGATATGTGATTATGTTGTGCTCTGACCCCCCCTATGGGGTGGGTTATATTGACGGGGGCTATTCGGTTAGATTAAACCTCTCTAATATGCTTGATAAGCAGTTTCTGATGAAACTGCTTATCAAACTGCTTATAAGCAGTTTGATTTGAAACTTTGTTTAATCAGTTTGCTTTTGAAACTTGATAAGCAGTTTGTTTTTTAAAAAAAAAAAGAGAGATATGGCAATGATGATTTAAAAAAAAAGTATTGATTTTGGCGTGGCATTACCGAATGGACATGAAAAAAATTTTTTTTTGCAACCTTTGAAGTTGCAGCCAAATATGATAAAACTTGCTTATGATGCACCAATTTATAATCTGAGCCTAATGTTACCTCTTGTGTGTTAAATGGTGAATTTGACATATTGGCAGCCTAAGATCTTTGTTGTGTTTCACTTGCGGCTTTCACTTGCTGCTGCTTGTGTTTCACTTGTGTGCAATCTCCTAAGAAATGGTTTGTTAGAATATTTAAATAGCGAGGGTTAATCTAACCAAATATCCCCCGTTGCTATAACTTCACCCCTTTCACTTGTTTGTGATATTGATTGTGGTGAGACTTGCTTTCACTTGTTTGTGATATTGATTGTGGTGAGACTTGCTTCTTTGTGAGCCTTGTATATAATTGGAGCCTTTCTTTTGAATTATTGCAGTGCTCTTTACTTTCCCGTGAGTATTTGTAGGAATCTTTACTTTCTACTGTTGTGAGTAACATGGGTGCAGTCTCTGCAGTGAATTGAGAATCTTACTGTTGTGTGGAATGTGAGACTTTGTGTTTCACTTTTGGTTCACTTGGTTTGGGTGCAATCTGTGCACATTTGGGTGCAATCTGTGCACATTTGGGTGCAATCTGCTTGTGTGCAATCTGTGCACTTGGTGGCAAATCTGTGCACTTTGGTGCAATCTGCTTGTGCAAGCTGCTTGTGTGCAAGCTGTAGTTGGACAAAATATTTTTTTCAAAAAAGGCGATGACGAATGGTTTTCTAAAAAACCGAACGGCATGGCAAAGTGATATTTTTATCACTTTGCAGCCTTCATATCCGAGCCTAATATTTGGTTATATTAACCCTCTCTAAATATGGTAGGGTGTACTTGTTTATATATTTTTTTTCTAAATCGGCGATGAAGAATCTGAGCCTATTAGCAAACAAACAGAAAAAAAAAAAAAAAAAAACAAACAGAAAAAAAAACCCCTGCATGAACAGTGCAGTAACAGTAGGCTAGTGTTAGGGAGGGTGGGGGTAGACCCCGTTTCCCTAACACAACCCGAGGGATATTAGGGATTGTGTAAAGTTATAACTGATTTAAGTGTGAATCGGGTCAAGGGTAGTTTAGGATCGGGTCTTATTTCTTGGGCTGGTGTCGACTTTTGAAAATGGGCTATGATTTTACTTGTTACTTGGGCTGATTATCTCGACTATTTCTTTGAGCATAACATTCATTCAACCGAAAAACTTAGTAACTTAAGTTAAATGTACAATGATGATTAGTGTTGCTAACTTTCATTATACTAAATTTTTAGTTATTAATTTTTTGTTGGACTGATTATTTTATGGAGTTATAACGTTGATATTGGAGTTGCGTCTAGTGCAAAGATGATATAAGGGTGCTTTGTTGCTCAGTGATGGGTTTGTTTAAGTAAGTGATATTAGGGATTTTGGGTTAATAATGGGTACCGGGTATTTCTTTTGGGCCGAGTATTTCATTTGTAGTTGGATTGGACTGCATGGGCCGATATTGTCTTAGTACCACATTATTAATATGATTACCAAATGAAAATTTTGAACTTTGTGGTAATTCAAATTAATCTTTGGTATTATTATTATTAGTATTTTTGGTCTCATAAATTTCTACGGGATACATATTTCACGGCTAAAGTTTTCAATGAATTTCAAATGTAACTACGGGGATTTGGGATTAATTGATCGGGATTCATCTTTTATCACTTGGTTTGGGCTGAAATTTCAAAATCGGGTACACAATGGGCCGTTCAGTGGTATTTTGGATTGATGGGTTGAATTTGTTGGACCTGGTTAGTGTATTAATATGGACCGTATACAACAAGTTTTGGTTGTATGAAAATGGTTTAAAGGTTGTTAATTTGCTATAAGGTCTAATGCTTTGTGGTATATTATTTGGCCTATAATTATTTTTGGGGTTACGTTTTAATGACAAGATCGGGAAAACCATTATCAAGTTCACTATAAATGATCATACGGCTAAGAAATTGGACTTGGAATGACAAGTGATTACGGAGTTGATCGGGTATCACTTATTTGAAATTGAAGTTGACCTTCACGAAGGCGCGTACTTACTTTCAATGATATCTTGCTCGTGCTTAATATTTAAGTTGAAGACTTGGTTTATCTAGTTACCAGCAGTCGGGGTGGATGGTTGAAGACCTGGTTAACTATCACTTAAAGGAGTTACAGTATAGTACTCAGTGTCACACGCAGATGTCGTTGTGGATAATCGCAAGAGGTGTTAATATCTCATACTTTGGTTGAGTATTGAGTATTTAGAGATTTTCATGGTGCACAAATTCTCTACACCGTTCTTCCAGCAACAGTGCAAGCTTAAGTAACAAATTTGAGGAATTCTACTTCATTTTCAAGTTTGGTATATCGGGTTTACTTCACCAAGTGGTCACAATAATAGCCGAAAAAATACAGGGTTGGTTTCTTAGCTAATGGGTTTAAAGATTGAGATGTGATCAGCAGTTCTCATGGGATATTCGATGCTACTGCACGTCAATGATACTTCACAGTCTAAGTAAAATCTTTCAAGATCCTTCAATGTCCTTCATGATTTTTCAAGGTGTTTACTTAAGACAAGAACTTCTCGTGTATATGGTCGTACACGTCAATGATCTTCCGAAAGTTCGAAACCATCACGGGGGAGAAATGTGTACTTTGATGTTATATGGTCAACCTCCAGGGGGAAGTAGTTTATACTACTTTACTTAGCATGGTTTGTGAAGTATTCTACCTATGGGAGAAGAATTGTTGATGGTCTATTGCATGTTTCCCCTAACAGTTATTCACCAAAACCAAATTTGTCAAAACACATACAATTTATCATTGTCTTATGGTTTCTTCTTGGTTTTGTAAAATCCCGTAAAAGAATTTATTTCTCGGTTTAAACCATAGATTTGTAAAATCCCGTGATGATGGAATTATCCTGGAGTAAGTAAAGTGCATTGACGGATCTTAATTGATTCTGGTGCTACAGTGTCACTTCGAAGAAGGGATTATGCGTGTGCTTCATGTATTGGATGTTTTTTTGATATACTTCATGGCAACTTGGTTATAACAAAGTTTTACGGGGATATGCATTTTTGACAAAGATCGGGATTAAACCATTATCAAAGTTCATTCAAAACATCAAAAAGAGCTAGATTTGGACATTTAAACTACAAGATGTGACTATGGCGTTAATTCATTATTATTTATTTGAGGTTGAAGTGAAATTTCACGGGTGCGTGTACTTAATATCTAAAGATATCGGGGTTGGTTGGATGAAGATTCTTCTGGATCCTTGCTCGAGCTTTTAACATGCAATGACGAAGACTTGGATATCTAGTTATTTTTTGTGACTCTTCTTTTCTATTACTACAAAATAAGTATCAATTTAAGGAGTTACGGTGTAGTGCTCAGTGTCACAACTCACTTGTAGTTGTCGATATTCAAGAGGTGATGTACGTCTTATACTTGATGGTTGGTTGGTTGAAGAGTATAGAGTACTAAGGGATTCGATGTTGCACGAACTCTCTACACCGCTCCTATTCATATATTAGTGCAAGCTTAAGTCACAAGTTCAAATTATTTTACTTCAGTCTCAAGTTCATTATTTTGGGTTTTTCTCCATCAGTAGTCACGACAAAGGGCTGACAGAATGATAATGAGGTTGGTAACGAGTTAGTAGAGAGAATTAGAAAAGATAGAGATGACGTTTGGACACAACGGTTCAAGCCTCGTTCTTCAACATTATGGCATCCGTAGATAACACTTCAGGCCTCATTCCTCAAAGAAAAGAAATGTGTACGTGTTAGTGCGCCTTATCTTAGAAAGAAAGAGAAATCTTCTTATTTATGACCATTCTCATCAACAAGTTTCACGCTTTTCCCATGTTCGTACAGTCATCAAGTGGATCGACATACATAGGATTATATTTTTGTGCTTCACTTATTCAATCAACAATTGCAAACAGGCATATGCAATTTTTGAGGGGGATAAGGGAAAGGATGAAGATACTACATGTTGATGATGTTTGAAGAATGGTCACTCGGCTCTTGTACGCAGATATTTTCTCCCTCTAAGGTTTAACACATTTCAACAAGTGGTTTAGGCGTATTACAAGCTTCATGGAGCTCTTCATTTGCTAAACCATTGATGAGGAAACAAAAGAGGGGCTACTCTAAGAGTGTTTTAATCATCATCTTCTTCACAGTAGTTTTTGGTGCTATACACATATTTATGCTGCATCTGATAAATTTCAACCATCACGGAATCTCAACTATGGCAAAACTGTCATTGCATGCCATTTTTTAGGGAGAGAACAAGTGTATGTCCTTTTTCCTTTCGACTATGGCAAAAATGTCATTAGCATGCCACTTTTGAGGGAGAGAATAGGTGTTTGTTCTTTCTATTCTTTCATGGGAGGAGTAATGTGTATGCTGGGGTTATAAATCATGAAGGGATCGAGCTTAATTATTCATGTCGGGGAATTAGTGTCTACCTCTTCGATATATTCCATGGTTTGTTACTTTATTCGAGTTCTTTAGCCATTGCAGGGATTTGAACTTGGTGTTATCATTTAGTACTCCAGTTGATTGATTGATTCAGATAAAGAAGAAGATGGTTAATATCAAGACCTTCAAACGTGATCATGACGTTAAAGTGTTGAATCTATAAAAAAGGGATGGTCAGTTTGAGGGGGAGCCGATTCAGAAACTTCACAGGTTCTTGAAAAGGCTCTTTACATATGATGACCTAATTGAGGGGGAGCAAACTCAATTAGTCATCATCTCATGACTCCTGAATACTTCAGCTCAGGAGTCGTGAGGTTTATCGATATTTTCTCACGGGCTAATATTATTATTGATAAAGGGCTTCCAGTTATAGATAAAGGGCTTCCAGTTAATGCTTCATGTACACATTATTATGATGATTCCGATTAATCACAACCATCAGGGGAGAGGAATGTGTACACCAAGGATGCACAACAAGTTCACTTGGTCGGACTTAATCACTTATTCCGGAATTGATAAATGCAGAGATGATCAGTGGTTCAACCTGTTACTTTGGTAGTATCATTTCATGTGTCCATCACGAGCTGATTAATCGTAACCATCAGGAGAGACAAATGTGTACATCAAGGATGCACAACAGGTTCACATGATCGGGCTTAATCATTTATTCCAGAGTTGATATCCGCAGAGATGATCAGTGCTACAACCTGTTACTTTGGTGTTATTGTTTCTTCTTGTCTTTGGGTACATGTGTACGTTATGGGCTGATTTGTTATATGTAATATGACTGGAATGCATTTGGCAAGATGAAGATATTGATATTCTATTCCCCAAATGGACAACGTTGAAGAAGGTCGAGTCTACAGTCTGTTCTACATTTTCTTCTGTGTGTTAGAAGACTAAAGATGATATGCATTTAATTATCAAAAGACTTCTTCATATTTAAGGCATTCATCAAGAAAGGTTGTCAGTTTAGAGGAGAGCACTAATTATGGGAGAGTGAAAAGTATGTGTTAAAATCCCTAATTAGATGTGCTCACATTGCTCTTCGGCAAGTTGATTCTCACAGGATACATTTAAGCTTATTTTGTTCTTCTCACAAGATTTCAAGTATATGGGCATAAAATGTGTTGTTGATTATGAGGTATCAAAACCAGCAAGGGGGAAGGAGACATACATCAGAACGCACAATGAGTACACATGATGAGCTTTACCCTTCTACTTAAGTGAAGTTATTCCAGGAAGACAAATGTCATAACCGCAGAGAAGATCATTGTTTTAACTCGTTCTTTTGGTGTATTATTCCAACTATGTGGGGGAAGAGATGTAAGAAATAGTTTCTGATGACAAAGACGTACACAATTGATTGTGTTTGTACTTCGGGTTTCTGAGCTTCATATAATGAGACTGATTGCATCATTTCAACTACTTGGGAGGAAGTGGTCTCTGGATACTTTTTGGTACGCATTACTTCAGCCTTCAGCAGGAAGAAAGATGAGAAGTACTATTCAGGTGTGAGAGATACATTGCTGAGCTATCAAAGCTTCACATTGAGAAGGCTCAAGTTCTAACGACTATTCAGGAGCCTCAAACGCTTTGGTGGTGAAAGTTTAAGAGATGTTGACTACTGACTTCTACTACATGCAGACCGATATCCTCTTTTCGGTACTCATGGCAACATCCTCTTAAACTGCATAATATCCTTTTGTACATATTTTAAAACCAAAAAGAAAATAGAAAATTATAAAACCAACAAAATCCATAAAAATCGAAAAAAAAAACATAAAAATTCCAAAAATATTCTTCTCGAGACATGTCTCTCGTATAATCAATATTATGTACATTTCTTGAAATGTCATTCAATAGTGACACGGAAACATACATATGCTTGAGCGAGAGTTTTTCTATTTTTTCCAAATAATGTTTTTTCTAAAACATGTCGCTTCTCAAAATCTTCCTTAATTATGGCTTGCAGTTATTTCAGACTGCAACCCGGATTTAAACTTATGGTTTACTATTACTTCAGATAGCAACCCAGTCTTATTATTGGGGAAAGTTCATCGTCAAAAAGACGACTGTTCCTAACAAAGGCATGAATTACTTTATATTCGTGTCTTTTCGATCTGATGTACGCTTAAGTGCATCATTTCTGGTAAAAGAAGAGAAGTCTTCTTTACATCACAAATTCTTTTCCTTCAATGATTCTTCGTGAAAGGATTTGCTCCAAACTTGTTGGTACCATGGCTTTTGAAGATCAAACAAACTTGAAACGTTGTTTAAAAAATTTGCCACTCCATCGATGATAACGGATTAATCTTTTGTGCAAAATGATTAATTTAAAATGCGTCATCGATTGAGGGGGAGAATGATTTCAAAAACAATATATCATCAAAACAAGATCTTTATGCATAAATACAGTGTATTAAGTGTGATTGTTATGTGTTAGTATATGAATCTTTCATGAGTTTCTCTTAAACTCTAAATCATTTATAAACTCATCATTTATAACAAATAACATACTCCCTCAAGGTTTGAGGGGGAGCTAATGTATCGTCTCAAAATCAGTCATTCTTAAATCTCACACATCTTTCTTTCAAACTCTTTAAACTCATTTAAATTACTTGGAATCACAAATCTTAAACGGTTTGAAATTTTTGATCGGGGGAGAAGATGTGATTTAAATATGAAAAACTGATTAAAATGTGATGTTTTGAATCTAAATGCATGCTCTCCCATATGTGCCAAACTCATTTTATATATCAATGCACATATTGAGGGGGAGCAAATGGCCTGTGAAAAAGGATCCTTGCATCTCATGTGAGTGCATCTCAGTCTTGACTCATGAATTGACGAAACACAACTGTCTTGAATCGAAAGGACTAATCCTGGATGGGTAATAATTTCAAGCTGGTCTAACCAGTGATGTAGGCGTGTCTCGAAGAGGAGTTGTCTGAGTAGAGTGTACCGTTTCGAGAAACTCTTAGTGGTCTTGACCAGGCCGGGTAATAATTTCAAACGTGTCTCGAATTGGTCATGATTTCTAAGAGTGGATCAATTCAAAAGTGCATTTCCTCCCGACATGTGCAAAATTTCAAATCAAATCATATGAGCACATGTTAAGGGGGAGCATTTGAAAATGACAAAACTCTCAATGTGTTAACAAAATGTGTTTCTCAATTATAAACACATTGAGAGAATTTTCAATAGCTTGGTTAATGGCAACATAGGATAGTCATGAAGTTATAAGGTGGAAAAGGTTAGGAAAACCGTCCTATGATCTGCCAGAGCCGGAGGGATCTACCCATGGACTATACCAAATAGATAGTATTAGAAAGTCCGTAGGTATGTTTAAGAAAAAAGGAGAAATGTGAGAATGGAGAAAGAAGGGGTTGAAGAATTAAAAATAAATGAAATGAGAAAGGGTGTAAAGAAATAGCCCTCCAATTATTCAACCTTAGGGCAGAAACTGGGTTCAATTCATAATCTACTGATGGTTGCTAAGGCAACATTGGTATTGAAGACAAGACGTCATGGACCCAGTGACGCACTGTACTAAACCTTCTAGCCACTCAAGTTCTCTTGAAAGGACTTGTTTCATTCTCACGGGGAACCCTGCATAACGTATCGACCGCTCATTGCGAGCCATGTTGATACCAAAACAGGAGACGCCTCTCCAGTCTCTAGGAGCGGATCAAAATGCACTATTGAGTCAAGAGCCAAGAGATCATCCATAAATCTCATTAGGACACATTTACAATATGCTTACTGTTTCTCACAATGTGGAAAGTAAGATAATATATTTAGAGTCCTACGTATTATCCTTGTGGTATTGCTAGAACATCTGAGTGATATGCAATTATTCACGATGAAGATGGAAATCATGCTAGAGTGAACATCAATCAAGCTCTTGGTAGGTGACATGTGAGATCCTTCATGGATCAAACTAGTGACAACTAGAAAGCAATGATGGGGGGATTCGTTTTTGAATCAAACTTGTTCCAGGAAATGAATTGACGGATACTTTTGGAAAATCCTTCGATATGCTCAACTACTTTCTTTCGAGCACATTGACTGCGCATAATTTTCAAACAAAAGTATTTGACATAAAATTGATGTTTATCATAAAACTCTCGTTGTATTGCAAAAACTCTTTCTCTAGCAATACGCGATCGTTTTTCAAAATCAATTTCCTCATTAATCAGTGAATTATTAATTCACCGGTTCACTCACTCCGTGTTGTCTACTTTGAGAAGCTCCGATTGAGAACGGCTAGTATAGCTGCGAAACCCTATCAAGGAAATTCTTCGGAATTCTACCTGATCACAAGCAGTAATTATACTGATTAACGGGGAACCGTGGTTCTTGCAACCCTATTCAACGAAGGTGAACAAAGACACTTTCGTGTGTTTATTGCTAACTATTGTGTGCAGGAACACCCGACGGTTGCAGCTGGTGGCAAATGAGACGTCAATTCATAACCTCATGCTCACACTCCACACTCACAATTAAAGACATCATGAAAATTGAAAGATCAACAAAAATGCTTTCGCAACTCTGATGCAAAGTTTCATGATCCATAAAGGTGTGAGCATGACGGTCCGATGGTCACTACATCACATGGAGGCGAGTCCACAAAGGATGATTTGGAGATTTACGGTGGCTGATGATCTCAATGAAAGCTCAAAGATTACACAAGTCAAAGAACTTATGCTCAAAGATCACTACTTGCCGTGCAAAGACAACAGTTGAAGAATCAACGGATACAAGCTAGAGCTAAAGATCAATGTATAGAATGCCAAGATTCAATTTATTTTTTTCTAGGGTGACCTCCCTTAGGGGGAGATTGTTAGGATTAAGAAAAAGGTTCGGTCACCCCATGTATTTACATACTTAGCGTAGCTCTTAGCTTAGTATATATTAGAATAGATATAGTCACACCGTGGAGGACGGACGGGTCTTTACCCACTGTACACCTAATCCACAGCCCGCAGGAGGGCGTATATTGTAAGTGTATATATACCCCCTTCCCACACAAGGGAAGGGTTGGTTGTTTCATTCAATACACACACCTCATTAGGTGTTTCTCTCACTAGAAACATCCCCTCTCTAATCTCTCTCTCTAACTCAAACAATAACTATCTTGATCTTCCATAACCCAAGACCACCCAAATCACCACATGAATCAACAACATGTTTCGACCCTACAAAGATCTTGCTCTCTATGACAAGGAATGTTGGAATGATCCCCGTGACTAGAACAAAACGGTCAAGGCGATATCTTTGGCTTTAAATAATTCAAGCATTCCCGGTCGTAGTATCATGGAACTGGAGGACCAAGTCAAGTTTCTCATGAAATCCTACGAGGCTCCTAAACCTTCAAGCCAAGTGAACAAAATCACTTCTTTATGTGAATACTGTAGTGGTCCCCACAACACTCGTGATTGCATGAAACTCCCCGAACAAGCTTTTGCGGACTACGCATCTTCGCGTATCGATGGAGCGGGAGACAAGTGGTACACTTTCAAGCCCGAGCCAAACACTTCTGGTGATTCCTACAACCCCTCTTGGAAAAATCACGCAAACATTAGGTGGAAGCAAAACCAACACCCCTCTCAAAAAAATTCTTTCAATCCACCTAATTGTTTCCAACCAAACGGCCCAACCCGAACCATACATTCAATAACAATCCTTCCAACAATTACGGTAGTTCCAATAATTTTGAATGATTGATGTCCAATTTTGTGGCATCTCAAGAAGCGCGTTTGACAAAGTTTGAAGCCGATTTCAAACAAAAGCAAAGCGAGATGACAACAAAAATTGACACCTTGTTGAAAATTCTAAATGACTAAGACTTAGGAGCCCTTCCAAGCGACACAGTCAAGAACCCAAAACTAAACATTAACTCCATTCCATCAGTTTAACTAAACATTAACTCCATTCCATCAGTTTTGTCTCCTAGTTCTTGCCCACAATATTACTCGATCAATGCTATGAGCAAGTGTTTCAAGCAAACTCAAGTTCTTAAAAAAGACCAACATGATGAAACCACCAATAAAAAGTCGGTCAACAAAATTAATTGAAACACCTCTAACTCAAGACCTTGACGAAGAATTCAAAGAGCTTCACCTTGAGCGTCCGGTCATTGAAGTCTTAGCTTGTGCTCCGTACTATCATGCCCTTTTGGAAAAATATGAGAAAAAACTTAAGTTAGGTAAAAACGGGACCGCTTTCGTTCAAAATAAATTACCTAAAAAATTGGATGATCCGGGCATATTTGTTTTACCTTGCAAGATCGGGAATTCTGAGGCTTTTGACACATTAGCCGATCATGGGTCAAGCCTCAATCTGCTTCCATTATCCCTTTACACCATTCTTAAGCCAGGTACATTAGATGAAACGGAAGTAATTATAGGTCTTGCGGATGGAAGTGTCGCATATCCGGTTGGGGTAGTAAAGGACGTATTGGTGCACATAGGAAGACTAACTATTTTAGTCGATTTCTACGTCCTTAATATGGTTAGTGACACTACATGCCCTTTGCTAATAGGAAGAGGATTTCTAGCTACCGCAAGTGCGATGATTGATTGTAAGGAATCTAAAATATCGGTAGGATAAGGTGAAACCTGTGTAACACCCCCAATTCATGGTTGCAGCGAAATTCGAACTGGGTGTTACTTGACGGCACAATAGTCACAATAATAGAAAACGAACTCCAATTGAGTCGTTTTAAAAGATTTATCATTCAAATTGTATAAATATCAGAGATTACAAAATGAGGTCCCAAATGGTTCCATGTTTACAATGTATAATAAATGAGTTTTTGAATGATAATAAAATTTATAGCCCTCTTGAGTATCCGTGCCCTTCCGTGCCATCCTTGATCGTCATGAACCTGAAATACATGCTTGAGAGGTCAACACAAAGGTTGAGTGATATTCATAGAGTTTGTTTAATGTTTGAACACAATGTGTTGGTAGTAAATCGTTGAACACAATAATCGTAGTGTTTGTAGTTAAATCGTTTGAACACAATAATCGTAGTGTGAGCTATAGACTCACACCAATGTTTGGAAAACAAAACAGGTAGGCTACGTTATTATACGCCCATAAAATGTATTATACACTAAGCTTATGACACCAAAACGTTAACGTGTACCAATATCGATCGGCAGATTTGTCCCGGTAGGTACTTTGCCGTCATACCTAATGTCTCAAATATTAATGCATTTGTTTGAACTTAGTCAAAACAAATGGGATTCGTCAATCCCAATAGGCCTATTTACAATATTCGCGCTCACTTGCAAGTAACCCTCGCAAGTGATTAAATGGTTCATAATAAGGGATCTTGGTTTGGCAAGGATGTTACTTAGTGATAATAAAACATAGTCGAATAGCATACAGTAGAAAGCATTGTGTTCGAGTAGAAAATAATAGCATGTATTCCCCCCAAAGGTTTGTAAAACAATTACGCAATAGAAAGTGGGGCTATGAACTCACCTTGAGTTGGATGATGTATAATGAGAATGATGGATATGTCGTAAGAACTTCTACGAGCAACCTAGAATAATTGTTGTAACTTAGGTTTGGAATAATGTCCAAGGAAACATAAACATGCCAATATATATATTTTGCATTTAGTCCATGATGTGGTATGATGTATAGTGTAAGTCTTTGAAAGTAATGATTCATGAAACATGTATGTCTTGTATATCGTTTACTACCGTTCGGGCCGACATAATTCAGAAGTCATGTTAGTAAGCGTTCGAGGAGCCAGGACACTTTAACTCGTAAATCCACAACTCAACTCGACGGCTTACATAATGAACTCCTCACATGAGGCTCCCTACTATTGTAGTAGTTGATGAAATATATAGATATAAGTTTTGATCCGAAAAGTTACATGTCCGATATTTGAATAAACTTAGGAAAGTTTATTAGTACATGAAGATTGTTATTAGGGGTAGTTTCATAAGTCTTGTATGACCATTTTCTCTTGTAATATCTCATGGTTCCTTTAGATGAAGTAGATCCAAATTGTATGTTCAAGTTATCGCCAACTTCTCTAGTTCATGTATTTGCCTTGGTAAGCTTGTATGGTCATTTCGTCATGGCCTTGCCATGACCTTTGGTCATTGTTCCATGGTCTTGAGACTCAACCTTGGCTCTAGCCATGGTTGTGGTCTTGATTCTAGGTCATAAGACCCCTTTGGTCTTCATAAACCATAACTTATATGTAATGACTTTGGTATAAAAATGGGCTGTTAAGATTTTGAAGAATTTATCACTCAAAAAGCGTTTTCAGGGCTCGAGCTTCTTTAATCCTGAACGAAAACGTCGTTCCGGAAAACTTTCGTTTTTTAACTTTTTGATGAATCGGACCAGAAGTGGGACTTTCAAAACCCAAATTTCATCAGAATGGTATTTGGCAGTTTGCCGCAAAGTTTTGGTAACTTCAAATGGGCGTAACTTTTGACTCGTATACTCGTTTTAGGTGGTTCAAATTGCTATGGTTTCCTTGTTAAGTCCTCTACTGTAATATGTAATGATCCAACATCATATTTTTACCATTTTGATCAGGTCTTACCAAGAAAGTCACTAGTTTACTTGTTTTAGTAACTTGTTGTAACAATCAATAACAATAACTTGTTTTAATCATTTTTATACATCATGGACATTTATACAAGACATAATATAGCAAGAATAACATGTAAATGATATGAACATGATTAATTTACAAGAAGCATGTTAGGGTTTGGCTCACAACTTTTGGCTTTCAAAGATGAAAGGAAGTTAACATGTAAGGATAGGACATTGATAGACTTGCTTCAACCCACTTCACTTCATGCAATCTTTCTACTCTTGTAATCTTGAAAGATGGATGATGAAGGTTGAGGTGAATTGAGTGGATTTAAACTCAAGAGAAATCACCAAGTATGTTAGGGTTTGGAAGAGTTTTGGTGAATAATAAGCTAACTAGGGTTTCTATCTTGATCTTGCACTTGATCCTTGCTAGAACTAGGAAGAAATAAACTAAGTGTGATGTGTTGTGGAGGGTGTGAGATGGACGGCAACATGGGGGGATGGGGGGCTTTTATAGGGTCTTAAGGAGGTTACTTGTGTTGACTTGTCAACCCTTGGAGGCCAAGTTCAACACATGTAAGGATATAAGTCCATCAAGCTTGAGATCAAGCCACCTAGTGTGAATCCTCCCCCCTAGAGGCGGTTTGGAGTGGATAGGAAGGGACGAGTTGCTCTTGGATGATATTATCCAAGTATTGGATGAGTTTTGACTCCGGGAAATGCCAACCGTAAATGATTAAGCCTCAAAACGTAAAACCGGGTGTCGTAAAATTATGGAACTTGAAAGTATTGATAAACATATCCATATGTTCCATAATAAAATATAAAATGAGTGGTAGGTTCCATTTGGGTGGTAAAACCCTGCTAAAAACTGGAAACACGGGTCTAAAACGCGTAATACGTAAAACGTACGAATATTGCGTAAAATTGAGAAAAGTAAAATGTTACTT
Source organism: Artemisia argyi (assembly GCA_030686995.1). Classification (NCBI taxonomy): domain Eukaryota; kingdom Viridiplantae; phylum Streptophyta; class Magnoliopsida; order Asterales; family Asteraceae; genus Artemisia; species Artemisia argyi. The sequence goes on from CM060696.1 coordinate 43,936,562, forward strand.
TTCTAATGTGATAAAAATGATTTAAAATGACTTATAATGTCTAGACTGGGCTCAGTCTAGTGTCGGTTGGTATTAAATGTCTTTTAAACATCAAACCGTAAGCCTAAAAATCACGAAATGACTTATAACATCAAGGGATGATTTTTGGTCAATGGAGGAGGGAAAAATATGTTGACTTTTTCTAATAAGTTGAAAACTCAAATCGTCTTAGAAACGCGTTTTGTGGTCTAACGGTTAATCGCCCATACGGTTAAGCGTGCTTATGCGAGAGTAGTACAGGCTTGGGTGACCTGCTGGGAAAAGTAATTAACCTGAAAATGCGAATTGTTACAGTCTCTACCCCTTACGGGGAACTTCGTCCCGAAGTTCTTTGTGTGTCATATGTTGGAGTGGTGTCGATGAAAAGGTGTGGTTACTTATGAGGACTAAAGTCTGGGGTTACCAGTGATGTAGTTTGATTTGTCATTTCAGTGTATGGTGTAGGATGAGGCTTACTTTTATGTAGGAAAGGTATGGTAATAGTCGAATATCAAAGGAAATTGATATAGCAGTCGGATATTAATAGGAATTGATATAGTAGTTGAATATCAAATAGAACTTGATATAGTTGTCAAGTATCAATAGCAATTGATATAAGAATCGAATCATGGAATAAGCGATGAACATGTGGTTGGACCAAGTCCTGTTTGAATTGTACGGCTGCCCATGCATATGGCTACATGGCTTCGCAATGAGTTTGGTACGACTGCGCATGCGTATGGTTACATGGCCTCGCAATGAGTTTGTTTGTTATTGCACTATCATTATGAAAACCAAAAAGTAAACCTCGTACTAATGGAAATTGGGATAGTCGTTGCCATCATAGCCTAGTAGGTAATCTGTTGTTGTATCTAGTGTTTATTGACTTCATACTTATGTTATTTCGGATATAAATAAGCCCACTTGTTTATAATTCTTTATTTACATAGAGAGGCATCCCAAACAATGTAACTAAAGGAATATAAACGTATGGTTCGATGATTTATAATTTCTTTATTTTAAATGAAAAGGCATCCCAATCCATTCAAATAAGGACATTATAAATCATCCTACTCAAGAATTCCCGACACAACATTCATACTTAGCCGGTGAGTTACAAGGTAGTGTATTACGAGATGACACTGGTGTAGCAAAAGTACAAGATGAATATTCAAACTTGTAAAGCTGATGAGGGTACTTGTGGTGTAACTAAGGATGATTTGAGCTTTAAAAGTGCATCAAGATCTGTTAATGAGCTTGTTTTTGTAACGGTTGTGAAGATAATGTTGTGATATGTTGATGAAAAAGTGCGTAGTGTATGCTTAATGTTAATATTGGTAGAGATGTCAAGTTTGCTTTAAAATTTTAAGAGATTTTAAAGGTTTATGACGGAATGGTATCCTAAACAGGATGGTACTTCCACGGGATGAAGAGAAGAATTGATAACTATCCCAAGATAGTCGTTCGGATTATCTCATAAATGAAAATTTTCAAGAATGAATTTAGATCATACAAATAAGGTGTTAAGATCTTGCTGAGTGGTAAGGCACTCTCGTGTCTCTAGATTGTTTTAATGTATTCTGGTGGTTTATCGTGTTCATGTAGGAAATCAAGCTAAACATAACCCTAGTACAACTATTCTCAGTATTTGAAAATTCTAAGTCGAATATAGTTAGTCAGACTATATTCCACTGTCCCTAGGTTAAATATAGGCGACTAGTCTATATTTAGCCAAGGTTCGATAAAATTTTCAAATACCTAAACTAGGTATACTTTTGATATGTCCGTTGCTTTCGGGAAACTGTCCACTAAACAAAGGCGATGTCAAACCCTTAAGTTGCAAGTCCCGTCCATACAAGACTTGTAACGTATGTTTTCATATTCCATTGCATAGAAGGTAGTAAGGGTAGATACGTATGGAAAGGAAGTTTTAAGTAGTTCTAAAATAGAACATACTTGGCCAGGATCACGAACTTTTAATAATGAAGGTTTCATAAGAAAACTTTGATGAATGTAGAGAAAGTTCAGCTTTTGTCGATGATGGATTAGTTTGTCCTTTAGAAATCTCATATTTCTTGTTTTGAAATCGATAGATTGTGACGGGTTTTTGATATCATAAGAAATGATATTGATGATGTGATGGAATAATTCTAGAGACCATTTGCACAAAACACAATGTCTCGGAAGTAGGTTAGACCATTGTGCAATTTACAATGTCTAGGTAGTAGGTTAGACCATTGTGTGACTCAAAACATTTGAGAAATGGTTAAGACCATTGTATAATACAATGTCTTGGAAAAATGAATGAGACCATTGTATCTCACAATGTCTTGGAAAATGAATGAGGCCATTGTATCTCACAATGTCTTAAAAAATGAATGAGACCATTGTATCTCACAATGTCTTGAAAAGTGAATGAGACCATTGTATCTCACAATGTCTTGAAAAATGAATGAGACCATTGTATCTCACAATGTCTTGGAAAATGAATGAGACCATTGTATCTCACAATGTCTTGAAAAGTGAATGAGACCATTGTATCTCACAATGTCTTGAAAAATGAATGAGACCATTGTATCTCACAATGTCTTGGAAAATGAATGAGACCATTGTATCTCACAATGTCTTGGAAAATAGGAAAGACCATTGCAATCAGTTACAATGTCTTGGACATATAATGTTGGAGTAGGAACATGATTGGGAGAGTGTGGCTGTGCCGAAATGCCTTAGAATAGGCATACACAGATATGTTTAGTCCATTGTTTAGATAAATGATTGAAAATAAACCGAGTTTATATATCAATATACTAATATGTTCATGTAGCATAAAATGCCTAGTGTGTATATATCAATATACTTATATGTGTTCATGTAGCATAAAATGCTTAGTGTGTATATATCAATATACTTATATGTGTTCATGTAGCATAAAATGCTTACGGGGAAATGCTCAATTATGTTTAGGGTACATATATTAATATGCAATTATGTTTGTGTAGCATAAAATATCTACGGGGAAATGCTCAAAAGGGGTATATATATGAATATACTAATATGTTTGTGTAGCATAACATGCTTACTAAGTCCATAATCGTCTGGAGGATGGAAGACACGGAGAGCGGAAGGCTATAAAAATGTTTTTGCTTGTATGTGTGGTTATAGTTTAGGTCTCAATTAGACCCGTTTCTCTATAACCATGGCTCTGGTACCAATCTGTAACACCCCCAATTCATGGTTGCAGCGGAATTCGAACTGGGTGTTACTTGACGGCACAATAGTCACAATAATAGAAAATGAACTCCAATTGAGTCGTTTTAAAAGATTTATCATTCAAATTGTATAAATATCAGAGATTACAAAATGAGGTCCCAAATGGTTCCATGTTTACAATGTATAATAAATGAGTTTTTGAATGATAATAAAATTTATAGCCCTCTTGAGTATCCGTGCCCTTCCGTGCCATCCTTGATCGTCATGAACCTGAAATACATGCTTGAGAGGTCAACACAAAGGTTGAGTGATATTCATAGAGTTTGTTTAATGTTTGAACACAATGTGTTGGTAGTAAATCGTTGAACACAATAATCGTAGTGTTTGTAGTTAAATCGTTTGAACACAATAATCGTAGTGTGAGCTATAGACTCACACCAATGTTTGGAAAACAAAACAGGTAGGCTACGTTATTATACGCCCATAAAATGTATTATACACTAAGCTTACGACACCAAAACGTTAACGTGTACCAATATCGATCGGCAGATTTATCCCGGTAGGTACTTTGCCGTCATACCTAATGTCTCAAATATTAATGCATTTGTTTGAACTTAGTCAAAACAAATGGGATTTGTCAATCCCAATAGGCCTATTTACAATATTCGCGCTCACTTGCAAGTAACCCTTGCAAGTGATTAAATGGTTCATAATAAGGGATCTTGGTTTGGCAAGGATGTTACTTAGTGATAATAAAACATAGTCGAATAGCATACAGTAGAAAGCATTGTGTTCGAGTAGAAAATAATAGCATGTATTCCCCCCAAAGGTTTGTAAAACAATTACGCAATAGAAAGTGGGGCTATGAACTCACCTTGAGTTGGATGATGTATAATGAGAATGATGGATATGTCGTAAGAACTTCTACGAGCAACCTAGAATAATTGTTGTAACTTAGGTTTGGAATAATGTCCAAGGAAACATAAACATGCCAATATATATATCTTGCATTTAGTCCATGATGTGGTATGATGTATAGTGTAAGTCTTTGAAAGTAATGATTCATGAAACATGTATGTCTTGTATATCGTTTACTACCGTTCGGGCCGACATAATTCAGAAGTCATGTTAGTAAGCGTTCGAGGAGCCAGGACACTTTAACTCGTAAATCCACAACTCAACTCGACGGCTTACATAATGAACTCCTCACATGAGGCTCCCTACTATTGTAGTAGTTGATGAAATATATAGATATAAGTTTTGATCCGAAAAGTTACATGTCCGATATTTGAATAAACTTAGGAAAGTTTATTAGTACATGAAGATTGTTATTAGGGGTAGTTTCATAAGTCTTGTATGACCATTTTCTCTTGTAATATCTCATGGTTCCTTTAGATGAAGTAGATCCAAATTGTATGTTCAAGTTATCGCCAACTTCTCTAGTTCATGTATTTGCCTTGGTAAGCTTGTATGGTCATTTCGTCATGGCCTTGCCATGACCTTTGGTCATTGTTCCATGGTCTTGAGACTCAACCTTGGCTCTAGCCATGGTTGTGGTCTTGATTCTAGGTCATAAGACCCCTTTGGTCTTCATAAACCATAACTTATATGTAATGACTTTGGTATAAAAATGGGCTGTTAAGATTTTGAAGAATTTATCACTCAAAAAGCGTTTTCAGGGCTCGAGCTTCTATAGTCCTAAACGAAAACGTCGTTCCGGACAACTTTCGTGTTTTAACTTTTTGATGAATCGGACCAGAAGTGGGACTTTCAAAACCCAAATTTGATCAGAATGGTATTTGGCAGTTTGCCGCAAAGTTTTGGTAACTTCAAATGGGCGTAACTTTTGACTCGTATACTCGTTTTAGGTGGTTCAAATTGCTATGGTTTCCTTGTTAAGTCCTCTACTGTAATATGTAATGATCCAACATCATATTTTTACCATTTTGATCAGGTCTTACCAAGAAAGTCACTAGTTTACTTGTTTTAGTAACTTGTTGTAACAATCAATAACAATAACTTGTTTTAATCATTTTTATACATCATGGACATTTATACAAGACATAATATAGCAAGAATAACATGTAAATGATATGAACATGATTAATTAACAAGAAGCATGTTAGGGTTTGGCTCACAACTTTTGGCTTTCAAAGATGAAAGGAAGTTAACATGTAAGGATAGGACATTGATAGACTTGCTTCAACCCACTTCACTTCATGCAATCTTTCTACTCTTGTAATCTTGAAAGATGGATGATGAAGGTTGAGGTGAATTGAGTGGATTTAAACTCAAGAGAAATCACCAAGTATGTTAGGGTTTGGAAGAGTTTTGGTGAATAATAAGCTAACTAGGGTTTCTATCTTGATCTTGCACTTGATCCTTGCTAGAACTAGGAAGAAATAAACTAAGTGTGATGTGTTGTGGAGGGTGTGAGATGGACGGCAACATGGGGGGATGGGGGCTTTTATAGGGTCTTAAGGAGGTTACTTGTGTTGACTTGTCAACCCTTGGAGGCCAAGTTCAACACATGTAAGGATATAAGTCCATCAAGCTTGAGATCAAGCCACCTAGTGTGAATCCTCCCCCCTAGAGGCGGTTTGGAGTGGATAGGAAGGGATGAGTTGCTCTTGGATGATATTATCCAAGTATTGGATGAGTTTTGACTCCGGGAAATGCCAACCGTAAATGATTAAGCCTCAAAACGTAAAACCGGGTGTCGTAAAATTATGGAACTTGAAAGTATTGATAAACATATCCATATGTTCCATAATAAAATATAAAATGAGTGGTAGGTTCCATTTGGGTGGTAAAACCCTGCTAAAAACTGGAAACACGGGTCTAAAACGCGTAATACGTAAAACGTACGAATATTGCGTAAAATTGAGAAAAGTAAAATGTTACTTTTCTAATGTGATAAAAATGATTTAAAATGACTTATAATGTCTAGACTGGGCTCAGTCTAGTGTCGGTTGGTATTAAATGTCTTTTAGACATCAAACCGTAAGCCTAAAAATCACGAAATGACTTATAACATCAAGGGATGATTTTTGGTCAATGGAGGAGGGAAAAATATGTTGACTTTTTCTAATAAGTTGAAAACTCAAATCGTCTTAGAAACGCGTTTTGTGGTCTAACGGTTAATCGCCCATACGGTTAAGCGTGCTTATGCGAGAGTAGTACAGGCTTGGGTGACCTGCTGGGAAAAGTAATTAACCTGAAAATGCGAATTGTTACAACCTGGCCAGTGTATGATGTTAGAAAACACGCCTATGACAACAATGAGGAACCCACACCACATTGGGTATATATAAATAGGAGACCTTCTAGGTATGAACCTTGGATCAATAGGGACTTCATAGGGCCCAAACGCCCATTGTACCTAGAAGATGAATTTGTTAACCAAACACATTCAATAGAACAACTCTTGGCTAGGGACACAGAATTGGACCCATTTGAAGATCCTCTAGTTTTTTGAAAAATGATTGAATTCCTAGGAGTTTTACCCATTAACCTAGGAATGAATAGGTGGAAGAGCGAGGGTGATAAATGTAAGTGGAATTGGAATAAGCCACCTAAGGAAGGAGATGGATCATGGTACATAAAGATGACATTATATGATCCGGATGGAGAAAACTTTGAAAAGTTATACCAAACAAAACGTACCGATAGGAAGCTAAAACCTAAGTTCGATCCTAAAGTTGTCCTCGATGAGGAACTCACTCACATAGGATAGGGTTTGACTTTGAGTCTAGCTACAAGACTCATAAATAAAGAAAATCGCTTCTTGGGAGGCAACCCAAGCTTTATTTTGTTTGTTTGCTTGTTTATTTGTTTTTATTTATTTCCGTATGTATTTTTCTTTCTTATTATTCACTGTTCATGTCTCAAATGAATTTGTGAAAATGCTTTATTTTGTTTTTAACTTCATCTTAATTACATTTAAATGTATTTTGCAAAATACAAGTGTAAGGGAAGCTCATATTTGTTTTAAATAACGAATTGAACATGAACGATAATAATAAGATATGAATGTACATATTAGTATTTGTTTGAGTCAAATGCTTGTATCGAGTTACAATGGATGTTTTGCAGGAATTCCAGGTCTTCAAACAGGTTTTTCTATAAATTTTCCGGAAACAAAAGATAAAAAAATTCTGTCAAGTACATCCTGATGGCGTCAGGTGTTACAACCTGACAGGGTCAGGCACTGTTTACTAAAAATTTTTCCAGGTTTTGTTTTTCTGCCGGAATTGTAAAGTTTCGTAAAATCTCAAATTTTTTAACTCCAGGAATCTCCTTTAAATGGTAAATATTATTAAAGGAATGAGCCAAAAAGGCAAGTGTTACAAAACAAACAAAAAGCAGCCTATTGAAACAAAAAGTCTTAGGATACATCCCTAAGAACTTCAACAAGCTAACTCAACTAAAATGGCATTGGACATATCCCAAGCTCATAACATAAAAGCAAATAACTAGCATAAGATAACAATTAGGAAGGCTAGCCAAAACTAGCAAGACCAGCATACTTCTAAATACATCAAAAAAATATACTGGGACCAACCAGTGTACCTTGAAACATCACAATATGCTAATCCTACTAGAAGACTAAACCCTCCTATATACAAAACTAGTTATAACCAATGAAGAAGAAGATAACCAAAGCCAATAAGTACCAAAGCCCTCCAATGCAGCAAAACCAATCTCTGAAGACCAGCAAGAGTCTACCAATACAAATCAACTAAGAGTAATTGCCTCCTTAAAAAACCTTACCCAAGTAAAAACCCAAAATTGAAAAAACCACAGGAACAAAAAAGAGAACAACTTACAATAATCATACAAACACCATTTCTCATAACTTGCATTCATGTCCATCAAAGAAGAAGAAGAAGAAGAAGAAGAAGAAGAAGAAGAAGAAGAAGAAGAAGAAGAAGAATACCCAAGCATCATCATCATCAACATCAAAGACTCTGTTACAAAACCAGAAACCAATACCTGCATTGAAACAATTGAACCAAACACTCGTATGCACAGCCATACTACTAGTGTAACACCCTTCAAAACTATCATTCCTCGTTATCATTATGAACAGATTTGAAACCCCTGTTAAGTTCTTTGTAGAAACCGTAGAGAGGGGTGAATACATTTTTATTTAAAAACTTAAAAAACTTTCATATCAAACACCCGATCAAGTGTGACATAATAAGAAAAGTATCAACACTAGTCTTACAAGAACTAGAGACAATATAAGGCAACAAGTAAGGCATGTCACATTAACACACACTTAAAGATATTAGTAATAACATGATATGACACAAACACAACTAACATGATATAAGCAACAAAGAACACAAATATAAATGCAATGCAAAGTATAAATGTAAAGTGGTAAATGCAATCATAAACGTAAAGAGATAAGTAGAGAAAATGCAAACCCGGACACGGCGATTTATAGTGGTTCGGTCACGAAGCTCCTCTTCGCCCTACTTCACTCCCCGAGTACCCAACTCGAGAGTTATTTTACTAATCAACAAGCTCCATTCTCGGCGGAGAAAACCATACAACATTGCTTACATTATTTTCCGAAGCTAAGCTAAATGTCAAGTACTAATCTTGGCTAGTACCAATCTACCACGATCTACCCGATCCTCACAAATCATACAAGCAATAAGATCTACATGATCTACACTCAATCTACCCGATCTACTCACGATGTAATGATCCATACTAATCACACAATCAACACAATGTACACAATCTACCCAATCTACCCTTGATCCACTTGATCAATGCACAAGCTCACTAGCTACAAGAGACCTCCAAGATCTCAACAAGATTACAATGATCCACACTCACAAGAATAAAAAAATGATAATGAATACTTGATGTATATCGAAATACAACAAGCTTATAACAAGTAATGCAAGTGCACTACTCAATGACTCTAACACTTTGTATCTTCTTGATACTTTGTGTTCTTCTCTTGGACTAGAAGAGGAATGAAGGTGATCACTTGAATGGATGATTGGATCACTCTAAAACAAACTAAGACTCTCTAAATGATCAAAGAAAGTTACCTAAATAAGAAGGGATTAGACCAGAGAAAAATGACTGGAAAAAATCAAGTAGGAAGTGTAAAATGGTCCACTATTTATAGGCAAAGAGAAATTTGACCGTTACAGGGGGACGACACCACTAATTGTCACACGATACCACTAAATTTAGTGGTACCGTGGTACCGTTCGGGACAAAAAAGCTCAATCGTTAGTGGTGAAAGTTTATTTGGGGGAGTTTGGAGCTGGTTTTGGTAAAATATAGTTGTTGGGAATTTTAAACTTATTTTTCAAACTAAAACATTTCTTTTTAATTCAAAAATAGTTAGTAAAATGTATTTTTGAAAAATGTTTTGGCACATTAAAATTGTGAAGTTTAAAGAAAAATATAATCCTTTGATCATTTGTCAAGTAGTAGATTTGTTTGTCCATACCTTGAATGATTTACATCAAGATGGAAATCTACGACTTTGAAGAAGCATACTTGAGACGTCAAGAGGTGTTGACGTAAGTATGCATTGATGGTTTGTGTTTACAAGTAACTTGCGCATTTTACGTTATGCATTACAAGTTACATGTTTGTCATTATTAAAACCGAAGATACCGTTTAGTTTAAATATCGTAATATTTGCACTAACAATCTCCCTCTTTTTGATAATGACAAATATGTAAACCGTAACACAAAGTAAAATGTAAAAGCTACCTGTTTACACTCCCATCTCCCCCTTTTGTCGAAGTAAAAAGGTAGTTGCCTCGAGCTTTCTCTTGGATTCACTCGCTACTCCCCCTTATTACACTACTATCTACACACAAATGCGAGCTTGCATCATCCTAGTGAAGTCTTCTAACACCACAATTAGACAGACTCTATGCTATGTATTCAAATACTCCCGAGCTCCCCCTAGCTCAATAATCCCCTATGGTGATTGAATCCCCTTTTTTATTCACCTTAGTATCTAGCGGATCCATGGATAAATTTCTTACAAAGGCTTTTCCTACATCAAGGGTTAGCTTCGTGCAACATAATATATAAAAGTATAGGAGCAACATTATAGGGATAGAATACACATAGCACGACATGCAATGGTTAAACTATGTGAGTGACACATCCTAAAGGTGTGCCAAAAGGATAAAGACCAAAAAGAAAGCACAAGAGAGTTTAAAAACACAAAAATATGAATGCGTATTGCAATTCAAAGACACTTGAGAATCACTACACGACCAAAAACCTAAGGTGTAATAGTTTAATCGATCACACTAACAAGAACGAGATTCATTAGTTGACTGACATACAAAATGACTTCTTCCAAGTTGTCTGGGAAGGCAAGTTCTAACAGACCTTTTGAATGACATAATCATCTACCCAAGATGGTTGGTGTTAAGGATGGTTTGCTGATAAGACATACTCTAAATAATAACTATTATGACAAGTCATGCCATAAAGTAGACTTGATAGAAGATATACAAAAAAAAATGAGAACGAAAGTGATGTGCACCTAGATGCGAATGGAGATGATTCCATAAGATGGTAAAGTGTTGATTTTGACCTTTGAGAAAAGGTGGGGAAAGATGGTTTAGAGTAATATATCGATTGCATTGACAATGAAATGCATGTTATATTTCAATAGAGAAAGGAAATGTGCATGTGATCCTAATAGGATTGTTCGTGGATATCTCTAACGAGGTTGAGGTAATGAATTTCTAGATTTCTAGTTTGGATGATACTAATTGTATGTTAGACATAATTTGGTGCATGAAGGCTTTCGTGTGATTATGAGGATTAAAGGTTGTTGAACTAACTATCACTTATCAAGAGTGAAGTGTAGTTATAAAGTTTGAGTGTGATGATCAATGGGTTGAAGGTTTTGAAACTAAATAACACTGTTAAGAGTGAATATTAATTATAAGGGTTGAGTGTGATGATGTTAATGTGAGGTTTGAAGATGACATGCAAGATAAGCTTGCAATGGTGTGGTCTTATATAGGTAAGAGTTGTGAGATTCGAATTAAAGTTGGTGGTAGTGTCCTATGTTGTAGTGAGGGAATCTTAGGGTGTATGTAAGTTTGCAAAATTTTGCAGGTTTGAGGTTAGGGAGGCAGGGATATAAAGGAAACAGTGAAGATTCATCAAACAGGGGCACGGTACCACTAAATACTGCCCGGTACCATTAAATTTAACGGTATTATGGCCTATTTAACGGTACCGTGACCTGGATGTCACGAATTTTCCTGTGCAGCCTAGTTCTTGGCAGCTAAAGGGAATTTTTCTAGAGAATAAGAACTACACTTGTGTTCTTGAGAGTGTTTGTTGAAAGACTATATGAGTGTGTTTTTGCTCCCCCTTAATCTATGACCATCCGAACAAGATGTAAAAAAATCTAAAGAGGAAAACAAACGTTGACGAAAGCGATTAGCTTAGTAACGTGGAGATATCCTAAGGGTTAAGAAGATAAAATCTTCAAGGTTGTGAGGTTTGTGATAAGGTTCTAGTGGGGTTATCTATGTTGATGAAAAAGAGTTATCTCAACTTATCCTAGCGATTCTTCGCTTGAACTATGAGGAAGATGAGTGGGATGCGGAAGCATTGGTAGTTAAGAATGAAGGTTGAAAAGTGTAGTAAGGTTGAGAAGATAATGGATACGGAAGTAACCAAACATATGATGTGTTTAGTATCATGCGGAAGTGAAAGGGAAAAAGCTTAGGAATCAGAAGATAGAATCTATTCTGATGGGAGACGGTTTTGGTTCAAGATCACATCGAGTGGGTTTCGATAGTGCTTTTGAAATATTGAGAATTGAAAACAAGATAAACTATTCTCAGCAGACAACGGTTCAATGGCACCGTTAAATTTTGCGGTACCGTCCCCACAATTAAGGGTACCGTAACCTGCTGAGGTCAGTTTTGACCCATAATTAGATTTTTGACAAAGAAATTTCACATATGTTGTGATATTTCTAGACCTTGGATTAAAAGCGTTTATACCAAATAAGTTCTTTTACGAATGAATCCAACGGGATTCTATGAACGTTGATCGAGAAAGAGAGATGACATTTAATTGTATTTCACAAATAAAGTATACTTTAAATATTTCGGATGAAATATTTAAGTTGTCATTGGAAGCTTGAGAAGTTTTGACTCAAAACTAAAGATCTTTTAGACACGCGCAAATCCACAATTTGAGAGTATCTAACAAATAAATCTCACATTTAATGAGACTTTCTGACACGATAAAAGAACTTACACCTAATAAGTTCTCTTAGGATTATACGAACGATTCTAAACGAGTTGAGATGACATTAATATTTCCATTGAAATATTTAGATTGTTATGAAATGAGACACAAGAGATGACTATAATATTTCCAGTGAAATATTTAGATAATAAGACAAGATTCGGAGGAAAGAGAGTATCTACATACTCTTGGCGAGATAGAGGGATAAATCCAATGGGATTTGACATGAGATTACTGACAACTCGAGATGACTTTAATATTTCCAATTGAAATCTTTAGATTGTCATAAGACGAGATTCGGAAGAAAGAGAGTATCAACATACTCTTGGCGAGATAGGATGATGGTTTGTTTTCTATCCTAAAACTAAAGGATAAGTTCGATCCTCATTATCAATGAGGTGAGCTTGAAGGCAAAATACGATGACAAACCTATGGGGATCGGAGGAACAAATGGAAATGAATATACTTGGTCTTAAGAAGTGTATATTCACACGAGGATAAAAAGAACTACTAAACACTTATGTAATAACTCGTGAGTCCTTTGTTACCCGAAGGTTGATGTTAGCTTTTAGCATTAGGATGAGTGTTTTAACATATGTTGTTAAAAGGATTGGGTATGATGTTTCGGATGTGACATTTAACAATTGCGATCACAAGTTAAACTTACTTGAATATTTCGGATAAAATGTTTAAGCTGTTAAACCTACTCCGAGTTCTACTAGGTTTGTATGTAACCTCCCCATGACAAAAGGGTGTGTTACTTGGAAGAAGGCGAAGTGATGACTAGGGAATTAGGACAACTTCGCGACTCCTTTAATTTATAGGTTTTGACACTAATGTATGACTATATGACTTCTAAGGGTTCATAGTGATAGACATACCTAATTCCTAATGTGTTAAAACAACATGGTGTGGGTGTATAGGCAAATCATCTAGAATGCACATAAGGAATAAATGCAAATGTCATTCAAAATATGATAATCATTTAGCATTTAAGAGCGTGTATCATAGATATGTATATCAAGAGATATAATATCCAAATAGCTAATCAAAGACAAAACATGTCTAATAAACATGCATTCAATAATTTAAAAATTAATTACTGCGCATCAAGAAAGCATGAAGGCGTATAGTCATATCTCACAAGAACATGTCATCAATCAGAAACACATATGTGGGATGCAAGTAATCTAGGTTTGCTAAGGAGAATCCTAAATCCTACTTGTTCATAATGCAATCCTAATAGGAGACAAAGTTTACTGATGTAAACATTCTTTAGTCAAACATAGGAATGAAACTTTTTCAAGTTGGAGAATGAGTATGAGACTATCACTAGTGGTGCTCAATTCAAGCAAAACACGACTATTTTTACAGGTTATACCACGAACCCAACTTCTCTCCTGGAAGCAATTAAACCGTTAGGTCAAATTGAATTTCTAGTGCGATAGGTTCTCTAGTAGTCATTCTCATGTTAGAAAAAGTCAAATTCCTATATTTGCCTATCGAAGTGTAGCAAAGATGACATTAACTTATTTTGCTACTACATGGCCTAGTATGACTCAACTAGACATATTTCAACAGCATGTTTATGAAGATGACACGTCTTACACAATATCCTAACAAAGGCAAACACAATGTTTCAATTTTGTGTTTGAGATTTAGATATTATTTGATTTAGATGGTGCATTTTAAGATCTCTTGGAAGACATCTTCTTTTGTTGAGTTGTTACATGTTATTTTAACATGATTTGGTTTTCTTAGATCTAAGAGATGCTTTAATGTGATAGAATGTTGAATTTACTACATCGAGAGTGTTACAAGAATGCTCCTTAGCATATCTTGAGAGAAGAATCTAGTAAAGGTTATTTACCTCAATAGATCCTGTGAGTATTATATTTGAAATGAGACATATCGTATATTTCAACAAATACGCTTTTCTAAGAGGAAACATATTACTCTTACAAATACTTAGTAAAACAAGTATTTTAGTGTATGACCTATTTTACTTGTTTATGCAATGACACAAGTTGTACTTGGTTATTATTCAACTCTAATATCCTATATTTGTTAACAAGATGCAATGTATTCTCTTGTGACATAACCATTCATGTTACAAAGAAAATAAGATGCGTAGTATATAAGTTATCCTTTGTCAATCTTTTGATAAGAAAAATACATGTGATATTCTCAAAGATTGATGACTTATATAATACTTAATAACACAGTATGTGTGACACTTTTACTTGGCATGTGATTTTGAGTGTTGAGTCGTTCGTGAGCAAAGTTTACATATGTTGTTTGTTTGCTCATTTTTGGTTTTTCAGAAATGACACATTTACTAATTGCATTGCAAAGTAAATTACTTGAATATTTCGGATGAAACATCCAAGTTGTCAATCCTACTTAGTTGTGTATTTTATGCATCTTTTAAACATATTAGTTTAATGTTTGGAACACAACCATTGGACAAGAAGACTCAATATGACATCTTCAATACAGGTGTGAGTTATGATCCGAAGCATATTATTTTCGTTTTGAGAGGACGTCATTATTTTCAGAACAACCGAGTGTGATTGAGTATATAGATTCAAGATAATATATTTCGTTATATTTGATGTTATCTTGAAGCTAGACAAATAATGATTCCAATTTCATGTCCATACACGAAAACTTGTCAATTAGACTCGATGATGACATCAATCATAATTTGAATAATAAATTGATATGTACTCGAAACCTTTCTTGACCCTCACGATCTCTCCTTTTAAAAAGAAAATAAAAATTTAGGGAATGTGTTCCATTTATTCTAATACTAGTAGTATGTGTGAGGTTAATGACATATTAAATTACTACTTCGATATTGTCATTTATTTTTATTTGTGAAAAGTTATTTATGTTATTAAGAATAATATTCTTAGTTTTTCAACACCTCATTAGTATAAAAATAATTATCTTAACTATTTTTAAACAAGATACGTAAAATACTAAATGTTTAAAACATTTGGTATGTGTGTTAGATCAATGCAAGTTTAATACATTTTCTTTTACTTAAATACTAACGTATTAATATGATCTTTTATCTTGTTTAGACAACCCATGGTCAAGCAAGACATGAAGATGTGATGTTTTAGAGATCATGTTACGGATTTAATGAAAGTGTTAAGTATTTTAAGGTGATATACTTTTTATACTTAAACCTTTGGAAAAATAATTGTGTAAGACAATATCTTTCGACGCACATGATCAACCAAATTAGTTTCCATTCCTAAGAAGGTTAATAAACCATCCTAATACTTGCAAGATGTCGAAAACATATACGCAAGATAAGTGGTCTATGCATATATGCAACGAAAAATCAATTACGCAACTTAGTGCAAGAAGTCTAGTCTAAGTCCTATTGACGCATAAGCTAAGAAACTAATAACCGACACATAGCAACAAGGCACGAAATACACTTATGCTTATATATAAAATTAGCTCAACTAAAGATAACAATAAGCATATAAAATATTAACTAACAATACTGAGATACAAAGAAAGACAAATAATCATTTAACATAACACACAAAAATACTTATCGTCATTTTGTGTATTAAGTATAACAATGTATACTATGCTTGATTTTATTATTTTCCACCCCATTTCAAAATTTAATCAAGTTCAACACTTTGAAAATATAAATACATTAACGTGTGATGTTCTCTTTGTAATTTGACCAAAAATTTGCGCAATCGGCTTGATCGGAAAAGACTCTCTATTACAAATCTAAGACTCTCGTAAATTTTACTTTACAATCATTTCCTAAAAGTATTTTTAAATGAAATTAGACTCAATTACGTTTAAAACGATAGGTGGCACGACTTCTACGGACTTACGATTGATTTTATACGAATATTTGAAAATTACCCAATTCTAAAAATCAGACGAAGTACCGTCCGTATTTAATGGTACCGTCTGTTATATTTAACGGTGTCGTGACCTATTATTATAGTTTTGACATAAACCAATTTTATCATCACAAACAAGTATTTATGTAACGAAAAGATGTAAAACTTATTAAACTAGACACCGAGTTTAAGAAAACCTTCAAGCTATTATGGCAAAGTATACTTAACAACAAAAACATGTAAGTACTAAGAAACTAAATACTTTTCATGTTTTATCCCCCTTCATGGGTAATTTGATACATGAATCGTACTAAATTTTAAAAACCATTTGTTTTAAAAAATTGAGCGACGTGGCTCTGGTACCAATTGTGGAAACCGTAGAGGGGGGGGGGGGGTGAATACGTTTTCATTTGAAAACATAACAAAACTTTTGTATCAAACACCCGATCAAGTGTGACATAATATGAAAAGTATTGGTGAGTGCTTATTTACTCATCTTTTCTTGTCCAAATATAGACTAAATAATCCAAACTCTAACCCAAATTGCCAAAGAAAGTGTGTTTTTATGATTTTGAATGTGCAGCTTCGGATATTTTATAAAAGGACGAAAAACAAACGAAAAACCAGCAAAAACGAGCAAGAGAGTGGAATTAAGTCAAAAAGTCAAAGAAAAGCTCAGAAAGTCAAAGGAAGGCTTTTAAGTTTCAAAGAATGACGAATTTGACCATTGGATGAAGTTTGACGAGATTGACAGTTTTAGTCCTCCGAGTTTCAACAAGTTGTCAAAATGGTCCTTTGAAGATACTTTGAAGGAATGACAACTTAAGTACTCCATATATTCAGATTTTCATAAAAAGCCCTTGGATCACATTTATAGGAGATGGCATTTTCAGCCCTTGAAGTTTTAGCAAACTACATAATTAGTCCTTGATATTAAACCCAAAAATACACATGCAAATGTGAAGCCTTGGTCTAAAGTTATCATAGTCCAAATCCAAAGCATAGTCCAAGACAATAAAAACCCAAAGCCCAATTTTCATTAAAACCCGACCCACTCCCTTTGGTCAACACACCAACACTTTCAGTCAAACTCAATAAAAAATAAAGAACCCTCCCGCCACCAAATTCACCCCCAAATTACCCAGGTTACTATTCACCTTAACCCTAGAGTACTATTTCATCTAAATTAACTGAGACTAAGGGTAATATCGTACAATCACGCACTTCTAGGACTGACACACGTGTCAGGGAATGTCAGGGCACGTCTGGATTGCCAAGGTAGACAAATCAAGGTTTGTGATTGGTTTAGACACATCATCAAGGGCGCTGATTGGATTAAAGAAGTACAAAGGATCAATTGGAGTATATTCAATGGATATTCTGTTTCTGGATCCTTCTGAGTGACGTCACCCCAAGCTTGGAGCTGAGCTA
Organism: Artemisia argyi; assembly: GCA_030686995.1. Lineage (NCBI taxonomy): Eukaryota > Viridiplantae > Streptophyta > Magnoliopsida > Asterales > Asteraceae > Artemisia > Artemisia argyi. Next base: position 43,954,393 of record CM060696.1, read on the forward strand.
TAAATATCACCTCGTCACCTCACAATTCGTTTGTTTAGTTCAAGGAATATGAGTAGGGTAGTATAGCTTATCTTAGTGTAAACATTTAGCTTTTATAAACGTTTTCTAGCTTATTATTACTTTTTCAAGCATCCTTATTGTACTCATTTGAAGTTCTAATGAAATTTTTAGTTTGAACTTAATTTCCTCGCCATTTAATTTTCAAGCGAATTATTGTTTTGAATCTGTTTTCAAGTTTTCATTAATTGTTTTCATAAGCTCATTCAAGCTAAATCGCAGCTTGTAGTGAGATTTGTACTTAATTTCTACTTAAATTGATGAAAGAGTTGCTGGTCAACGAAAGTCAAAGGAGCAGGGTAAAGGAGATATGGGTTAATTAGTGGGGGTTTATGGTTGCAGAGGTGTGTTTTAAGCCTATCTAAAGATAGGCCTGGGTTGGATATTCACCCTATGTCAGTTAGGGTTTAGACTTGTAAGAAAAAAAAAATAGAAAAGGAAAAGAGAAAAAAACATACGGACTACCATCCCATTCCATTTTTTTTTTATTCATTAGCTTAAGTCGAGTCTAGTCTTGGCTTAGCAACGCCATATTGTACATGTAATTAACCAAGATGATTAACTCGCCACCAGTAAATATTGCCTTTATCCAACAAAACCGTGTATTCCATATCCCTACACCTAACGTTATAACCTTTTGAAAGACCTCTTTGATAGTTTATCCTAGGTGCTTACGCCAAGTGGAGGAGGTTTGATCCTTTCCCAAGCCTATGGTAATCTATTTTGCTATGATAGGTAGTGAGAGATGTTTTCCATTTCCTAATTTGTGATATATACTTTATTAGACCCGAGAGATGTGAGTATCTAAACACTATTTGTGAGGTGCTAGTGTATGACCTCCGTGCTTGTCTTTGGTCTTTAGTGGAACGATTATTTGTTGTAATTACTTTTATATTAGTGTTAAATGACCCCTAACTTGTATTTTGATTAGAATAAAAGCGCATTTGCTTGAGGACAAGCAAATCTCAAGTGTAAGGGTATTTGATGAGGCAAAAAATGAACTGTTTTTAGGGGGTCATTTAAGCCCGAATTTGAGATTATTTGATCAAATATTGCCTTAAATCGTTCCTTGTGTCATTTTAGGTACTTTTGGAGAGAAATCTGGAAAAGGAAGCATTTTTGACGTTTTTGGAGCATAAAAGTGAAGAAAACGGCAAAATCTTAATTTTCCTTGCTGGGAACAGTACCTGACGGCGTCACACCTTCCTTAATGACGGCGTCAAGAGTAACAAAAGAGGTGGATATGGGAAATACACGTGACGATCCAGAGAGTTTTGTACATTGGACATGACGGCGTCACCCAAGGCCGTCATGGTCCAAGTATTAGTGACGGCCCAGAACTATTTTACACATGACGGCGTCAAAATCAGATCTAGGCAATACGATTTTTATTATGGCGGCGAGTTGACGGAATCACAACCCAATACATGACGCCGTCACCAATTGTAATCTATATATAGTTTTCCAAAATTCATTCATTAGGGTGTAACTTTGAGGGTGCAACTTTGAGGGAAAAACCTAGGTCGAATTTTCCATCTTTTTCAAGGGTTTTAACCCTTTGAATCTTTGATGTTCAATAAGAGATAAGTATCCTTTCAAATCAATCAATATTTCTATGTGTTGTTTGATTATATCTTACGCTTGTCTTTTATTTAACATGCTAGGCTAGATTTCCTTTGTGTTTGCTTAGATGTAGTGAAACCTAGATGTTAATTATGGGTTGATTGTTTTTTTATAGTTGTTACGGATGATTGTATTCGATGTTAGGCTTAAGAAAACTGGCAGACTTCCATTGGTAACTTGCTTGAATGTCTTAAGAAACATGATCGGAGGTGTACTATGATTTTTGGTTGTATTTAATGCGTAGGAGAATTCTAATGATCCCATGTTAGGAGCTTCTAACGGTTCGACATAGGAGTGAAGTAGGATCCTATAGAGTTATGGATTATTGTACACAGCCCTACGACTAGTATTAAGGAATATGACCCGTCATCCATGCAATTGTAACAAGCTATCAACTTGTAAAAGATATCTAGGGGTAATGAAACCTATGTAAACACAAATTTCCCTAACATTGTTTACACCACATTAGTATATTAGTTTAATTTTCATTTCTGTTATTTTATTTTGATTGCATCTTAGATAAATTAGGTTAGTTGGCTAGCAACTAAATCCGCCCACTCTTCCAAAACCCAAGATTTTAATTGCTTTTATAAAAATATAAAAATACAAAAAGAATCATCCCTCACCTCTAGACCTAGTTTTTAGGCTTTCTAATCCTAGCGATACTATTCCTGAGTTGAACGATCAATCCCCCGGTACTTGTCACTATACTATACTACAACGATCAGGTACACTGCCTAGTGGGGTTTGTAAGCTTCTCGAGATCCCTCGAGAGGTAAAGCCTGGTGCGATTCCCACGTATCAAGTTTTTGGCGCCGCTGCCGGGGAATAGTTATTATCTAGGTTAGGATTTCTTTTTATTAGGTCTACTTGCTAGATTCCTTTCTAGTAAGATTTTATTTTTAATTTTTAGGTTTTCTTTAGTCTATCTAATTTCTTCGTGTCTTTGTTCGTAACCTTTACCATCCGACATCATGGAAGGTGGTAACATCTTTGAACCCATCAACCCACTACAACAAAACAACCCACAAAACCCACCACTACCAAACCCACCTCCTAGGTCCCGAACCATAGGAGAGTATTCCCGTCCTAGCCACCAAGGCTATCGAAACACTATTGAGCTCACTAAAGGAGCCAATGTGTCCCCCTTGTGATTCGATACCATCCGGTTGGTGCAAAGCGGATGTGCATTCCATGGACTTCGTTCTGAAGATCCTAATCAACATCTCAAGGGTTTCCTTAAAATCGTAGATTCTACAGACCTTGATGTTAAAACTAGAGAGTCGACCCGATTACGCCTATTCCAATTCTCTCTACATGATCAAGCTAGTCAATGGCTTGAACGTTTTCCCACGGGATCCAACACCTCTTGGGATGATCTCACAACTCGTTTCCTTGCTTAATTTTTCCCACCGAGGAAAACTGCGATGCTTAGAAATGATATCTTGATGTTCCAACAACGTCAAGGTGAAACCTTCTATGAAGCATGGACTCGTTTCAAGGACTTACTCCAAAAAGTCCCTCATCATGGTATAAACCTCTGGCTATTAGTTCAAATCTTTTATGACCATGTAGACTTTCACACCAAACGTACCATTGATCTAGCCGCCGGAGGTAGGATGCGTGATAGAAATGCCGAGGAATCTTGGCAGATTATTGATGAGATTGCCTTCGACAATCATGAGTTATGGGAAGTTACTCATGTTATAAACTCGGCTATCAATGCAATCTCGACGCCTTGGGAAACCAATCAAATCTCTGAAGAACTCCTTTGCAAAATTGAGACAAAGGTTGACTATCTCATGGAAAAACAAAAGAGACCCTTAGGTCTTAGAAGGGAAACTGTCAATTCTGTCACAAATACGAACCCGGCACCGTTGTCTGAGTCACCCTCTAGAGAGAATGTCGAGGCCTTTCAAAATTATACTCCACCTTATTCACCTCCTCAAAGCCTTAGCCCGGAATTCGAAGCTCGAATGAGAGAGTACATGGCAACCCATTCTGAGCGGCTTGCTAAGTTCGAGGAAGCTGTTTATAAACAAAAGGAGGAAATGCAAGAGAAAATGAAGGAGAAGATCAGCCTAGTCGAGGAATACGCAAGCCAAAAGACCTGAGAAATGATGCAACTAAGAAAAGAAAGCGCTACCCCCACTTCCCGATTTGTTAATTCTATCACAATTGTCGATGGGGATAATGAGGAAAAGGAAACCCCTGGTGAACAAACGATTGAGGAGCCGCCAAAATCCCAATCACTAGGTTACTACCTAAAACATGTTATAAACGAGAACACCATAACGAATTGGATGGAGGGTGACGGGCGTAACCAATCCTCCAAACAGGTTTCAAAGAAGGAGAAGGAGGGGAAAGATGAGTATGATACATTGCCTAGGGGACCGGTATTCGAGAAGCTACTTATACAAAAAGTGGCTACTAAGCAGATGGCTTGTGGGAATTTTGAGATTCCAGCTAGCATTGGGAATTTGCAATATCTGGATGCTTTCGCTGATCAAGGATCGGATGTAAATCTTATGCCCCTAACTATTTACACCCAACTAACCACAGAAATGCCAGCCACTACCCGTGTTAGGCTATCTTTCGCTGGTCACTCTTATGTATACCCTTTGGGGATTGTAGAGGATGTACTAGTTAATGTTGCAGGATTCATGTATCCCGTCGATTTCATGATCATCGATGATAAAGGAGATGGGTGCATGCCAATAATCGTTGGAGCACCATTCCTCACCATCGCTAGAGCTATCATTAGGTATGAAAAAAAGGGAAATCGAACTTAAGCCAGGAAAAAGAAAAATTACCTTTCCTATGACCCCACGATATGTGCAAGAAAGCCGGATGAGAAGAAAGCTCAAAAACAATATTGACACATCGCCTAATCAAGTTCAAGAAAAACTTCTTGCGTGGGAAACAAGAATCAAAAGCTACAAAGAAACTAAGCATGAGAGAGGCAAAAGCTGCAATAAAATTCATGTCAAGTTTGGATATAGTCAACCGACGGAGAATCATGCACCATTCGCAAAAGGAGACCTGGTACTCTTAAGACACTCAGAGATAACAGTACCCCCCCGATAAGCCAAGTCCCTGGTGGTATGGACCATTCACAATTGAAAGCACATGCCAAAATGGGATAGGTACCTTGAGCAGTAAAGGAGGAGGGGAGGTGACTACGAGTGTCGATCGATTGAAACATCACCACCACGATAGTGAGGATCATAATTATACGGGATATGTCATCTTAAGAGACGAGGTCACGTAATAGCCCATAACCTTGAGTCTAGCTACAAGACTTGTAAAATAAAGAAAAGTGCTTCTTGGGAGGCAACCCATGTTTTGTGTGATTTTTAATTGTTTGATTATCATTTGCTTCTGTATGCATGCTTTATTTTTATTGTTGGTAGATCATGTTTCAAAATAAAATTGTGAAAATGCTTTATTTTGTTGTTTAACTTCATCTTAACTTCATATAAAGGTATTTTGCAAAAGCTAAGTGTAAGGGGAAACCCCAAATTTGTTTTTAAGAACAAAATTGATCATGATTCTCCACAATATTAAATGAACATGTATATTAGTATTTGTTAGAGTCAAATGCTTGTATCGAGTCATAATGATGTTTTGCAGGATTTTCTAGGAAGTAGGACATAAGTTTTTCCAGAAATTTTCTGAAAACTTAATGTAAAGATTTCTGCAGGTCACTTCGGACGGGGTCAGGAGTTAACTCCAGACGGCGTCATGTGTAAAATTCTGGAAATTTTGTGAGTTTTGTTTTTCTAACGGAGTCTTAAGGTTTTTGTTAATTCTTTAGTTTTATAAACTCCAGGAAATCTACAAACATTCATTCCACAAGCATTATATCTTACATTGTTTTCTAGGATTTGTTAGTATATATAGATTGCCACCGATTTTACGCGAGGTTGCCTTGTTTGTTTTCTCAGGTTTAATAGGTTATATATGACAAGAAGATGATTTATTTTTCTGGTAGGGAAGCTTTGAATGTTCATTTTCTTGGAGGAAGATCTAACCTTGTTGACACACTATCCACACCGAACGAATCAGGGGAGTATTTGTTTTCATTCTTTTACCTATTTTACTTTTACCAGGATGAGTGTACCGGTAGCATTTAGATTCTAGAACTTGCGTTAGTGATGCATCCCGAGACCGCTAGTGAGACTACATTCGTGTAGTAGGATTTACTACATGATAAGAGGCATTAGGATCACCCTTGCGTTAAACCCGTATGTTGAGGCAACATGATCAAGATCTCTTTATGTTTTGATGATGACAAACAAACCATCGAAACAACATAAAATAACAAACGTTAGCTCAAAATCGTCGGAGCCAATGTCCGCTCCTGGCGCGCTGCCCGCGCGTCAACGCGCGGGTGACGCGCCAGGAGTCTGTATGGTTCCGGGCGAATTTTGAAAGTTGGCTTTCCCCTTACCCGACAAATGTGGATCTTTCAATACAGGTATGAATATGTTATGTGCTTAATTGAGAACACTCAAAACGAGTTTTGAGAGTTGAGAGATCCTACTTTTAAAACACCCATTTACGGGAAAACGCCAACTCATGGTTTCTAACTATCGCCTCTAGCCAAGTCTTTTCTAAACTTACGGAGCTTGTATATTTCACGTAACATCGTGTTGAAGCATCCATATGCTCATATCCCGTGCTTACGTCTTCTCTAATTACGTAACGGGTTTACTCTGTTATTGGTCAAACTAAGTCTAAGGTCACTTTGCGTAAACGCATCCTTTCCTACTTGGGTTATGCTTTACATCAAGGCAAAGCACTTAACTTGTTTGAACCAAGGTATTAGTTGAGAACGTCGAGTCGTGGAAGGTCACGAGATATGGAGCTATGGATTCTCGACGTTGTGTTACTTGAACTTATAAGTAACCTATGATTTTCTAAACTTATAATCTTAATTGTCTAAAACTTTTCTTCTTAATGACAACTAGATTATGTCTTAATCCTCTCTTAGTCCCATTTATACAAAAGACAAAACCAATCATATCTAAATCATATATTCTCTTACACAATCTCTTACACCCTTACATATTCCCTTACACACTACATCTAAACCATCCATTCCCTTACAACACATCTCAACCCTTTATTTTCAAGACATGGGGAATTTTTTGAAACCCTAATGAGGCTCCTCCCATCCTAGCCATTGAATTCAAACTAAACTCATCTCAACCATCCATCCAATCTCATCTCTATATCACCACATGGGATTGATCTTAGCCATTGAATTCAAACCAAAACAATCCCAACCATTGATCCAACCTTTCTTCCAAAGCAACGGAGGCTCCCTTTGATCTCATCCATCCATTTCAAACAAACTCATCTCAACCCTCCAGTCACCCTTTCCCCCTCAAGCAAAGCATATTCCTTGGAATATCCTCCTCAACCCTAACCTAAGCATGTTTGATCTTAACCATCCATTTCAAGTGAACTCATCTCATCCATCCACATTCACCACATGCCAAATTGTTTGAAAACCAAGGGAGGCTCCCTTTGATCTTATCTATCCAATTCAAACCATTTCATCTCAACCCTCCATCTCATTCTCCCCCCCCCAAGCATTGGAATATTCCTTGGAATATTCTTTCTCTCTTTCCTATGCCATGTGAGGAGATACACTTCTACCCCTTCCAAATTACCCTATCTACACTTTAAACCCTTGGTAATTTGGTTTCTCTTTAAACACTTCACAAATGATTTCCAAATTGGCTATTTGAGTTGGTAAACCTTAGAATGATTAATGTTAAGGTTTAGTGTGAAGTAGAATTGGGGGTTTAGCAAGGATAGGTATTTATAAGATCCAAACACCCAACACTTGGGAAACATTTACAGACGCCTGGCGCACTGCCCGCGCGTTGACGCGCTGGCCTCGGTAAAAATTCCCAAGTTTGGGTTCTTGGCCTATAAATACCACTCTTGCCTCTTGTATTCCTCACCTCTTGCCATTATTCTTTCTCTCTAGATTCTTTCTCTCTAAACACTCTCAAATCTCTCTATCTCTAATCTTGTGTTCTTGATTTTCATACTAACATCTTTGAAAGAACACATATCTTTGCAAGGGAAGAATCACAAGAACCTAATCCACTCTTGTGATTGTGTCGAGGGTCTTCTTCCTTATACCCTTTCTATTACAATCGAGTCTCTAGGTTAGGTTAGGACTTGATTCAACAAACATTCATTCATTCATTCAATTGTTTGTAAGGGAAGTCTTGTGTCTTGGTGACCAAGCCTAGATCATTGGGAATCTAGTTGGGGTTTGATACTTCCGGGTGGAAGTCTTTGTAGAGATCTTTGTGATCCTTAGGTAAAGTCGAATCGTGAGATTCTTTTGGGTGGTTTCCGAGGGCGGAATACTGTTGGTGAGTAACACCTTCTTTGTGAGCATAGATATTGGTGAATATCGGTGGAGTGAACTGTAACGGTTTGTAGTCCACCGAAAGGATTATACTAGTGAATAGTATCGGAGTCGCGGATTCGCAACTGGACGTACGGATGGTATAAACCCCCCATCCTGAACCAGTATATATCGTGGTGTCTTTCTTTACTTGCTTTATATACTTTGTTTGTGTTTTTGGTTGTTTGGATTGATTACACAACCACTTGGTTTCATTGAGGCTTAAAGTTTTTAAACGTCTTAAAGAAACCGTATTCACCCCCCCCCCCCCTTTACGGTTTTACAATTGGTATTAGAGTGGTATACTCAAGTTTTTGAGCGTTAAAGCCTTCCTGAGAAGTCGTTTTAAGTCAAAAACTTCTTTCCTTAAAATGTAAAATCCTAACTAAGGTTTTTGGTAAAGTAGAGTGTTGATCCATGGCTCAAGAGAACTATAGAGAGGGGCGTTCTATGGAAAGACCACCTTTGTTTAAATACGAAGGATTCCGTTTGTAAAGAATTATTGAAGTCAGAATTAACATTGCTGACTGATACTGCTGACAGGTTCCTGCTGAAGCTTAGAGTTGTTTCTGCTGATGACTGGTTCCTGCGGACGTATAGAGATCCTGTGGATAGAATTAATCCGTGGATAGAACTTATGTAATTTAGGGCAAGATATGTAGAATATCTTTTATTAGTTTATTGTTATTTGTTTCTTGTAAGAAAGGTTAGGGTTTCCACTAGTATATAAGGAACCCTAGGTCATTGTATTATGTACGAGTTTCATAACATTGTTAGTTAAAGTATATTGATCTATAGAGGATCAAGTTTAGTATACAAGTTTGTTCTTACTAACCTTGTATATTATTATGGTTGTTCTTTTGTGTTCTGTTTGAATGTTTGGTTGCAGGTTATGTTCCTGCTGATGTACAAAGATCTACACTACTTATATCAGTGGAATCAGATGTAAAATACAAAATAAAGGATCTTTCATTATTGGGAAAACAAAAAGTACATCAACAACACCTGTAACCTCTCGTAAATTTCCCTTACGATTAGTAAATGCATATGAATAAAAAAAACGACGTTACGATAAATTAACACCATTTTACGGGTGACAATTTTTTTTTTTTATGATATGGCTTCATATTGAACCACTACGATAACTGTGATTGACCGTTTACCCAGGAACAATGCTTACACACGACCTAGATAACCTATGATTATTGCGAACGATAAATATATATAAAACGTTTATATTTATAACAATATGTTTCGTCTAGATACCGTATATTATTTTTATATTCCCCGAACCTACGAAACTTCCCGAGAACGCTCACTAATATTTTTGAACTTCGACACGATACTCGAAACATGCCATGTGGGCCCCCAACACTCATTGGGCTACGGTTACAATTTCTAAACCAAACGGACTCCTTTTATTCTTTCTTTTTCCTTTGAGCTGACGCAATTCATAAACCCACCAGGCCTTGGGCCCAAACGCACCCTTATTTTTTTTATTTCTTTTCTTTGTTCCCTGTCGCGATCTCACCCAAAACACCCCTATGTTTTTACGATTTCTACATATAACCTATCAATATATTTACTTGTTTCGTATCACCTAGTGCCAAGGAAACAGAGATGATAATTGTTACACCTTTTCTTGCTCGTTTACTACCCTAGAAAACACCCAAGTGAATCACCAAACTCACCATTTGAAAGATAAGTCTAAACGTGGCAAGACATTCCTTGTTGCCACCCTTGCTCCCCAATCCCATCTAAACTAACAATGTGCATATATGGAGTGTCAGGAATGAATAGGAAGAGATCTTACAAGATCTTGGCTTTGTAAACCATCGATTGGACATGGTTGTAACATTACTATTCGCCCTCACATGCACCCTCAAACTCTTGTGAGCTTAGCTTGTCTCTACACATTCAAAAACTGCCTATATTAGCCTTACATGCAAACCTAAATCACTACATGCACTATATACGTATCACTCCACATAAATATTAATGAGAGAAGAGTTGTGAAGGACGAACGGATTCTCAAGTGTACCACGCTTTGAAGTGAACCTAGGAAGCAAAGATTGGAACCTCTTGAACCTTGGTGGAACGTAAAGTGAACCACGAAGCATTTGTTCCATTACACGAACCTTACACTTGTTTTACGTCACCTTTTATAGGTGAGGTGAGGACTTGAATTTTTCTTTCTATTTATACATACGTATGTTTATGTTATGCACAAACACTTGGAGCTTATAAATCGTAAATCTTAAAAACAACATATACGTTTTATGTATCATACTATTTCTTAGTTATGTCATTAACGAGTACATATAATAACCTTAAGCTAATACTAACGTATTCATGAAAATAATCACACGTTCCTAAGTCACATTGGACCTATACGATTTTACTAAAAGACTTAGTTTATTTTTCAAGTTTTACAAGTTATACACGTTGAGTTTTTGGCTACACTTTGACCTCGCCATTTCAATATTCGACACATGACCAATCCATATTTTTACACGAACTATTTGTCTATCTAGTATACAAACGGGAATGGTAAATAATTCGACCTAACAATTTGATTTTGTCACTTGTACGAGCCTAAAGCTAAACGAGTTTTCTTAAGAATTTTCAGAAATTAAAAACCTTACGTGGGCCGAAAAGCCCAAAAAGCTAATTTTAGCTTTTCACGATAAGCTGGGTGAAAAAGCTATTTTGAAATGTTATTAGGACTTAAAAAGATGGATTTTGATAAGCCCAAAGTTTCCCAAAACCTCTTGGATCAAAAATCATTAACGGGCCTTAAATTTTGGCTCGTTAGGCCCATTTTTGTGAAAAAGAAGAAAATAAGCTAATAATCTGTTGCAATAAGCTAGTGTACACTTCCTGAGCTTATTAAAATAATAAAAATGTTAAGTTTTAAAGTTGGTGATTTTTGGACTAAAATTGCAAATTTTCGAGAGATAGGGACTAAAAGTGTCAAATTTGTAAAGTTTGGGTAAAAAATGTTAAAATAGTTTTCTAAGGATATAAATAGTTAATATTGAAACTTGGGATTGAAAAATATAAATATTGATATACTCGGACTCAAAACGTAAATATATATAATTTTGGACTAACGACGTAAATGTTTTCCGGTAAGGGTAAAATGTGTAAATTGGAGAAACTTAAAGGATTTAATAGTAATATTGATTTTTTTTTAAATAATAAATTATATATATATATATATATATATATATATATATATATATATATATATATATATATATTTATTAAAATAATATAAATAATAAACGTAACTATATATATATATATATATATATATATATATATATATATATATATATATATATATTTATTAAAATAATATAAATAATAAACGTAACTATATATATATATATATATATATATATATATATATATATATATATATATATATATATATATATATATATATATATATATATACTAGATTTTGAAGCCCGCCCGATGGGCGGGCATAACTTATAATTATTCTTGATATAGTGTTAGTTTACGAAAAATAATTTTTAATGAATGCATTAAGAACGAAAAGAAATGAATATTTATTGAATATGAGGGAAAAAGTTACAAAGTGGTATGCAAAAATAAAATATACAACCAAATAAACTCAGATGCAAAGTAAAACTTTTTACAATACGAAGTCCAAGTTTAGTAGGGATGAAACAAAATTGAAGTTGATAAAGATGTGCTAACAATAATTAGAAGTTAGGCAAGATGAAACAGAAATTACATACACCGTCTATAGCAACAAATTGTAGCTCAAAATAAGATGCCACTACCATGTTTCTCGAGGTGTCAAAGTTGCCCATAAAAAGATATGCAATCTTAGTATCCACTACTCCTGAGACTTTGACGCTGCATAAAAGTACATGTTTAAAAAAAAAAAAAAAAAAAAAGGAAACTACTCTTTAAACAAATAAAGTTTAAAGCAATATCACCACACTTTGCAACTATAGGCTAATCTTGTCATCATCTTTTGTATCAGTTCCCCCAAAGGTCTAACCAAAGTACAAACCATTGGTTATAATGTGCACACAAATTGTGGGAAGTACAAAAATCATAGATTACAAATATGATCTATTTGCAAGAATTGTCTCCATGACTTCAAGTGAAGCCATACTCATCCGATTTATGTAAAATTAGGTCGGTTTGCAAATATTTAATTGCCAACGGGTCAAATTGGTAGAATTAAAAAAAAAAAAAAAAAAAAAAAAAAAAAAAAAAAAAACTAATATTCATTTGCCAACAGGTCAAATGGGTATAATTACAAAAAATAAAAATAATAAATAACTAAATGGAAAGGACCAAATGGTTTAAAAGAAGTCTAAAGTATACATTCAAGCCCACCCTCATTGATTGCTTCATCTGTTTATTAAAAAAAAATAGAGCAATATTTGGATAGTAACCATGGTGATCCATAATTAAAGTATTTTATTGTTATTGACAAACGAAAAATAATACGTACAAAAGAATTAGAGTTTAGAGTTTAGACACATTAATGAAATTGAACTTTGTTTGGTAGGATTCTAATGTTGGTATCTGGACCGTGGTCCCAATTTCTGTTTACTGAATAATGAAGTGGTTTCTTTCTTTAGAACAAAAGTAAAATTTTACCTTTTGCCTCGTTTAAATCTTGCTGTTTAAGATCACAAAACTGAAAGCAAACCGCAAACAAAGAAGAAGAGATTGTCATCACACACGCGCACACACAACATCAGTTTCCTAAAAATTGCAAACTATCACGTACATCATGCAGTGATGCAACTATGAAAGTGTATAACAATTGTCCAAAGGTAACTAAAGGGATGTTTGAGTAAGCTTATTGTTATGCTTATGGGATACTTTAACCTACTGTAGTTACTTTTGGAAAGCTATAAAGGCATGGCTTCTTTAAAAAGCTTTCAACTTATTTGGGGACGTTTCTTACATATTACACATTTAAAGCAATATGTTAATGCATGATTCTAGTTAGAAGTGGAACCTGTAGTTTTTCTTGGCCGTCAACGCATGAATGTTGAGGTACCGACATTACCGATAGAGACCATATTCGGTTCCTTGGTATGCGATGTTAACACATAAACAACAATAACACAATAGTTATTATAAAAACATCTTGATGTTAACCCAACAAATGCATGTGAACAGAAAAATATCATTTCATTCCATACCAACGACACGTGGGTTGCCTATAATATTATACTTTTTGTGGCGAGATGCCAGGAAAGGTGAACGCACGTCAATATTGTCTGACATGTCAGTTAAAAGCTCAATAGTGACAACCTATTACTGAACACGTGGTTTCTTTTTGAGGATCCAGTCATTTTTGGGATTTCACATATATAATTGGTAGATATTTATGATTAGTAATAAATTAGAAAACATTAAAATATCCAAAGATATTCAACTCAAGTTCCAAAACAGAAATTTCCCATTGCATTGTAGATGGCTTTCCCATGATGGTGAATCAGAATCAGATTGAACTACAATAACCATGTCAGAGACTGCCTTTGCCTGATGATGTTGGTCCACTAACAATGGTTCACCATGAATAAACCATAAAATTGGAACTTCTAATGTGGAACTACTATGGGCATGTCCCGGCAATTGCAGAAAAAATGTAACAATTATTTTTTTTATTGCACAGACTAAAATTCATGAATTCATTAGACTTACATGTCTTTCAAGTGAAGTTGATTCATCGTGATCTGTCACTGGAACACCTTTTGGTATCCGTATAAGAGAGTTAACTTCATGTGAATAAATAAAGAAAATTAACATACCACAGCTTGGTCAACTATAATTCTCAGCAAGTCATATATGATCATGTAATGTGAATAATGGTTAAATTAATAGCAAATAAACTTGGGTCTGTGATTGAATACCAACCTATGACGAAAAATGCAGCATAGGCACATAAATGATGCTCACATCAGATGTAAATAGCATTATACAACCTGTAAAAAATGTATACGATGAACGTTTCTGGTTCCTCAACCTCTTTTAGGTGACTCTCTAGGCTTCATCATTTGCTCGTGAGTCAGCTCGTGCTTTTGCTTCTTTCACTGCACTCAATGTATTCATATAGTGCTCTTTTTGTATTGAAAGTTCAACGTCTTTCTTATGTGTTATTTCTTGTAACAGCTTCTCACTGGCTGCTTTGTCCTTCTTTAAACTCTCTACTTTGTTTTCTTCGATCTGAAAATTATTCAGAAAATTAAAATACAATCAACAACGTACTTTAGCTTGAAATATGATTATTATTATGCTTGAGAGCTGATTACCTGTAGATTGTTAATCATTCCTTTCTTCTCTTCTTCAGTCTCTCTGATCTACGATTCTCAAAAAGACAAAATATAAATAAATAAAAAGTGTGTAACGGTGCATTTTTTGACTCTGAAGACAAGACTGTATATTTAATTTGTACCTGTGTCAGCAATTTCCTAATTGTAGATTCTTGAACAGCTTATTTCTTTGAAAGTTCTTCACCTATCAATGAAAATAAGATAATGAAACCATCATTTGTATTATAGTTTTTGTTGAATTTGGGTAACCTCGTCCCAAACCGTAACTGATTATTACCTTATGCCATAACTTGAATAATTATTTCATCTATTGGAAATATAGTGAAATTGGTTGTTGTTACATGCAATTAACCCTTACGAAACTATCAAGTTATTATTTAAACTAATTAACCTAAAAAAATGTGAGCCTAACAAATTTCCTGATGCATATTTTTATATATCAGGTTGTTGAGTTATGGCTGGTGGATAAAGTAATACTCCCGATAGAGAACTCTGTAGGAGGAAGTATTCATAGAAATTACGATCTACTCCTTCGTCATCGGTTGCACATTGTTGGTGAAGTGTAGATGGTTGTTAATCACTGCCTTTTGGGTGTTCCTGGAGTAAGAAAGGAGGAACTAAAGCGCGTTTTAAGCCACCCTCAGGTCAAAGCATTTATCGTTTCTACTCCTTTTATCTCATGGAAATTCCAACATTTTGTTTCTTGAATTAGTTTTCTACCCATTATATATAATCACTATAGGATAGTTAACTTACTGACTCAGGTGGTACCAGATTCTTTATTGTCTTTATTCAATGGAAAATTTTGGAAAATTCAAAAGATAGTCAACACTTAACTTAAACTACATACCAAGGCAAACACTGCAATTTTCATGAAAGAAGATACCAAGGCAACACTTTTAGGATGTTAGAATAAATTTTAATTATGATACACAAATAAAAATGGGAAACGCAAATACAGAACTTAGTAGTTAGAGGTGTGCAGATTTAGTCTAAAGTTTATTAATTTCTCAGTATGTATGGCTAGAGTCTAAAACAAATACAATTGATGTTTGGCATTAAAAGGTAAAGTGTTCAACTCATAGTCAAATGTTAACTATAGCCCTCGGTAACGATAAAGTAGGAATATTAAAAAGAGAACATCATTTATAAGATTATTAATGGTCAAAGTTGTGTACATAGGGCGAAACTTTCCAAGAAGAGAAATGTTGTGTTTACATTTGAATCGAGCAAGCATTTGACCTACATTTACTCTTTTTTTTAAACATGCACTTGATCAATGTAAGAATGCCCTGAACAAATTAGGTGTTATAAAAGTTAGTGCTGAAGATACTGCTCTTGTAGCTCAGGTAAACCTTTGATTTTCCGTGTTATATTAGATATCTCGATTAATTCCCAGTTAACATGTAGCAACCATATATTAGAAGCATTAGCTATGTGGTTCCCGCAAGTTATCAAGTTTAAAAAGATACGTTAAATACAAAATAACTTATAGGAAACTACGTACTTTCTCCTTAATTATAGATTTTAGGTGCTCATTCTCATTCATTAGCTTTCCAATTTCATCAGATTTTAAGTGCTCATACGATACCTGAGCTTGTCTAGAAGCTCCCAAAAGTGCAGCCTCCATCGTCTTCATTTCCTTTTTCACCTTTTCCATTTCAATTGTAGAATCTGCATTGTCATATAAACTGCTTCCCAAACTTTGGTGGTGCTCTTTCTCAAACGTCTCGTCATCACAAGCAAGTTGTTTCAAAATACGGACTTCAGCATTTTCATTGTCATCTCTAGAAACAACATCAGAAAGCATCTCAGAAGTGTCATCTGAACTTATCGATAACTGCGATTGACCTTTTTCAACCCTTTCATTCATTTCAGGTGCAGAAGTTTGAGATCCAAGTGGCTCCGATTCCATTTTGTCATCTTCATGTGTCGTTACTTTCACTTTTATATTTGGTACATGTTCACTCTTCTGCAAATTAGAATTCATCGTTTATACTCATTTACCCATGTTGAAAAAACCGATTTGTGAATGCTACCTATGAGTTATGCCTACCTTTTTCGTTGGTTTGCTTACTTCACGCTTCTTGTAGGCTGAAAGCGGTAATACATTATAAAATGAATTAGTTTGATAAATGTATGCATTTAATATTGAGCTCGACCATGTTTCAGCCTGTATGACCCATTTGACCCGTTCCCTTTTTAACCCAGCTTATATAAGGTGTTTTAAGGCATTTCGACCTGTTACCCAACCACTAAACAGCCCCGAGCACTCCAAACTTACCAACAATGCCTCGTCCTTTTCCATGACCAACAATGAACAAAAAATGGTTGAAAAGGAAAAAGCAGAAATGTCGACAAAATTCAAAGTTTAAATTTCCGTTTGTTTACTTTTACTAGATAAAATAAAATATATGTAAAAGTCAGTAGAAATATCCAATATCAAACTACGTTTGTAGTGAATGCTAAAACCATGGATCTTCACATTTGGGGCATTCTTATGGAACCGTATTGTTGCTACCACTTGTCCCTGAAATTGATCAAACAAAAAAACATGAGGTCGCTTAGTTATGAGGAGTAATAACTTAGAATTGCTGATAGTTTCACATTCAAATAGGAAGCATGGTCCAAACAACTTATTAAAATAGCTTATATACTGATATATAAACCTGCATTTTAACTCAGTGGCTTATCTACCCTACAATGAAGTAGATAATAGTATGATTTTGATAACCATAATAGCACAATAAAAGACAAACAAAACCTGTAGAAACTCCATAGATAAACAATACGCCTATTTCACAATCATCTTTTCATGGGCATGTGTCGCATTCCAATAAATGATGAGCTCATCACAAACAGATTCAACGGTCTCGCAGAATGCCTTTAGAGACTCAAATTTGTCAGGAGAGAATGATGGTGCGAACTCTGCGTGGTATTCGATCCTTGATTTAACCGATTCAGAATCAGGAACAACTGTACCATTACTTGAAGCATCGTTGTTTCTGAATAAAGGTAAAAGAGCTTAAAATTTGTAACATTAGAAATTCACAATAAGTAATTACTAATGTAGAAGTGAAGAGTAAAACAAATTTGTAATAAAAACAGATTATGGGTTAGTGGTCTAGGTTTAGGTGGAACCGATACCGACCGGCTAATACTCGGTCCGGTACGGGATCGATACCTAGCTCATGGAGCTCAATTTAACACACAGTAGATAGTTTGTATGATATAGGTATAGTTGCGGCATAATCTTATTATACACTTATCTTTTTATCGTCTTTTAATTTGAAATCCTAGCTCACGCCGAATAAGTTGGTTAAGGCAAAGTCAGTAAGTACGTGGAACAGTTTGTAGTAACTCACACCATGGTCTTAATTTATTGAGCTAATCTATTTATCATCCACTCGATTTCATTCTCCAATAAGCACAATGGAATTAACATTAGTGGCATCATCCTATATATATATTTCAGATCCACACACTGTAATAATGTTGCGGCAAATCTTTGGTTAGTTGCATTAAACATATGAAAACTTTATAATATAGAAGTTGTACTACTTATGCAGACAACACTATATATACATTTGGTATCACAAAAGTTAAAGCAACTTCATTATTTTTTTGCAAAACTTAGAACTGGATCAGCCTATAGTTAAACCAAAAGTAGAATGAAATCACCTATACATAGATCAGTATACATTTGGAATAATTGTTTTACATCAATGTTGTTTGGCAGTCTTCCCCTCGCAATAACCTTATAACCCCTGATATGGTGAAACGACTAGTTGATATGGTGCCACTGAGGATGCCGAACCCATGACCTCATAACCCCTGATATGTGGAGTAAAAGGCACATCAGCTTGTGCAACTTAGAGGGTTGTGTCTGAGGATAGAGAATAGAGGGTATTAGTTTGAGTCTCGGGCTTAACCAAACTCGAACTTTAACCTCCGCATCATAACCAATTAACCATCATCAGAGATTAGTGTCGTTCAGGTAAACCAGAGGCAAGTGCTATATGAGAGCTGATAATGCTTTTTCAATGGATGCGTACCTGTATTAAGTTGTTGGTGATGGAACTAAGGTAGAAAGAATAAATATACAAATCAGTGAGCGGAAATATAAGATTCAAAATGAATCAGGCATACAAAACCAACCTTCACTAAGTAACAAAAAATTGGTTCTGACCCTAACCAAATGCAGCCTCTAAACCTTGACACCCGACACCTTGAACCTGTTGCTAAACCCCTGGCGGCTCAACCCTTGGTCACTGAACCTTGGGTACTGAACCTAAGTCATGAACCTGATAAAAGAATGAAAAATGAAAGTACTGAACTAAATTTGTACACATATTAAATTAGTACACACTTATCCATCAGTATGCATATGTACTTCAAGGGTTAGAAATGAAGTATGTATGAAGCAGAGGTTCAAGAGCATTTAAAGAAAATGAGCATCAGGAAGCTCAATATGTCATTATATGCTAACGGGGGTTAAACATAAGCCTATTATTATAAAAAGGCTAATTAGCAATACACTAAAATGGATCAAATGAAAAGAGAAAAAAAAAGAATTCAAGAAAAAGATGTGTGTCGATACCTTCTTGTGGCGATGTTGAGTCATGGCAAGCATAGCTATCATTTGTGCATGAATAAGTGCAGATGTATATACCCGACATACCCGATGATGAATTACCAACAACGAATTCCTCATCCACATTATCTGGACCACTATCACTTGACAATGAAACAATCTCAATTACTTTTCCCTTCCCCTTATCTCTTATATTGATTCCACTTCTCTCCCCTTCTAAGGTAGCATTCCCAAGATTGATCTCCATTTGTTCTTCAATATCCACCACCGACACCCCTTTGTAATTATCTTCTCTGCTGAAACTTCCCCATCCCAGGTTTCTGTTTGGGCTCTCTAGATTCTTTATTCACATTCTGCGAAAAGGGAGTAGGTTAACTCTATGAATTATATAGGTATACACATGTATCTACATATATCCTATCACATTTAAATTAACAGGAAAACAAAACAAAATAAATAAATAAATAAAAGACATGGCATTCCAGAAAACAAAACAAAATAAATAAATAAATAAAAGACATGGCATTCTGCTAAAAGTTTTAAATGTTCACCATTGGATAGCACAATGTTTAATATGCACAATTGATGAGAAAATACAAAAGAAAAGTTAAATTACAAATGACCTGTTTACATATTGCTTTAATCCCATGTTGGCCATTGGACTCCCATCCCATGTTGGCCTGAACAAAGAAGTTAAATCATAGATGACCTGTTTACATATTGTTTAAAAAGTGAGTTACTACATTCAAACTCGCCTACACATAGGTTCAAAATAGACCACATTCACCTAGAAATCCTAATGCATGTAACAACATAAAAGTGCATAATGTATAAAGTTTGTTACCTTCAATTTTTCAATCACAAAAACAGGCTATAATTACCACATTCTATATACCAAAAACATAAGACACATAAAAGCAACTGACATAAATATTTACACAATCTTGGTGGATAGATGGGGTTGGCTTCAAATCATACCTTAGATTATCTTATAATGATGATGATGATTATGACGTTTACTCCTTACATTTGATGGGCTTGGCTTCAAATCATACCCTTGCATGGAATCGTCTCTTATCTTCAACAACTTAGGTTTAGGTTTTTTTTAATGATAATTATGCGGTATTATCAGATGGTGATGATGATGGCCGTATAGGTTTAGGTGAGATCGGTGGTATGAAGAGGTTTTGTTATTGAGAGAGATACAAAATTTGGTTTTTGCATTGGGTTTATGGAATATGCATTTGAGTTTATTAAAATGTTTCTTGGATATTCAAAATTTGTTCCACATGTTTATCAATTTTAAGTTGGAAACTAATTAACAAAAGTTGGCCTACTCTAGTGGTTGAGATGTTACTTAATATTAGAAGATATCTCAAGTTCGAATCTTGCCACTATAATTTTTACACTAAATTAATCCGAAAATTTCAATAAAAATTAATCCGAAATTTTCATAAATATTTGCTTACATTGCCACAATGTGATGACATGGCAGAAATTGAATTACATGGCAATGACTGGACAATGAGGTGGCAATACGCGTGTAACGCCTCCTGTTATATATAATGTAGATATATATATATATATATATATATATATATATATATATATATATATATATATATATATATATATATATATATATATATATATATATATGTAAAATTTATATAACGATAATTATATTTAGACGAATAAAACAATACGTAACCATTATCTAATTTATATATGACGTAACACATCGCCTATGCGACTTTTGGATTCGCACCGTACAATTTTTAGGACACATCATCGATAGCCAAGGCATTCACGTAGACCCTGCAAAGATTGAGGCTGTAAAAGGTTGGTCATCTCCTACAAACCTCACGGAGATACGTCAATTTTTAGGTCTCGCAGGTTACTACCGAAGATTTATAGAAGGATTCTCCAAGATTGCAAAACCTTTGACTAAGCTAACCCAAAAGAATGAGAAATACATCTGGGAAGAAAAGGAAGAAGCAGCCTTCCAGTTGTTAAAGCGAAAGCTTTGTGAAGCTCCAATATTAGCCCTCCCAGAAGGAAATGAGGACTTTATAGTATATTGCGATGCATCTTATCATGGACTAGGAGCAGTTTTGATGCAAAGAAGCAAAGTAATAGCTTATGCATCCCAGAAACTGAAGAAACATGAGGAAAACTACACGACTCATGACTTGAAGTTAGGAGCTGTAGTGTTTGCGCTCAAGTTATAGAGGCACTACTTATATGGCACCAAATGTACCGTGTACACAGACCACAAGAGTCTTCAACATATTTTGGATCAAAAGGATTTGAATATGAGGCAACATCGCTGGCTAAAGCTACTCAGCGATTATGATTGTGAGATCCGTTACCGCCCAGGAAAGGCTAATGTAGTAGCAGATGCGTTAAGCCGAAAAGAACGATTGAAACCCCTTTGAGTTAGATCGCTAGGAATGACTATTCACTCACCCCTTCCATCCCAAATCCTTACTGCACAGAACGAAGCAGTTAAAGAATAAAACTGACCCAAGGAAAAGATTTATGGCATGCCCGAGAATAAGAATGGTTTCATGAAGAAATCCGATGGAACACTGTGTTTCAAGGACAGAAGTTGGATCCCTATGGTTGGAGGTATTCATGAGCTCATCATGTATGAGTCCCACAAGTCAAAATACTCCATTCATCCAGGTTCCGACAAGATGTATCAGGATTTAAAGAAACTATATTGGTGGCCAAACATGAAAGCTGACATCGCAGGATATGTCGGTAAATGTTTGACGTGTTCAAGAGTAAAGGCACGAAGTGGGAAAATAAAGAAACGTTTATTTCTCTTTGAATAAAAACTTTTTGTTGAATAATGAATCCTCTTGGAAGTATGAATATTTGGTATTTTAAATAAAACTTAAAACGATCACTTGAATCATTTTCTATAATTCTGACAAAGATCCACGATATAATACCCCAAAAGTCTTCCGCAGACATTTTAAGTCTTCCGCTGTATTGATCGATTTTGGGGGTGTTATAACACCATTCAACATCAAGATTACAAAAGACACCATTTCACAACATTCAACCAATCAACACACCACCACCTCCCACAGCCCAACCTTCTACTCCATCTTTCTCTTCCCTTTGCCCATGTCCTTAGGGTCAGGCATCCTCTTGTGGACCCCTCTGGATTGCATGTCCTTGTTCCAAAGCTTGGGAGCAGCAAGACCAAGGACAACCTTCAATGGACCCTTGTTCTTTTTTGAGCACTGTGGCTCTTCAGGGACAGAGATCTTCTTCATATCAGCACAAACCCTCTCCATTTCACTTGTTAGAAATGCTGTGACAGGAGTAAAATCAGGGACAACCATAGCAAGAGGAGTTGGATCTTCCTCTGCTTCCTCTGTTTCTTCTGATGAGGTTGGAGATGGACAAAACTCATAAGGTCCTTTACCAAGGTAGTAGTATGCTCTTTGTATTTGAGGAATGTCAAAGGTGGAATCTGATGATGAATCAGAGGAAATATCAATGATTTTGGGGTTTGATTTCATGATTAGGGTGTTGAGAAAGGTTTTGGTGTGATGTTATTAGTGTATTATTGGACTGTGAGTAGCTTATGCCTTGAAGACTTCTATATAAAGACTTGATTTGGGATTAATATGAGTAAATGAAAGTTAATGGGAGGTAGTTGAGTCAGTAGCAATTACTAATTGTGCAAGTTGTCCACTTAAGTGGATTCTTTGGATGAAAGTCAATGGGTTTGACCACTTGCTGCTGATAACATCTATTCTAATTCTTAAGTTCGTTCCTGCTGATGGTTTATAAAAGATTAATTTATTTAGGGGAATGCAACTCTTTCAGAAGAATTAAATTCTAGTAAAGACAAACAAGGCAACATTTTTATTGATTCTTTAGAAGTACAAGACAGGAAAAAGATTGAAAGTTTAAAACAAGCAATACAAGCCTATCAATCCTAGAATTCCTATTCTACTTTGCCCTTGCCCTTGCCTTCAACTATCTTCTCCTTGCCTTTGTTGTTGTTGAAGATTCCTTGCCACTGAGGACAAGGCAACCCCATCACAATTTTTCTTGTCTTTGGCAATGGTGGATTTAACTTTCTTCCTCTTGATGGTCGTCTTGGACGAGAGGACTGGGGCTTCTCAGGGGTTGTAGGGTTGTAGAGTGCATCACTCTCATCATCCTCTTCATCAGAAGAAGTAAAGATGAAGGGAGACTCATTAGGATTGGGAACTCTGTTTTCCCTCTCCAATGCATTCCACTGTCTCTCCATCTCTTTCTGGTATTCGGGATCATCAATTTCAGAAGGGTATGGTGGAAGATCTTCTGATGATGATGAACTTGGAGCAGGAAAATCATGTATCTTCTGTTTGGCTTGCTCTTTTGTGAGACCCCGGGGGAGAGTTGGCATTCTGAGTGATGGTGGAGATGTTAGTGATTCTAATGAATCAGATGAGTCAGAAGCAAGGTTGATGATACTTGGATTGGATGCCATGGTTCTTTATTGATTTGTGGAATTATAATTAGGGATTTGTTTTGTGTGGAGATATTTGGGGATAATTACCCTTTATTTATAAGTTCACCCAAACCGCGTGTCTTTATTACCATAAATGCGAGGTGGTTTGGAGATAATTAAGGGTGATTCGAAATTTGAATGAAGAGATTTTTAAAGATATTTGGTTACCACTGAAGGTGTGATTCTGTTGAAAGAATGGTTGACCGTAGTCAACGATTGACTTATTTCTGCGGATTGACCATTTGGTTTCTGCCGTTTGACTTCGTTCCTCCTGGTGAATCAGTTTAATTGGGATATTATAATGTCGATTATTGGTCAAAGATTACTTTCCATAATTCATACCAATTTCATTCCACGTTTGGTAACTTCCATAACCACGACGTGCATATCCCACTCACAATTAACTGATTCCCTCTCGCTATAAAATTTTAAAACCATTTCAACATTATTCAGCACTCCCAACCCTAATTTCTTCTTCTCAATCAAGGGCTGAACTACTTTTCAAAGGTGATCATAACAAACATGTTTTTCTTGGTCGTGGTAAGGGTGATGATGATTATGTTGGAATGATTGAATTTCTCCAAAGATCCAAGATTCATTATGCCTTGATCCATTATCCAAATATTATTCATGAATCTCTGGTTATACAATTTTGGGAAACGGCAAGGACCAGGACTGTTGATGATGGATCAACAGAGATTGTTGCTATGGTAGATGGGGAAGAATGTGTTGTTACTGAGTCTTTGGTCAGAACACAACTACAATTGGATGATGAAGGAGGGGAGAGTGAATTGGCTAAGGAAGAAATACTTGCAGGTCTTTGGGCTACTGTTTATAGTGGTGATGGGAAAGTTTGGTACAAGAATCTGTTTTGCCCTAAATTGAGGTTTTTGACACACACCTTGCTTTAGTGTATGAGTTCTAAGTCTGGTGGATGGGATCAATTTTCTACAGACATTGCTCTTGCCACTGTGTGTCTCTCTCAGGGAAGAACCTTTAACTTTTCTAAGTATATATTCAATGAAATGCTTGGTAATGTTAAGGATACCAAACTTAAATATTTAATGTATCCTAGGTTTCTTCAAATTATTTTAGGCATTCAGACCACTGTCCCTACCCATTTGCCTGTTAAGGGTTTATCTAAAAAGCTTTTTGGTCAAATGAAAATCAAATATATAGGAGAACACAGACCCTTACTCCCTGCTATGTTGCCTGTTGGCAATGCTCCTGATGGAGTAGTTGCTGATGCAGCTGCTGATGCCCCTGTGGGCAATCCCCCTGATGGAGTGGCTGCTGATGTAGCTGCTGATGCAGCTGCTGGTGTTCAGGATCCTCCTTATACTCAAGCACTAGAGGATTCTCCTGACAAGACTAAAGTTGTTTCGGATGCAAGTGCATCAGTTGCTCCTGATGTTCAGCCACCACCCTCTCCTAGGTTACCCACACCTGTACCTTCACCAATGGATGCTACTTCTCCTGAGCATGTGCTCAATGAGAATTTAGGCCCTGACCAACCTGTACACTCACCACAATTTACAAGACTTCCAACACCTAGTCCCTTGAGACCTAACTTTGAAGATCATGTAGATGTAAATGTAAACTTAGATTATTCTACTCATAGGACCAATGATGCTTCCAATGTCACAGATATCCCTGTTGGTGGAACTGAAGGTCCTGTTACTCTTACTTCTTTGTCTGTGTTGTTGAACAGGTATGTGAATAAGGTGGACAAGTTGGAGAAGGATCTAAATTACACCAAAAAGAATCTTAGTGAAGCAGTTCTGACTCTAATTGAAAGAGTTAAGAAGTTGGAGGTTAAGCTCAAGAACAGGAAGAGAAAAGGTGTTGTGTATGAATCAGATGAGGAATCTACTAAAGCATCTGACATAATTGATTTGGAAGGCCTTGAACTTCTTGCTGCTACCACATTGGATAGTGTTCAGAAGAATGCTACTGATGCTAGGCCTGCACCATCTACTCATTCTGCTGACACAAGTGTTCAGAAGGATTCAAGAGTAATTTATGTGAAGAGAAAGCACTCTGCTGATAAGACTTCTGTTGATGCTTCTAGGAAGGAAGCTTTTCCTGATCCTATGCCAGAAGTGGTTACTCATGATACATCAGCAGATATACAAGTTGAATGTCCTGATGTTTCTACTGACAAGCCTTCTATTCCTCCTAAGACTGCTTCAATTAAAGAAGTCAAAGGAAAGTCTATCATGGTTGACCAGGACATTCCTTCAAGAGTGAAATCCAAAGAGGAACTTGCTAATGAAAAACTTAGTGAGCTTGTTGCTGCACAATGGCAAACTAAAGAGGATGCTGCAGCTACAAAGATTTAGTTGGATATGAAAGCCTCAGAAGCACTTGCTAGGAAAATACAAGCTGATTTAGATAAGATGGGAACTCCATTTACTAGTACTCTGCCTGCTGAAAGACAAAAGGAACTAGATGAAATTGCTAAGACTCTTTCTGCAGAGCAATGGGAAAATTTGGCTGAACTGGCTACTACTAAGCCTAATTTGGCTAAATCTGTGCTTGGAGTTAATTATCAGAACACTGACTTTGTCCAGATGATGGTTAAAAGAGGTAAGTTGCAGAGACAACAGGAGAAAGAGAGAAAAGCTAAAGAAATCAGGGAAAGACCTTGGATAAAGGCAGAAATCAAGAAATATATGAGGAATTTTGTCAAGAATCAAGGATGTTCTATGTTTGGGTCAGGATGGACTCAAAAGAAGGTTTGGGGATTTTCAGATAAACAACTCACTTTCTATTATGATAAAATCATTTCCAATCTTCATTCCTCTGGTATAAATGTCCAAGATGTCTTAGAGAAGCGTGGCAGACTTTTGGATGGGCCTGTTGTTAAGAGAACTAGGCTTAATGATTCTGCTGATCAGCCTACTGAATCCACTGAGTCATCTTTTGGTGGTCAGGAGAAAGTGCATTCTCCTTCAGTGTTAACTTAGATGGATGATTCTACTGATGTTGATCCTTCAAATGTTGTTCCAGACCCTGATCCTACTGCAGCTTCTCATTCTGATCCTACTGGAGCTTCTCATCTTGATACTGCTGAAGCTCAACCTGATGCTTCACATGATGCTTCAGCAGATGCTCCTATAGAAGTACCTGATGATGATTCAGCATATGTTCCTGCTGATGTTTCAGCTCAAGTTACTCCTGATGCTTTCAAACAAGTTCCTAAAGATGAACCTGCTGATGGTCCTTCACTTCCTTCTACTACTGGCACTAGGTGAAAGACTAAAGCTATAAAGAGGAAGGCTTCTATGGATGCATCATTAGAGGATAGTACATTCATTGACTATGATTCTTATGATGGGCAGGATCCTGTTGTTTGGGAGAAAGTTGTTAAATGGGAACTTGTTGATTCTCTGCTTGGTCAAGGATAAGTGAATGTCATTCATAGACAAGATGGCTCTACCAAAACATTTAATTTTCTTAGCCAAATATTACACATGGTGGACAAGCAAGATCTTCTCTCACTTTATGACTGGTTGTCACTTATTATCAAACCCATTCCCCTGAAGGGATTGGAATGTATTTGCTGGGAGATTTACAAATTCTTTGTGATTCTCATCGTGGTGATTCTGGTGTGAAGTTTCAAGTGTGGAAAGGTCAGAAGACATGGGTGGTTGATTATTGGAAGTTCTTTTCTCTTTCTAATGTTCATATGATTGTCACAACCACTGGTAAGACCTTATACTACTGGGCTGATGTTCTTTACCCAATTACCATGGAAGTGATGAATCTCATGCTGGAGGCAAAACTCTCTGTTCCTCTAGATATGACTGAGAATGATATGCATCTTGCTGAACAGTTGATAAGGTTCATCAGGAGAAGTATCTTGATTAAGCAGGAACTGAAAACTAAGTTTGGTATTCAAATGGAATCATATCTGCAATAAGCTGGTATTGGTATGGTACTTTGTTGTATATTTTATTTCTTTTCTTTTAGTTTAGTAAAAAAAAAAAAAAAAAAAAAAAATTAACAGGTGTGTATAGTTTTGTGTATGTTGTTTGCAGGTTTGGTGTTGATTCTTATCACACTTTCTCTGCTATCAACTTACCTGATGTTGACTATTCCATCAAAAAGTTGGCTATTCCAAAGGGTAGAGCTTTGGTAAAGACACATCAAATCTGTTGATAGCTGTAATGGTTTGCTCAAAACCATAGGGTACTCAACTCACCCATGCTTCACAGCTGAGAGTTGAAATGGTTGTCAATTGACCATGGATTTTTCCTTTCTAGATTCCAAATAATTGGCTAGCCCACAAGAGTATGGCTTGTGGTAAAGGCAGTGGAACACCATATTTGGTATTCAATTGACCAAGATGATTTTTCATCAATAATTGACTAGTCTTGAGCAAACGGCTACAGGTAAAGACTTCTCAAATCCGTTTATAGCTGATGATTTGCTAAAAATCATATTATTTGGGTCATCAGTGTACCATAGTTTATTAACTGAGAACACTTGGTTACTCCAGTAGTGATGGCTATTGGTGAAGAGACATCAAATCCATTATTTGCAATGATTCACCTCTCATAGGAGTTAACACACCTGGATGTGATGAGAATAGTATGAAACTAATCTGTTTTGATGTACATTTGGTCATGTGTTGCTGCAAAGAATGGTGTTTATCAAATACTTGCTGATCATAGAGATTCTACTTATGAAGATTCTTTGCTGCTGAAGTTCATCCTTAATCCTCTTGTTTGTGCTATTGGCGATCTATCAAGAAATCTTGAAATTAACTATGTCAAATTCAAGATTAGGGGAGGATTGTAAAGAATTATTGAAGTCAGAATTAATACTGCTGATTGATACTGCTGACAGGTTCCTGCCGAAGCTTAGAGTTGTTTCTGCTGATCACTGGTTCCTGCGGACGTATAGAGATCCTGCGGATAGAGTTAATCCGTGGATAGAACTTATGTAATTTAGGACAGGATATGTAGAATATCTTTTATTAGTTTATTGTTATTTGTTTCTTGTAAGAAAGGTTAGGGTTTCCACTAGTATATAAGGAACCCTAGGTCATTGTATTATGTACGAGTTTCATAACATCGTTAGTTAAAGTATATTGATCTATAGAGGATCAAGTTTAGTATACAAGTTTGTTTTTATATTCCGAAATAATTACAAGCTCACAGAGATTATCTATTTAGTCTTACTGGTGATTACATTGGTAGGCTAATGATCTATTGGATCGAGATCTATCAAGATATAGATCCTAACATCGTTTTTGGAAAATCCTATTTGAGACCTATGTTAGGTCTAAGGATTATGACTTGTGGTACATTTTCTAAAATGGTGATTTTGATGATAAGGAAAGGAAGATGGCCGACAAGAATGTTCGAGCCAAAATGATGATATTTGATGCCCTACCTCAAGAGAATCTTGAGAGGGTGTGCATGTGCAAGACCGAGAAGGAGATTTGGGACTTACTCCTTCGTATTTATCATGATACTACACAAGTCAAGGCCGACAAAATGGACTCTCTCATTCAACAATATGAAGAATTATCTATCTCAAATGATGAAACTATTGATATTAGTCTAATGAGATTCAATGCTATCACTACAAGCTTGAACTCATTAGATCCAAGTTATTGTAGCAAAAATCATATTGAAGAATTTGCTCATGCTACTACCAAAAATTGGCAACTTGAAGAAGCAAAGATTGAAGAAACAATTAGTTTGGGACAATTATCTTTTAAAAGGATAATTGATGGTCTTCATACTTATGAAGAATTTCTAGACAATATTAGAGCCATCACCAATGAAGAGATCGATTCACTTGTTCCTAATGACGAAGTTATAGAAGAAAAAGGGGTCATTACGTCAACAATACAACCTAGACGTTATGATGAACAAGATGATTGTAGAGATCAAGAGATTGCACTCGTTGGTGTAACTCGGTGTGTTTATGAGGAAGAAAATCACCCACATTGTGATGTCACTTGTCTCAAGACACTTGAATCCCTTGAGGTATTATCTAACTCTTCTCCATCTAATAATATTTTAGATATTCGTAGATTGCAAAAAGAAAATGAAGAACTAATCAAACTTAATGAACACATATTAAGAGATATTGAAAACCATGCAACGGATAAAGATGAGCTCAATAAAGAGATTAATAAACTTGAACATAAATTGATATTACTTAAATTTGAGAAAAGTGGTATTGATTTAAACAAAATGTTACATGAGCAAAAACCCTTTCATGACAAGGGAGGTCTTGGTTTTTCTGAAAATGATAAAAATACATCTACAAGTCAAGACAAATCTATTGTTTTTATAAAAGAAGGTTGCAAACCAAAAGTTACTGACTCTGATGCACTGACTGACGCGTCAAAGCGCGATCAACGTGCCAAATGTCTGACTAAAAATGGTTCATCATTCTTTCGCTAAACCATACTTTCCGCAAACTTCTTGCGTAAAAATCCATAACAACACTCTTCATGACTTTGTAGAATTTACCAATGATGAGCATGGTAGCGACTTAAACTATAAGTTTTGTAGTACAAGTAATCTTAATGATGATTTTAGTATTATGTTCACCAATGTAGATTAAACTATTAGTAAAAACGGTTACATACTAGCTATGGGTCATAGGCAAAACAACTTGTATACTTGTTAATCTTATATTATGTGTAACATGATATTCATTTCAACCATGGTAAATAACCCAATGCCTCGGCTTAGGAAGATAGGTCTTGTCGACAAGCTAGTAAGCAATTTACCATATGGTAAATAACCCAACGCCTCGGCTTAGGAAATTAGGTCTCGCCGTTTAGCTAGTAAGCAAATTACCATTGTTAAGTTTTTAAAGGCATTATTGTGTTACATTTCTAGGGAGTCGAGGTCAAGCATGCAATTGTAATCGGCATGAAGAGTCAACAAATAAAGTTTTGGAATTAATACACTTAGGTTTGCATGATTCATCTCCAATTTAATGTTAAAAAGGAAAACTTCTACGCCTTAATGATTATAGATAGTTATCCAAATTGTCCTAAATAATAGTTTTTAGAAAATAAGGATGAAGTCCTTAATAAATTCAATATTTTGAGAAAGAAACTAGAAAACCTACTTGATTGTTCAATTGTTTCAGTTAAAACAAATCATAGTAGCGAATTTGATAAAATGCAATTTGGAACCTTTTGTAAACAACATGGAATATCTTATAACTTATCGGGCCCGTTCACTTCTCAATCGCATGAGATTGTTGAAAGAACATATCGTAAGTTAAGGAAGATGAGTCGTGCAATGCTTGACGAGCAATCCATTCCACAAAAGTTTTGATGTCATGCCCTAGATAACGCTTGGTACATTTTTAATAGAGTCTACATAACAAAGGTAATTAATCAAACACCTTATGAAATACTTAGGAATAGATAACCATCCCTAGAGTATTTTAGACTATTTGGTTGCAAAGTATTTATACTTAACACCAATGTTTATCTCACCAAATTCGACCTAAAGTCGTATGAAGGTGTGTTCCTAGGATTCTCTCAAACTAGTAAAGCATACATAGTGCTTAACAAGAAAACAATGAAGATTGATGAATCTCTCAGTGTGACCTTTGATGAGAGCATGCCTGAGCCTAAATCATCTCCTTCGGTAGAAGATGATGTGATCAATGAACCTTTAGTTCAAGATCAAGAAAGGTCGCCAACATTACAAGTTAACATTTCGGATAAAGGCAATCCTAAGGAAGTGAGAGAAGCGAGGGGCCATCCTTTACAACAAGTCATTGGTGACTTGAATAAAAGGACACTTAAGTCACAAATAAACAAATATAAGTTTTGGCATGACATTTTTCAAGAGTCTAAATAGTTTTGGGATAGGTTTTGATGCTAGTACTTGCATCTTAGGAGAACAATCTTTAGGTGCTCTTAGAGCTTATGTGATTAAGGCTTATGTGAAGGCATGAATGGAAGATCAAACATGTGTCTTCCAAGAGGAAAGATATGTATCAATTCATTATTCAAAATATGATTGATAGTATCCAAGATTCTACATGTCTATACTATGTGTTTGAACAAGAAAACTTGACACAAATTATCTTGATTCATCTTATAAATTTTGACTATGTTAAGTTTGCAATATTAGATAAAATCTCGAAACACAATTCACACTTGTGTATAAGATCTTGTATCTAATTCTTCTTGTTCACCATTATGTGTATATGGCACGCTTTGTGTTTAGGAAAGAAGAGAAACAAAGGATCTTATGCAAACATACAAACTATTTACATAGTTAAAGAGAATTCCTATGAATCGAATTTGGTATGGTATTGCATAACAAACTAAAATTTCCAATAAATAGACTAAATAAGCTAAGTTCTTCGTCCGAGATCTTAGGAACTTATGGTGTTAATGCAAGTAACACATAAGGGTTATTTATGTCAACACACTACACAACGAACTATGAACCGGAGATATCATGTATTGTGTAATGTATTTCTATACAATGTGTGATGGTTCATAGGACCTAGCTTGTGTACCTAAAATAAAGATGCATTTTATGATCATAACACTTATAACTACACTCATTGAATATCCTACATGAAATACTTGCACTTGGTTCATGTATTGGGTAGTTGTAGGTTCAAAATGGTGTTTAATAAAGTCTCTTTGAAAAGATTTGATGCCTCTTGATCTTCACTCATAAACTATGATAAATTCATGCATATCTTTTGTAAAGAATGCATGTAATTACCATAGGATCTAACATGGGCATTCAAATCCAACCAAACTCATAACTTACTCAATCCTAATCACTCATGTCATACAAGAATAATTATCTTCCCCATGCACCACTTTCTTTCAACTCATCTTGTTCTAAGAATCTTAGTACTAAGATTGATTATCCTTTGGACTATAGATCTTCCTTAAACATACCTAATTCATACTAATTGGCTATAAAAGGAGTGACTTTGTATCACATTTCTTCATCACAACCTTCTTCTTCCTTAATTACACCTATCTTCTATTCAAAAAATGGCAACCAAGCTTTTCATGAAACATGTTGATGTGTCAAATGAAACTAATGTGTATGAACCATTTGAGTATTGTTAATATGATGAAGGTCGTGAATGCGACAAAAATTTCATGTGTGCCACCGATATGAGAAAACCATTCATCAAAGCTAATGCCTTCTCCTTAATTCGTGACCTACCCATAGAAATTTATCCTAGGCACCTTCAAGAATTTTTTGCTAGGTTATATCTTGATCAACCTTCTCTTACCCTCAATTTTCGTATGTATGGGCATGGGTATGCATGGAGCTTAAAGAAGTTGGGAAAGGTTTTGAATGTGTGCTCTAAAGGGAACTTGTTTTATACAAGGTCCACTAAGAAGGAGGACTTCATGGACTTAAGGCACTATCATCCGAGCACTTATGCTCTTGTTGCCCCAATTCATGCCGTCATCATTCAAAATACTATTCTACAACCCGACTACCATTGTGTGAAAACTCCATTCGAACATTGGAACAAATATCAACTTCATGTCAAATTGATGCCTTGGGCGGAGGTGTTGTTGAAGAATGTGTTTATGGAGGTGGAACCTCAAGAGAAGATACCCATCATTGTTGGGTACATGCTCTATTGTATTATGACCGAGACTCCTTTGAACTTTGCCTATTTTATAGCAAAACGAATGGAAGCCTTGGACTACAATAAAGAGCCTCTTCCATATGCTAGACTCTTGTTACACATCTTTGGCCACATTAAGTGCAAGTACTCAAATGATCATTCAAGAATGATTGAAGTTGATGATGTGACCCCAATGGATGAATCTTTCATAATGGACTCTCTTGAGTTTTAAGTTCTACTCATAAGTTGTTGTAGTTTGTCCTAGGTATTCTTGAATGTTTTAAGTATTGTTGCTTTGTTTGTTGTATGTCTAATGTTACTTCTATGGAATAAAATGTTTATGCTTGGTTATAATAATACTCATATGAATATATACATATATAGTATTGCTCTTGCTCATCATTCGGTCTATAAATGTCATAAAGGGATAATCTAATAAAATCCAATTAAAGTGGGCAAACACATACACATATATATGTATTATTATATGGGCTAACCCTTATTGCAAGTCTCCAAATGGTAACCTAACCCATTTGGGAACTTTCACATGTGAGGATTTCTTGTTGGTAGCATGTTGTGATTTCTATGTGTAGCTAGTCCACCGCAAATGTGAGGCTCTTGACCCATGGATCCCCGCATTATAACATGGGGGAGCAACGATCTAGGGGAAGCTATGTTCAAGGGGAGCACATTCGGTCCCGCCTTTTTGTTTCGACAAAAGGGGTAGAAAGAAAGCAAGAAGTGTGAAGACTATTCAAGTAATGTTAAAGGCTTCACCAAATTACATGGCAAAGGTCAAGATGCAAGCTACACCAAAGGCGCGCTTTGTCTTCGCTAAGTTTGGTAATTTTATTTGCTTTCGGTTTTTATTTGTCATCATCAAAAAGGGGGAGATTGTTGAGGCAACATGATCAAGATCTCTTTATGTTTAAATGATGACAAACAAACCATCGAAACAACATAAAATAACAAACGTTAGCTCAAAATCGCCGGAGCCAATGTCTGCTCCTGGCACGCTGCCTGCGCGTTAACGCGCGGGTGACGCGCCAGGAGTCTGTATGGTTCCGGGCGAATTTTGAAAGTCGGCTTTCCCCTTACCCGACAAATGTGGATCTTTCAATATAGGTATGAATATGTTATGTGCTTAATTGAGAACACTCAAAACGAGTTTTGAGACTTGAGAGATCCTACTTTTAAAACACCCATTTATGGGAAAACGCTAACTCATGGTTTCTAACTATCGCCTCTAGCCAAGGCTTTTCTAAACTTAGGGAGCTTGTATATTTCACGTAACATCGTGTTGAAGCATCCATATGCTCATATCTCGTGCTTACGTCTTCTCTAATTACATAATGGGTTTACTCCCTTATTGGTCAAACTAAGTCTAAGGTCACTTTGCGTAAACGCATCCTTTCCCACTTGGGTTAGGCTTTACATCAAGGGAAAACACTTAACTTGTTTGAACCAAGGTATTAGTTGAGAACGTCGAGTCATGGAAAGTCACGAGATATGGAACTATGGATTCTCGACGTTGTTACCTGAACTTATAAGTAACCTATGATTTTCTCAACTTATAATCTTAATTGTCTAAAACTTTTCTTCTTAGTGACAATTAGATTATGTCTTAATCCTATCTTAATCCCATTTATACAAAAGATAAAACCAATCATATCCAATCATATCTAAATCATATTTTCTCTTACACAGTCTCTTACACCCTTACATATTCCCTTACACACTACATCTAAACCATCCATTCCCTTACAATACATCTCAACCCTTTATTATTGTTTGAAACCCTAATGAGGCTCCTCCCATCCTATCCATTGAATTCAAACTAAACTCATTGATGAGGCGAAAAATGATCCGTTTTTAGGGGGTCATTTAAGCCGGAATTCGAATTTATTTGATCAAATATTGCCCTAAATCGTTCCTTTTGCGATTTTAGGTACTTTGGGAGTGAATTCTGGAAAAGGAAGCATTTTGGACGTTTTTGGAGCAAAAAAGTGAAGAAAATGGCAAAGTCTTAATTTTTCTTGCTGGGAACAGTACCTGACGGCGTCAAGAGCAAATTTATGACGGCGTCAAAAGCAATTTTGGTGACGGCCCAGAGAAAACGTAACGGCGTCAGATCAAGGCCGTCAAGAGTAAAAGTGGTGACGGCCCAGAACAGAAATACACATGACGGCGTCAGATCTGGATCTAGGCAGTCTGAGAAATTTATTGGCGGCGAGATGATGGCGTCAGAACTTTCCTCTTCACGCCGTCACCTCATGAAATCTATATATACTTTTCTAATTTTCATTCATTAAGTGTGTAACTTGAGAGGAGAATTTTAGGGTCGAACCTAATAAACCGTAACACGAATTTTACAGTATTTTCAAGGGTTTTCACCCCTTGAAACCTTTCATGTTCAATTGACATAAGTATCCTTTCAATTCATTCAATATGTCTATGTGTTGTTTGAATATATCTTACACTTGTCTTAATTTTAACATGCTAGGCTAGATCTCTTGTGTGTTTGCTTAGATGTAGTGAAACCTAGATGTTGATTATAGGTTGATTGCTTGTTTATAGTTGTAATGGATGAATGATTTCAATGTTAGGCTTAAGAAAACTGGCAGATCTCCATTTTGTAAATTGCTTGAACGTCTTAAGAAACATGAACCTATGTGTACTAGGTTTTTATGGTTATATTTAATGCATGAGCGAATTCTAGTGATCCCATGTTAGGAGTTTTTTCTAGGCTCGACATAGGAGTGAAATAGGAGCTTATAGAATTAGGGAAGTAAGTACGCCACCCCATGATTGGTATTAAGGAATATAACCCGTCATCCATGCAACTGTAACAAGTAATTAATCTGTAAAAGATATCTAGGGAGTAGTGATATCTAAGTAAACACAATTCTCCCATCTATTGTTCACACCATATTAGTAATTAGCTTTATTTTCATTTTTGTTATTTTATTTTGATTGCATATTAGTTATTGGGTTAGTTGACTAGCAACTAATTCCGCCCACTCTTCCAAAAACCGAGATTTTTAATTGTTTTCATAAAATATAAAAATACAAAAAGAATCATCCCTCACCTCTAGACCTAGTCCTTAGGCTTTCTAATCCTAGCGACACTATTCCTGAGTTGAACAATCAATCCCCCAGTACTTGTCACTATACTATACTACAACGATCAGGTACACTTCCTGGTGGGGATTGTAAGCTTCTCGAGATCCCTCGAGAGGTAAAGCCTGGTGCAATTCCCAAGAATCAAGTTTTTGGCGCTGCAGCCCGGGGAATAGTTATTGTCTAGGTTAGGATTTCTTTTCATTAGGTCTACTTGCTAGATTCCTTTCTAGTAAGACTTTATTTTTATTTTTAGGTTCTCTTTAGTCTATCTCATTTCTTCGTGTTTTTGTTCGTAATCTCCACCATTCGCCATCATGGCAATTGACAAATTCAGCTAGAGACCTTGTTTTGCCCTATGCAGAACCTGATAGAGAAATGCGTAGGTTAAGACGATCTCACTCAACACCTGAACCATCCAGCATAGCCATCGATTTTGATGCACCCCTTTTTGAAGAAAATTCAGAAAATCATCTTACAACCCCTAGCTCCCAATCCAACAACGATATGA
Source organism: Artemisia argyi (assembly GCA_030686995.1). Classification (NCBI taxonomy): domain Eukaryota; kingdom Viridiplantae; phylum Streptophyta; class Magnoliopsida; order Asterales; family Asteraceae; genus Artemisia; species Artemisia argyi. Next base: position 43,991,209 of record CM060696.1, read on the forward strand.
GTACCCCCGCAACCCCCATTCCTAAGCTCCTTAAGGACTACTCTTCCCCAAATCCTCGTGGCTTCTCAAACGCCATTGTCTTCCCAAATGAACACACCAATGAGGTCTTGCATGCGACCGATGTTTGGCTTGTCCAAAGTGTGTGCAAGTTTTATGGACTAGATGATGATGACCCAATTCAACACATCAAGGACTTCTTGAAAATAGTAGACACCCTCCATACGGATGGGGCTACTAGAAACACATCCCGATTACGATTCTTCCCTTTCACCCTTTACGAAAAAGCCAAAGAGTGGTATCATAAACTTCCCTCTGAATCTATTTTCACATGGGAGCAACTCATATCCAAATTTTATGAGAAATTCTTTCCAGCAGGGAAAACCTCAGCGTTTAGGGATAGGATCCTCTGCTTCCAAAAAGGGAAGGATGAACCCTTCCATAAATCGTGGATTGGATTCAAGGATTTAATAAGACAAGTTCCCCATCATGGCATCGAACTCTGGCTTCTGGTCCAAATCTTCTACGACAATGTCTCCTCAAATGACCGGAACGGAATCAACAATTCTAGAAAAGGGAGATTAGCCAATCTCAGTGCCGAGGAAGGATGGAATAGGATTGAGGAATATGCTCAAGACCAGGATGACACTTGGGATGAACCTGAGTCGACTGCTAGCATGTCTGAAATCACCTCAACATCTTCAGATCGGCTAAGAAAAATTCACAAAAGAATGGAATACCTAGCTGGGTCGCAATTACCTAAACAACTTTCAAATCCTTACTTAATCTGCAACTACTGTGGGGGCCCGCACGAGGTAGAAGAATGCAGAGGAGAACCCACGACTGAACATGCGTGCTTGTTAGGAGGTGACATCTATGCTGACCCCTCCCTTTTGCTTTTTTTCCAAACGACGATTACACCCTTTGGGGAAACCTGGTAAAGAGAAAAGAAGGAGAGGAAGGCCCTGAATTTGAAATCAGGAGCACTTTTGAAGATAACCTTGGTCACTTCACTCAAGAAAAAGGATTACAATTAAAAGGTCTTGATGAACTTATCGATGAGCAACAAAATGACATCGAAGAATCGTTCAACAAGCTTAACTCCACCCTTGATAACCAAGACATGCTGTCAGTAAGCCAAAAAGACCCCATGCTTGAGATAACCACTCGATCTGGGACAACAACCAAGGACCCCCTTACCCGAGCTCACACCCCATCACCCCCGATCCAAGCAAGCCTCGCGAAGAGGAGGGTGATGTGAGCAACGAGGCTCCCGAACAACCTCCCTTGGCGATCCCATCCCCGTCAACCCCACCTAACCAACTTGTGAGAATCCCATTCCTATCCCGATTAAAAAACCAGAAAACTGAGAATGATAATAAAATATTCTTGTCATATCTAAAAGACTCTGTGATCACCATACCCCTCCTTGATGCTTGTTATCACATGCCAAAGTATAGCACATACTTTAAAAAATTACTTGCCAACCAAAAGAAACTCGAGGGTCTTGTGACTCTGGGGGAAGAATGTTTGGTGGTGACCCATCGAGGGTTACCAAAAAAGGTAGACGATCCAGGCAGCTTCACCTTGCCCTGTTCCATAGGATCTCTATCGATAAAGAATGCTCTTACCGATTTAGGGGAGAGTATCAACCTCATGCCTCACTCCATGTTCCTTAAACTAGGATACTCCGGATTAAAGCCTACCCGTATGAACATCCAACTAGCTGATAGATCAGTCAAATACCCCGTAGGGATATGCGAGAATGTGCTAGTCAAGGTTGAAAATTCAAATTCCCGGTTGACTTCGTAATCTTGGAGATGGAGGAGGATGACTTGGTTTCCATCATCTTAGGGAGACCATTTCTTGCTACCGCTCGTGCAGTCATTGATGTTTATGACGGCAAGTTAACCTTACGAGTAGGAACCGATAGCTTAACCTTCGACATTAAAGACACTATGGACCTCTCTCTCGAAGCAGCTAACCGGCTCTATTTCATTGGAGAGGTCGATGAACTCACGGATGTCATTGATGACTGTGTTGATGAACAGATCGAGGAAGGCTGGTTACGGGATGAGAGTTTTCTCCCCTTGTTGGAAGTAGAAAAGATGGAGGATGTTGGAGCAGTCTCCTTCTACCCTAGACAGGAGACCACTGAACATCTCGAACTCCGAAAACCCGAAAACAAGCTTAAGCCTTCTATTATCGAACCCCCTAAGTTAGATCTTAAAGAACTCCCTAACCATCTAGAGTATGCCTTCCTTCAGGGAGAGGACCAACTGCCGGTAATCATAAACTCTTCCCTCGAACATGAACAAAAAGGTAAGCTCTTAGAAATCCTAAAGAAATATAAGGGAGTGCTTTCTTGGAGTGTAGCCGACATTAAGGGGATTGACTCAACTTTTTGCACGCATAAAATTCTTATGGAAGAAAATTATAAACCTACCGTGCAACCCCAGAGGCGGTTGAATCCCAACATTAAGGAAGTAGTGAAGAAAGAAGTCATCAAACTTCTGGATGCAGGATTAATTTACCCAATCTCGGATAGCCCGTAGGTTAGTCCTGTACAGGTTGTACCAAAGAAAGGAGGAATGACTGTGGTGAAGAACGACAAAGGTGAGATGGTACCCTAGAGAACGGTTACTGGATGGCGGGTATGCATCGATTATAGAAAGCTCAATGATGCCACAAGGAAAGATCACTTTCCCTTACCATTCATTGACCAAATGTTGGAGAGATTTTCTGGGCACAAGTACTATTGTTTCTTGGATGGATTCTCAGGATATTTCCAAATCCCCATAGCACCTGAGGACCAAGAAAAAACCACGTTTACTTGCCCTTATGGAACGTTCGCCTACAAAAGAATGCCTTTTGGGCTGTGTAACGCCCCCACTACTTTTCAGCGATGCATGACCGCAATCTTTCACGAACTTATGGAAGACAGCATGGAAGTTTTCATGGACGACTTTTCAGTCTTCGGGAACTCTTTCGACCGCTGTCTTGCTAATATAGAAAAAATGCTCAAACGTTGTGAGGAAACCAACTTGGTGTTAAATTGGGAAAAATGTCATTTCATGGTAAAAGAAGGGATTGTGTTAGGACATAAGGTCTCAGGGAATGGGATTGAGGTGGACCAAGCTAAAGTGGAAGCTATATCTAAGTTACCTTATCCCACGACTGTTAAAGCAATACGCAGCTTCTTGGGCCACGCCGGGTTCTATCGGAGATTCATCAAAGATTTCTCCAAAATAGCTCGGCCAATGACTCAATTGCTAATGAAGGATGCCCCTTTTGATTTCTCTCAAGAATGCAAGGATGCATTCGATCTCCTGAAAAAGGAGCTCACGCAAGCTCCAATCATGGTTACACCCAACTGGGAGTTACCGTTTGAAATCATGTGCGATGCTAGCGATTATGCTGTCGGAGTTGTATTAGGCCAAAGGCGTGACAAGCTATTCCAACCTATTTACTACGCTAGAAAAACCAGGAACCCTACTCAAGAGAATTACTCTACCACCGAAAAAGAATTATTAGCCGTGGTGTTCGCATTTGACAAATTCCGTCAACATCTTGTCCTTTCAAAGATAGTCGTTTTCACCGATCACTAGGCTCTCTGATATCTTTTTACTAAGCAAGATGCTAAGCCATGACTAATTCGGTGGATCCTGTTGTTACAAGAATTTGACGCTGAAATCCATGATAAAAGGGGGGCATAGAATTTCGCTGCTAATCAACTATATTGTCTTGAAAATCCCCTTGATGAGCACGATAGAAGCGAGATTCAGGATTCATTTCTTAACGAACAACTCATGTCAATGAAAGATTCTGAGCCTTGGTACGCTGATTTTGCTAACTATCTCGCAAGCAGACTCATTCCGGAAAACATGACTAAATATGAAAAGAAAAGGTTCTTTGCCCAACTAAAATACTACTTCTGGGATGAACCATTTTTATTCCGAAGGTGTCCTGATCAAATAATCAGACATTGTGTTTCGGGAGGTGAGGCAGTAAAAATCATGAGAGAATGTCACTCTGGCCCCTCTGGGGGCCATCATGGGATAAGCACCACCGCCCGAAAGATTTTTGACGCGGGATTCTATTGGCCCACAATTTTCCGTGATGTCAAAGAAATGGTACAAGCATGCACTGCATGTCAACGGGCCGGGAACATATCAAATAGGGATGAAGCACGTCAGAATTTTATACAAGTATGTGAGGTTTTCGATGTCTGGGGAATTGACTTCATGGGACCCTTTCCATCTTCAGGAGGGAATGAATACATTTTAGTTGCCATCGATTATATTTCGAAATGGGTAGAGGCACAAGCCCTTAGGACCAACGATGCCAGGGTGGTTATTCATTTCCTGAAAAAGCTGTTCGCTAGGTTCGGAATTCCTAAAGCTCTCATCAGTAATAGGGGAACCCACTTTTGCAATGCGCAAATGGAAAAGGTCATGAGGAGATATGGGGTGTCCCATCGATTTTCCACCTCCTATCACCCACAGACCAATGGCCAGGTCGAAAACACGAACAGGGCTATTAAAAGAATACTAGAAAAAACGGTTAGTCAGAATAGAAAAGACTAGTGATTTAAACTCAATGAGACCTTATGAGCATTCCGAACTGCCTACAAGACACCTATTGGAATGACCCCGTTCCGCATGGTGTATGGTAAGGCATGTCACCTTCCGGTAGAATTAGAACATAAGGCTTATTGGGCACTTAAGGCATGTAATTTAGATTATACAGTTACCGGAACAAATAGGTTCTTGCAACTACACGAGCTTGATGAGCTAAGGTTAGAAGCATATGAGTCTTCCATTACATATAAGGAGAGGGCAAAAAGATGGCATGACCAACAAATTAAGAAACCCAAGGAATTTTCAGAAGGGGACAAAGTCCTATTGTATAACTCTCGGTTAAGGTTATTTCCAAGGAAACTCAAGTCTAGATGGTATGGGCCATTTACGGTGAAAAGTTCCTCTAAAACTGGAGCTGTTGTGTTACTAGACGATGAAAGTAGAGAATTTACTGTCAACATACAATGTGTAAAACATTATCAAGAAAATAGTAATGAAATGATTAGTGAGGAGGATGTAACATTTGACGATGAGGTCACGTAGTAACCCATGACCTTGAGTCTAGCTACAAGACTCATAAATAAAGAAAAACGCTTCTTGGGAGGCAACCCATGCTTTGTGTGATTTTTATTTTGTTTGATTATTATTTGTTTCCATATGCATGCTTTATTTTTATTGTTGGTAGATCATGGTTCAAAACTAAAATGGTGGAAATACTTTATTTTGTCGTTTGGCTTAGTCTTAACTTCATCCAAAGGTATTTCGCAAAAAATAAGTGTAAGGGGAAACCCCAAATATGTTTTTAAGAAACAAACTCGATCATGATTCTCCACAATATTAAATGAACATGTATATTCATATTTGTTAGAGTCAAATGCTTGTATCGAGTCATAATGATGTTTTGCAGGATTTTCCAGGAAGTAGGACAAATTTTTTCCAGAAATTTTCCTGAAACTTAACGTAAAGATTTCTACAGGTCACTTCTGACGGCGTCAGGAAGAAACTCCTGACGGTGTCACGTGTAAAATTCTGGAAATTTTGCTAGTTTTGTTTTTCTAACGGAGTCTTAAAGTTTTTGTTAATTCTTTAGTTTTATAAACTCCAGGAAATCTGCAAACATCATTTTACAAGCATTATATCTTACTTTGTTTTCTAGGATTTGCTATCCTATATAGATTGCCGCCGATTTTACGCGAGGTTGCCTTGTTTGTTTTCTCAGGTTTAACAGGTTATGTATGACAAGAAGATGATTTATATTCTGGAAGGGAAGCTTTGATTGTTCATTTTCTTGGAGGAAGATCTAACCTTGTTACCATACTATCCATACCGAGCGAATAAGGGGAGTATTTGATTTCATTCTTTTACTCGTTTTACTTTTACATTCTTTAATTGAACATTGGGGACAATGTTCATCCTAAGTGTAAGGGGAGGGTAAAATGATGATACCTTGTAGTATACACTTTCGCTTGAGTTTGTTTGTTTGATGGTAGGTGTGTAATAAAACTATGAGAAATACTTGTTAGTGTAATTTTAGCGCCAAATTTAAAATTTTTTACAACATTTAGGAGTGAAACTTTAGCCTTAGCAAGCATCTCATGGATAGGATGTAACCTCTCGTAAATTTCCCTTACGATTAGTAAATGCATACGAATAAATAAAACGATGTTACGATAAACTAACACCATTTTACGGGTAACAAATTTTTTTTTTATGATATGGCTTGATATTGAACCACTACGATAACTGTGATTGACTGTTTACCCAGGAACGATGCTTACACATGACCTAGATAACCTATGATTATTGCGAACGATAAATATATATAAAACGTTTATATTTATAACAATACATTTCGTCTAAATACCGTATATTATTTTTATATTCCCCGAACCTACGAAACATCCCGAGAACGCTCACTAATATTTTTGAACTTCGACACGTTACTCGAAACACGCCATGTGGGCCCTCAACACTCATTGGGCCACGGTTACAATTTTTAAACCAAACGGACTCCTTTTATTCTTTCTTTTTCCTTTGGGCTGACGCAATTCATAAGCCCACCAGGCCTTGGGCCCAAATGCACCCTTATTTTTTTTATTTCTTTTCTTTGTTCCCTGTCGCGATCTCACCCAAAACTCCCATATGTTTTTACGATTTCTACATATAACCTATCAATATTTTTACTTGGTTCGCATCACCTAGTGCCAAGGAAACAGAGATGATAATTGTTACACCTTTTCTTGCTCGTTTACTACCTTAGAAAACACCCAAGTGAATCACCAAACTCACCATTTGAAAGATAAGTCTAAACGTGGCAAGACATTCCTTGTTGCTACCCTTGCTCCCCAATCTCATCTAAACTAACAATGTGCATGTATGGAGTGTCAGGAATGAATAGGAAGAGATCTTACAAGATCTTGGCTTTGTAAACCATCGATTTGACATGGTTGTGGCATTACTATTCGCCCTCACATGCACCCTCAAACTCTTGTGAGCTTATCTTGTCTCTACACATTCAAAAACTGCCTATATAAGCCTTACATGCAAACCTAAATCACTACATGCACTATATACGTATCACTCCACATAAATATTAACGAGAGAAGAGTTGTGAAGGATGAACGGATTCTCAAGTGTACCACGCTTTGAAGTGAATCTAGGAAGCAATGATTGGAACCTCTTGAACCTTGGTGGAACGTGAAGTAAACCACGAAGCATTTGTTCCATTACACGAACCTTACACTTGTTTTACGCCACCTTTTATAGGTGAGGTGAGGACTTGAATTTTTCTTTCTATTTATACATATGTATGTTTATGTTATGCACAAACACTTGGAGCTTATAAATCGTAAATCTTAAAAACAACATATACGTTTTATGTATCATACTATTTCTTAGTTATGTCATTAACGAGTACATATAATAACCTTAAGCTAATATTAACGTATTCATGAAAATAATCACACGTTCCTAAGTCACATTGGACCTATACGATGTTACTAAAAGACTTAGTTTATTTTTCAAGTTTTACAAGTTATACACGTTGAGTTTTTAGCTACACTTTGACCTCGCCATTTCAATATTCGACACATGGCCAATCCATATTTTTACACGAACTATTTTTCTATCTAGTATACAAATGGGAATGGTAAATAATTCGACCTAAAAATTTGATTTTGTCACTTGTACGAGCCTAAAGCTAAACGAGTTTTCTTAAGAATTTTCAGAAATTAAAAACCTTACGTGGGCCGAAAATCCCAAAAAGCTAATTTTAGCTTATCACGATAAGCTGGGTGAAAAAGCTATTTTGAAATGTTATTAGGACTTAAAAAGATGGATTTTGATAAGCCCAAAGTTTCCCAAAACCTCTTTGATCAAAAATCTTTGAGAAGCAGCTTGATGACGTTCCTATCGTTAGGGATTTTCCTGAAGTATTTCCTGAAGAATTACCTGGTATTCCACCCGTACGTCAAGTAGAATTTCAGATTGAACTAGTGCCTGGAGCGGCACCAGTGGCTAAAGCACCTTATAGGCTAGCGCCATCTGAAATGGAAGAGTTGTCAGAACAACTAAAGGAATTGTCGGACAAAGGATTTATTCGACCAAGCTCATCACCTTGGGGAGCTCCAATTTTATTTGTTAAAAAAAGGATGGATCCTTTCGAATGTGCATCGATAACCGGGAGTTGAATAAACTTACGGTAAAGAATCGATACCCATTGCCTCGAATTGATGATCTGTTTGATTAATTGCAAGGATCGAGTGTGTACTAAAAAATTGATCTGAGATCAGGATATCATCAACTAAGAGTTCGAGAAGAGGATATCCCGAAAACTGCATTCAGAACGCGCTATGGTCACTACGAATTTCAAGTAATGCCATTCGGTCTGACCATTGCACCAGCAGTTTTCATGGATTTAATGAATCGAGTATGCAAACCTTACTTGGATAAGTTTGTAATAGTATTCATCGACGATATTTTGATCTACTCTCGAAACGAAGAAGAACACACAGAATGTTTACGAATCATTCTAGAACTGCTCAAGAAAGAAGAACTGTACGCTAAGTTCTCCAAATGCGACTTTTGGATTCGCACCGTACAATTTTTAGGACACATCATCGATAGCCAAGGCATTCACGTAGACCCTGCAAAGATTGAGGCTGTAAAAGGTTGGTCATCTCCTACAAACCCCACGGAGATACGTCAATTTTTAGGTCTCGCAGGTTACTACCGAAGATTTATGGAAGGATTCTTCAAGATTGCAAAACCTTTGACTAAGCTAACCCAAAAGAATGAGAAATACATCTGGGAAGAAAAGGAAGAAGCAGCCTTCCAGTTGTTAAAGCGAAAGCTTTGTAAAGCTCCAATATTAGCCCTTCCAGACGGAAATGAGGACTTTATAGTATATTGCGACGCATCTTATCATGGATTAGTAGCAGTTTTGATGCAAAGAAGCAAAGTAATAGCTTATGCATCCCGGCAACTGAAGAAACATGAGGAAAACTACACGACTCATGACTTGGAGTTAGGAGCTGTAGTGTTTGCGCTCAAGTTATGGAGGCACTACTTATATGGCACCAAATGTACCGTGTACACAGACCACAAGAGTCTTCAACATATTTTGGATCAAAAAGATTTGAATATGAGGCAATGTCGCTGGCTAGAGCTGCTCAGCGATTATGATTGTGAGATTCGTTACCACCCAGGAAAGGCTAATGTAGTAGCAGATGCGTTAAGCCGAAAAGAACGATTGAAACCCCTTCGAGTTAGATCGCTAGGAATGACTATTCACTCACCCCTTCCATCACAAATCCTTACCGCACAGAACGAAGCACTTAAAGAAGAAAACCGACCCAAGGAAAAGATTTACGGCATGCCCGAGAATAAGAATCGTTTCGTGAAGAAATCCGATGGAACACTGTGTTTCAAGGACAGAAGTTGGATCCCTATGGTTGGAGGTATTCGTGAGCTCATCATGTATGAGTCCCACAAGTCAAAATACTCCATTCATCCAGGTTCCGACAAGATGTATCAGGATTTAAAGAAACTATATTGGTGGCCAAACATGAAGGATGACATCGCAGAATATGTCGGTAAATGTTTGACGTGTTCAAGAGTAAAGGCAGAACATCAGAAACCTTCAAGTCTACTGGTACAACCAGAACTTCCTATGTGGAAATGGGAACGAATCACTATGGACTTCATCACCAAACTCCCAAGAACCTCATCCGGATACGACACAATATGGGTTATTGTGGATCGTCTCACCAAATCCGCTCATTTTCTACCCATCAAAGAAACCGATGAGATGAATACACTAGCTCAGCTGTATGTGAAGGAAATTGTCACTCGACATGGAGTACCAATTTCAATTATCTCAAATCGAGATAGTCATTTCACCTCTCACTTTTGGAAATCGTTACAGAAAGCCTTAGGAACTAAACTAGATATGAGTACCGCTTACCACCCTCAAACTGATGGTCAAAGTGAAAGAACTATCCAAACCTTGGAAGATATGCTCTGAGCATGCGTTATTGATTTTGGAAAAAGGTTGGGATAAGCACTTACCATTAGCAGAGTTTTCATACAACAATAGTTACCACCCCAGCATAAAAGCAACACTATATGGTATAAAGTGCAGATCACCCGTTTGTTGGGCAGAAATTGGAGAAAAACAACTTATAGGACCTGATCTTGTTCGGGAAACAACCGAGAAAATCGTTAAGATTAAGCAACGCTTACAAGCAGCCCGAGACCGACAGAAAAGATACGCCGACATAAGAAGGAAACCCATGGAATTTCAAATAGGAGACAGAGTCTTATTGAAAGTATCCCCCTGGAAGGGAATGGTACGATTTGGAAAGCATGGAAATTTGAACCCCAGATACATCGGTACATTCAAAATCCTGGAAAGGATAGGACCCATGGCTTATAAACTAGAACTACTCGAAGAACTTAGTCGGATCCACGACACCTTTCATGTGTCAAACCTTAAGAAGTGTTTATCCGATGAATCTCTCGTGATTCCATTGAAAGAAATTCGACTTGATGATAACCTTGTCTTTACCAAGGAACCCATTGAAATCATGGATAGAGAAGTTAAACAACTCAAACAAAACCGTATCCCTATTGTCAAAGTTCATTGGGACTCCAAGCGAGGACCGGAATATACTTGGGAGCGCGAGGATGAGATTCGCTTCAAGTACCCACATCTCTTCACCTAAGACACCCTTGGCAACTATCTTAGACTAGAATTCCGGGACGGAATTCCCTGTAAGAGGTAGATAATGTAACCTCACGTAAATTTCCCTTACGATTAGTAAATGCATACGAATAAATAAAACGATGTTACGATAAATTAACACCATTTTACGGGTAACAAATTTTTTTTATGATATGGCTTGATATTGAACCACTACGATAATTGTGATTGACCGTTTACCCAGGAACGATGCTTACACACGACCTAGATAACCTATGATTATTGCAGACGATAAATATATATAAAACATTTATATTTATAACAATACGTTTCGTCTAAATACCGTATATTATTTTTATATTCCCCGAACCTACGAAACTTCCCGAGAACGCTCACTAATATTTTTGAACTTTGACACGATACTCGAAACACGCCATGTGGGCCCCCAACACTCATTGGGCCACGGTTACAATTTCTAAACCAAACGGACTCCTTTTATTCTTTCTTTTTCCTTTTGGCCGACGCAATTCATAAGCCCACAAGGCCTTGGGCCCAAACGCACCCTTATTTTTTTTATTTCTTTTCTTTGTTCCCTGTCGCGATCTTACCCAAAACACCCCTATGTTTTTACGATTTCTACATATAACCTATCAATATTTTTACTTGTTTCGCATCACCTAGTGCCAAGGAAACAGAGATGATAATTGTTACACCTTTTCTTGCTCGTTTACTACCCTAGAAAACACCCAAGTGAATCACCAAACTCACCATTTGAAAGATAAGTCTAAACATGGCAAGACATTCCTTGTTGCCACCCTTGCTCCCCAATCCCATCTAAACTAACAATGTGCATATATGGAGTGTCAGGAATGAATAGGAAGAGATCTTACAAGAACTTGGCTTTGTAAACCATCGATTGGACATGGTTGTGGCATTAATATTCGCCCTCACATGCACTCTCAAACTCTTGTGAGCTTATCTTGTCTCTACACATTCAAAAACTGCCTACATAAGCCTTACATGCAAACCTAAATCACTACATGCACTATATATGTATCTCTCCACATAAATATTAACGAGAGAAGAGTTGTGAAGGACGAACGGATTCTCAAGTGTTCCACGCTTTGAAGTGAACCTAGGAAGCAAAGATTGGAGCCTCTTGAACCTTGGTGGAAAGTGAAGTGAACCACGATGCATTTGTTCCATTACACGAACCTTACACTTGTTTTACGCCACCTTTTATAGGTGAGGTGAGGACTTGAATTTTTCTTTCTATTTATACATACGTATGTTTATGTTATGCACAAACACTTGGAGCTTATAAATCGTAAATCTTAAAAACAACATATACATTTTATGTATCATACTATTTCTTAGTTATGTCATTAACGAGTACATATAATAACCTTAAGCTAATATTAACGTATTCATGAAAATAATCACACGTTCCTAAGTCACATTGGACCTATACGATGTTACTAAAAGACTTAGTTTATTTTTCAAGTTTTACAAGTTATACACGTTGAGTTTTTTGCTACACTTTGACCTCGCCATTTCAATATTCGACACATGACCAATCCATATTTTTACACGAACTATTTGTCTATCTAGTATACAAACGGGAATGGTAAATAATTCGACCTAACAATTTGATTTTGTCACTTGTACGAGCCTAAAGCTAAACGAGTTTTCTTAAGAATTTTCAGAAATTAAAAACCTTACGTGGGCCGAAAAGCCCAAAAAGCTAATTTTAGCTTATCACGATAAGCTGGGTGAAAAAGCTATTTTGAAATGTTATTAGGACTTAAAAAGATGGATTTTGATAAGCCCAAAGTTTCCCAAAACCTCTTGGATCAAAAATCATTAACGGGCCTTAAATTTTGGCTCGTTAGGCCCATTTTTGTGAAAAAGAAGAAAATAAGCTAATAAGCTGTTGGAATAAGCTAGTGTACACTTCCTGAGCTTATTAAAATAATAAAAATGTTAAGTTTTAAAGTTGGTGATTTTTGGAATAAAATTGCAAATTTTCGAGAGATAGGGACTAAAAGTGTCAAATTTGTAAAGTTTGGGTAAAAAGTGTTAAAACAGTTTTCTAAGGATATAAATAGTTAATATTGAAACTTGGGATTGAAAAATATAAATATTGATATACTTGGACTCAAAACATAAATATATATAATTTTGGACTAACGACGTAAATGTTTTCCGTTAAGGGTAAAATGTGTAAATTGGAGAAACCTAAAGGATTTAATAGTAATATTGATTTTTTTAAAATAATAAATTATATATATATATATATATATGTATATATATATATATATATATATATATATATATATATATATATATATATATATATATATATATATAAATTGAAATAATATAAATAATAAACGTAACTTTATATATATATATATATATATATATATATATATATATATATATATATATATATATATATATATATATATATATACATATATATATACGTATAAAACTTATAACGATAATTAAATTTAGACGAATAAAACATTACGTAACCATTATCTAATTTATACATGACGTAACACATCGCCTATGCACTTTATGGATTATTCGTAATTAATAATAAACGTTCGCAATAAAACGAGACTTAAAAACTGAAAATTGCCATATCTTATAGGTTGTGTGTGAAGCCGTTGCCTTGCATCGTTGAAATTACGTTTGTTCCACTATCCTACTAAGGTGAGTTCATAGCCCACATTTAACTTATTTTTGTGGGGGGATACATGCTCAAAAACCGAACACAAGTGTTTTCCTGATATTATTATTGCTTAAGTAGCTATTGCCAAAAGTCCCTCGATCATGAACCTTAATCACTTGAAGGGTGAACGTAAATAATTGTGAATAGATCTATTAGGGATTGAAAATCCCCATTTGGTTGCTAGAGGAAAGTCACCAAATGCACTTTATTTAATATCATAGGTTATTGGCAAATACCTATCTTGGGGGCTATATATTTTACATCATTATTACGGATAATTTTGATGTCTGTTGAATCGTTGAGTGTCATGGGCTTAAGGCAATAATGAATGCGATTTCTAACTTTTTTACTCGTATCGATATACAATAAACACCTATCTCTTGTGTTCAAACTCTTAATTATAAACCTATGAATTTCACTCAACTTTTTGAAGACTTTTAGCATGTTTATCTCAGGTAACTAAATGGAATGGATGGCAAAGGCACGAAGTGGGCAAATAAAGAAACGTTTATTTCTCTTTGAATAAAAACTTGTTGTTGAATAATGAATCCTCTTGGAAGTATGAATATTTGGTATTTTAAATAAAACTTAAAACGATCACTTGAATCGTTTTCTATAATTGTGACAAAGATCCGCGATATAATACCCCAAAAGTCTTCCGCTGACATTTTAAGTCTTCCGCTGTATTGATCGATTTTGGGGGTGTTATATAGGAGTCGTATGACTAGCACAAAACCGTATCATTCAAAAAAATTTTCCACCCAAATATGTGAGGTTCGCCTTTAGATTTGATAGGAAAAGCATTTACTATTAGTGCTTATGAGTGTACCGGTAGCATTTAGATTCTAGAACTTGTGTTAGTGATGCATCCCAAGACTGCTAGAACATGATAAGAGGCATTAGGATCACCTTTATGTTAAACCCGTATCATAATTACTTGACCATTTAAGTCATATTACTTGGCTAGTTAAGTCAATTAATTTTTCCCACACCCTTAGCGTTGTACTCATTTTTAGTACACGAAACCCCTAATACACCCCTCCGAGCCTATCTTTTCGTTTCTAACTTTAAGCATCTTACTTAAAGGAAGAATTTGTTACGCCCCACTTAAATGTACAACCAAATCGCCTTAGCCTTCCGTGTATGCACTCATCTTTAGTGCATTATTGTTATTTGTTTAAACCCCTACTTAATTATCTGATTGATTACATGGTTGCTAAGTCGAGTCATATCCTTGTACATATTGTTTTGGGACGATTGGGACTCATGGGTAAAGTACTAATCTTATGGAGTAATGGGGAAGAAGAACATCTATTATTACCCCCATATGTGCGTTAATCTTAAAAGTACTCCAAGTGTTTTGATTATCTTAATTCGAGTCATTAGAGTAGTTTATTGTAAAGTATGTAAAAATTCAAGTGTAAGGGGAATGTTCATTCCCTATGTTGTATTATTTTGGATGGTAGGGTAAGAGTGTATGCAAAAAAAAAAAAAAAAAAAAAAAAAAAAAAAAAAAAAAAATCTGAAAAAATTAAGAAAAAGAAAAAAAATAGAAAAAGAAAAGAGAAAAAACATACGGACTACCATCCCGTTTTATTCTATGTTTATTTTATGTTTTTGTTATTTTTCATTCATTAGCTTAAGTCGAGTCTAGTCTTGGCTTAGCAACGCCATATTGTACATGTAATTAACCAAGATTATTAACTCGCCACCAGTAAAGATTGCCTATGTCCAACAAAACCGTGTATTCCAAATCCCTACACCTAACGTTATAACCCTTTTAAAAGACCTCTTTGATAGTTTATCCTAGGTGCTTACGCCATGTGGTGGAGGTTTGATCCTTTCCCAAGCCTGTGGTAATCTATTTTGCTATGACAGATAGTGAGAGATGTTTTCCATTTTCATATTGTGATATATACTTTATTACACCCGAGAGATGTGAGTATCTAAACACTATTTGTGAGGTGCTAGTATATGACCTCCGTGCTTGTCTTTGGTCTTTAGTGGAACGATTATTTGTTGTAATTACTTTTATATTAGTGTTAAATGACCCCTAACTTGTATTTTGATTAGAATAAAATCGCATTTGCTTGAGGACAAGCAAATCTCAAGTGTAAGGGTATATGATGAAGCGAAAAATGATCCGTTTTTTGGGGGTCATTTAAGCCGGAATTTGAATTTATTTGATCAAATATTGCCCTAAATCATTCCTTTTGTGATTTTAGGTACTTTGGGAGTGAATTCTGGAAATTGAAGCATTTTGGACATTTTGGAGCATAAAAGTGAAGAAAACGGCAAAGTCTTAATTTTCCTTGCTGGGAATAGTACCTGACGGCGTCAAGAGCAATTTTATGACGTCGTCAAGAGCAATTTTGGTGACGGCCCAGAGAAAACGTGACGGCGTTAGATCAAGGCCGTCAAGAGTAAAAGTGGTGACGGCCCAGAACAGAAATACACATGACGGCGTCAGATCTGGATCTAGGCAGTCCAAGTCTTAAAAACAAAATCACCAAGTTCACTCAAAAATATGATGAATCATTTGGTGAAGCATGGGATCGTTTCAAATAATTACTTCGCAAGTGTCCACATCATGGTTTCTCCGAGTTGATGCAACTCGATACTTTCTACAATGGTGTGAGCTAAGCTGATCAGGATTCTCACAATGCCTTCGTGAGAGGTAACTTCTTGAGTAGAACCACCAAAGAAGCTTTAGCAATCATCGAAAACAAGCCCAAGGTCCGCTCTACACGAAGTAAGCCGGTTGTTTCCCAAATTAGTGCGGGTCCTTCTACTTCATCTTCTATGAGTCAGTATAGCACCGATGCTAAGATTGACAAGCTCACTGAAGCTATTCAAGCTTTGGTTCTGTCACAACAAAAGAAAGTCTCTTTTCCACACACACCTCCACCTTCTGAGGTTAAGAAAGTGGAAGTCTGTGTGACTTGTGGTGGGCCGCATGCCTACTACAATTGCACAGCTACTGATGATTCTTCGTATAAAGTTCATGCTATAGTCGGGTCTTCCAATCAAGGGGCAACCAATACCGCCCTCCTATGGACCCGAACGATCGTCCTAATCATTACCTTGGACCACCTGGTTTTAATCAAAACCAAAATGTCCAAAACTGTAACCAAAACCAAAATAGAGTGAACCAAGGTTTTCAAAACCAAGGGAACTTCAATCAAGGTCACGGTTTCGAAATCAAAACCAAGGTTTCCAAAATCAAGGTTTCCAACATCAAGGAAACTTTAATCGACAACCCTAATCAAGGTAATTTCAACCCCGAATATTTTCATGGAAACAACAACCCTAATCAAGGTAATTTGCGAAATCAAGGTCCCAACCAGAACAACCTTACTCAAAATTTTCCTAACCAGAATCAAGCCATTGTTCCCACTGGGCCTTCATCTGATGAGTTGTTAAAGCAATTCATGAAATCCAAAGAAGAGATGAACAAGTTGTTGGTCAGCCAGATTTCTGAGATCAAGAAGTCTTTAAATGATCGACCCTCGGGCTCAAGAATACTTCTGAGCAACACGATTGCTAACCCAAGGGGCGATGCTAAGGCGATTACAACTAGAAGTGGGGCTTCATATAATGAACCCGCGATTCCTACTACCTCTTTTTCCTCTCCTCCAAAGGTAGTGGAACGTGAACCTGAGATGACAAAGGACAAGGTGGAATCTCCTATCCCACGAAGTACCGCACAAGTCCATCCTCAGGTTATTCCGGAAACCAGATGCAAACCTGGAGTTTTCTTTGAACCACTTGAAACTCCAGTTGAGAACCCTAAATCAAAAACTTCTATTCCTTACCCATCACGCCTCAATGAACAAAAGCCCCGCAAAAAAGCTAGTCACCAAATGGATAAATTCTTTCAAATCTTTCAAGATTTGCATTTTGACCTAAGCTTCGCGGATGCTATCATCTTGATGCCCAAATTCGCATCAACAATCAAAAATCTGTTAAGTAATAAGGAAAAGCTCTTCGAAATGGCTAGAACTCCTTTGAACGAGAATTGCCTAGCGGTTCTTTTAAAAAAGCTTCCCGAGAAGCTTGGAGACCCCGGAAAATTTCTAATTCCTTGTGTTTTTCTGGGTATGGTTGAATGCTTCACCTCGCTCGATCTTGGTGCTAGCATTAACCTGATGCCATATTCTGTGTGGAAGAAACTATCTCTTCCCAAACTCACTCCTATGTGCATGACTCTTGAGCTTGCCGATGGTTCAATATCTCGTCCTCTTGGCATTGCTGAGGACGTATTCGTGAAAGTAGGAAAGTTCCATTTCCCAGCTGATTTTGTGATTGTTGACTTTGATACCGATTCAAGGGTCCCTGTAATTCTTGGAAGGGGATTTCTTAGAATTGGGCGTGCTCTCATCGATGTATTTGAGCAAGAGGTCACATTGCGTGTTGGAACCGAAGCAATCACCTTCAACCTCGATCAAACTTTGAGGTACTCCTCAAATTATGACTCTGAATCGGTAAACCGAATAGATGTCATTGATGTTGCTACTGAGGAGTACGCTCAAGAGGTTTTAGGTTTCACTAATAATTATTCGAGTGAAAACCTCACTCCATCTTCTCATCCCATCATTGCTAATTCTTCTCCTTCCCTCACTCCGTTTGAGGGAAGTGACTTCGTCTTAGAAGAAATTGAGGCCTTTCTCAAGAGTGATTCGATTCCCGATGGAGTCGATAACCAAGGGATTGACCCTGAGAGGGATATTCTCCTACTTGAGAAATATTAAACGAAGATCCCTCTCCTCTTCCTGTTCTACCACAAACACTTCATAATGAGGAAATCAAATATGTTGAGAAAACTGATGATTTTCCTGAAGTCGAGCTCAAGGACTTACCACCTCATCTTGAATACGCATTTTTGGAGGGTGATGATAAATTGCCCGTCATAATTGCTAAAGATTTGAGTGATGAGGAAAAGACTGCTCTAATAAAGGTTTTGAAGTCACATAAACAAGCAATTGCTTGGAAACTCTCCGACATCAAGGGTATCAACCCTGAATTTTGTGCGCACAAAATTTTAATGGAGGATGACTTTAAACCAGTAGTCCAACAACAAAGAAGGGTTAATCCAAATATACACGAGGTCATCAAACAAGAGGTTTTAAAACTTCTTGATGCTGGTTTGATTTACCCTATCTCGGATAGTCCTTGGGTTAGTCCCATCTATTGCGTTCCAAAAAAAGGTGGCATTACTGTTGTCACTAACGAAGAAAATGAGGTGATTCCAACTCGATTGGTTATGGGTTGGCATGTATGTATTGACTATCGCAAGTTAAATGACGCCACCCGCAAAGACCACTTTCCTCTACCCTTCATGGATCAAATGCTAGAGAGACTAGCGGGGAATGAGTACTAATGTTTCCTCAATGGTTTCTCGGGTTACTTTCAGATCCCCATTGATCCACAGGATCAAGAGAAAACTACATTCACATGCCCTTATGGAACCTTTGCCTACCGTCGCATGCCATTTGGCTTATGCAACGCTCCTGGCACGTTCCAAAGGTGCATGATGTCAATCTTTTCCGACATGGTCGGGAAAACAATGGAGGTATTCATGGATGACTTTTCGGTCATTGGGGATTCATTGCAATCATGTCTCTCCAATTTAGACAACATGCTTAAACGTTGTAAAGACACAAGATTATGTCTAAATTGAGAGAAGAGCCACTTTATGATCAAAGAGGGCATTGTCCTCGGCCATAAAATTTTAAAAAACGGGATTGAGGTTGACAAAGCCAAAGTGGATGTCATCGCAAAATTACCTCATCCCACTACCGTCAAAGGTGTTAGGAGCTTTTTGGGTCATGTCGGTTTTTATCATAGGTTTATTCAAGATTTTTCCAAAATCGCCCGACCTATGACCCATCTCCTCGAGAAGGATGCTCCTTTTATCTTCTCACCCGAGTGCATCAAAGCTTTTAAAACTTTGAAGAAAAAGCTTACTGAGGCACTCATTCTAGTTGCCCCCGATTGGGACTTGCCCTTTGAACTCATGTGTGATGCTAGTGATTATGCTATAGGGGCGGTCTTGGGGCAACACAAATCAAAACACTTTCAGCTAATACACTATGCGAGCAAAACAATGACCGAGGCTCAAATTCATTACACCACCATTGAAAAAGAATTATTAGCAGTGGTGTATGCCTTTGAAAAATTTCGGCCATATTTGATATTGACCAAATGCATAGTGTATACGGATCACTCGGCTTTGAAGTACCTCTTTGCAAAACAAGATGCAAAGTCAAGACTACTCCGTTGGGTTCTCCTCCTACAGGAATTTGATATCATAATTCGTGATAAAAAAGGAGCTGAGAACCTAGCTGCTGATCATCTCTCCAGTTTGGAAAACCCCCATCAAGATGTCTTCGAAAAGAAGGAAATTAATGAAACCTTCCCTCTCGAGACACTCAATGCGGTCACCTTTCGTGGAGATTCTATTACCCCATGGTTTGCCGATTTTGCAAACTACCATGCGGGTAACTTTGTTGTGAAGGGGATGTCGTTCCAACAAAAAAAAATCTTTAAACATGTAAAACATTACTTCTGGGACGACCCCTACCTTTTTAAAATCTGCGCGGATCAAGTCATCCGGCGGTGTGTTTATGGTCAGCAAGCCAATGACATTCTCAAGGCTTGCCATGCTGGTCCCACGGGGGGCCACCACAATCCAAACTACACCGCCAAAAAGGTGTTTGATTTCGGTTTCTACTTGCCCACGATCTATAAGGATGCCCAGGAACTAGTCAAATCCTGTGACGCTTGTCAACGTCACGGGAATATTTCACAAAAGAATGAAATCCCTCAAAATTCAATTCAAGTTTGTGAAATCTTTGACGTGTGGGGCATTGATTTTATGGGGCCATTTCCGTCATCTCATGGAAATAAGTACATACTCCTGGCTGTTGACTATTTTTCAAAATGGGTTGAAGCGAAAGCTTTACCCACAAATGATGCCCGAGTTGTTGTGAAATTCTTGAAAGCTCTTTTTGCTCGATTTGGAACTCCATGTGCTATAATTAGTGATCATGGTACGCACTTCTGCAATGACAAATTTGATAAAGTCATGCAAAAGTATGGTGTAACTCACCGTCTTTCTACTGCGTACCACCCTCAAACAAGTGGACAAGTAGAAGTTTCCAATCAACGAATTAAAAGAATCTTGGAAAGAACTGTGGGAGAAAATCATGCATCGTGGTCGGATAAATTAGACGATGCACTCTGGGCTTTTCGTACTGCATACAAAACATCCATTGGGTGTATGCCTTACAAGCTTGTGTACGGAAAAACATGCCATCTACCGATCGAGCTTGAGCATAAAGCCTACTGGGCCCTCAAGCATGCAAACTTTGACCTCCAAACAGCGGGTGCTCATCCCAAAGTTCAACTGAATGAATTAAATGAACTTTGTGATCAAGCTTGTGAGAACTCTTTGATCTATAAGGAGAAAACAAAGAAGATTCATGACTCAAAAATCAATAACTGCATTTTTAACGTTGGTGATTGAGTCCTTCTTTTCAACTCACGGTTGAAGATATTCTCTGGGAAGCTTAAAACCCGCTGGACTGGATCATTCACTATTGCCAAAGTTTATCCATATGGCACTGTTGAGTTATCTCAAAATGACGGTCCAAATTTCAAAGTGAATGGGCATCGGTTAAAACACTACTTTGGAGAGGACATACCATCCATGGTTGTCCCGGATCTTGAAACTTTCCCCAAGGACAAATGAATTCGGGGATCGAGTCAAGCTAGCGACTCAGTAAACAAAAAAAGTAGCATATACATGGGTTTTCACCCATATCTCTGACTTTTTTCTCTTTTCTAACACCTAAGTGTGGGGGAGTTGCCCCTGCTGTTGTATATAAGTAAAAAAAAAATAGATTTCCATGTCACACTTGGCTATTAGTATTACATTTTTACATTCTAAGTGTCGGCATAATAGCCGGTACTTTGAATATTGAGGGCAATATTCAATTCTAAGTGTGGGGGGGAATTCTATCGTATTTGTCACATATTTTTGTACATGTTAGTGCCCTAATACCCCAGTTTTGCCCAATTATTTATTTATTTATTTATTTTTTTATTTTGTGGAAGTTTTTGGCACTAACATAATAAAAGGTTATCAGTCCACCATCTCTAACAGAAGAACTGGCTAATCCAGGAGCAAACGGCTCTTGGTAAAGATACCTCAAATCCGTTTATGGCTGACAATTTTCCGAAAATTGTATGGTATTCAACTCACCATATACTAAAAAGTAAAAGAGTTGGCTAGCCTGCAAGATTATGGCTTGTGGTAATCAACTCACCAAGATGATAATAGCTTTATCAAAGAGTTGGCAAGTCCGGAAGTAAACGGCTTCTAGTAAACGCAAATCAAATCCGTTGACAGCTTATGGTTTGCTCAAAATCATATGGTTATCTGTGTACCATAGTTCTTACTTGAACCGAAACATCTGGCTACTCCAAAGTAATGGCTTTTGGTAAAGAAACTTCAAATCCATTAAGTTTTCATAAAAGATTGCTAGGGACTAGCAATAGTTTAGTGTGGGGGATTGATGAGTGCTCAAACACTGATCATTTTTTGTCAAATCTGAACTGCAAAACATTTAAAAACACTCAAATATGCATCAAAATACTGAAAATATCCCAGGATTGTGTTTTATATGTTTCAGATGCAAAATGATTAAAAAGAGATGAAAAACGAACAAAGTTTGCATAATTGGCAGTTTCAGTCCCCCAACTTTCAAAAATTGATGAAATTAGTCCCTGTGCACTTATTTTGGAAAAAAAATCAATAAAGGTCCTTTGGAAATCACAAGTGTCATAATTAATCCTTTGATGATAAGTTTCAAAATTTTACAAACTTGGTCCATGTACTTTCAAAATTGGCAAAATTAGTACCCGGGATATTCAAATTTTGGAAAATTTCTCTTATGGTACTTATATTGATGGAATGTGGCAAGTTGGTCCCTTGGAATAGTTTTAGAAGATTGGCAGATTTGGTCCCTCATTTTCAGAATAATTACAAAATTGGTCCTTGTATAACAAACGGACCCTTTGTATTATTTCAAACCAAACCACCCAATCCAAACACAAACATAAAACCAATCCAGTCCAACTCAGGCCCAATGCACCAAGCCTACCCCTTTTGCGTTTTATTAATAAAACGGGGGTCAACCATAGTCAACCCCCTTCCCCTTCCTCCTTTTTGCCGCCTAAACCAGACAACCACCCCTGCTCCCCCAACACTCCTATCCCCTCCACACTCCCCTAACACATCTACTAACCACCCTACCACCCCCACAAAAGTCAACCCCATTTGTAACAACTCCCTGTCCCTTCCACGCTGGCAATCCACTTCACTCCAAATGGTGCCCAAACTAAAATTGAGGGTTGAGATCATTTTAAAACCAAATTGATGGGTGGGATTTACTCCAAGAAAGCACAAAGGACAAAGGAGGCTGTTTACACACTAAAAAGAAGCACAATGAAGAAAGAAGCCCTAGCTTTCACCTCTTAGTATAAATAGGTTCATTTGTAAGCCCTTTGAGGCAAGTAGAGTTAATTAGTTATCTTAGTTTAATTCTTGTAATCTGTTTTTCAAGTTTAATGCAAAGTATTATTGTTTTATTCCAAGTCTTGTTTTTCAGTCTCAATTTTACCTAAAGCTTATTAGCGAAAAAATATAATAAGAATCAAGAAAATAAGAAAGAAACAGAAGTACCACATGATACCTATGCTTGACTCCATGGAATGCTTGGGAAGTGGTCGAAATGGATTGGCCAGAAGGACTTAACCTAGCTTGTTGTGAAACAAGCTAGGAGCTTGTAGTTGCCATTCGTTTGGTGCCTTTGTTTAGCTAAGGCTCAAGGTTCCTTTCTCTCAATTCCCTCTCTGATAGCTTTAATCATTATTCAAATAACTTGTATTTGATTGATATTGTGTAGTTGTAGCTTAATTAATGCTTGTCTTTAGTTCTTGTATGTTTTTTATTACACACCCACTGTTTCATTTAAACTCAAATTGCCCATATTGAGCTTGCTTATTGTACACTGCCACTTCCTAAGTAATTTTGGTTTCTGTCACTACGTTATAGCTTAACAGAAGCTTATTGCTCACCTTTCAAACCCAAAACCTTGGCTTGCTTTGAAAAACAGCCCAAGACAGTTCAATAAAGGGTATTTGGATCAGCTTAGTTGCAGGTGCAATGTTGATGAGTAGGAGTTAAAAACAGTTAAAAACATTAACTTTAGGATAATAGAGAGCATTGGACTTTTAAAATTGGTAGTTCTTTAATTAAAAAGTCAAAACTCCCTTTGAGCTTGCTTAACTGTTAATCTGTGTAAACTTTTGATTTCCAAACCATCATTCCAAGTTTAGAAAGTATTAAACTAGGTCACACTAATCTCATTATAGGTCAAAACAACATTTTCAGTCAATAGATCCCAACCAAAACTCACTTATGTCAACATATTACAAAAACCAAAAAAGTCAAAATTGCTTGTTAGTTTAGAATCCCACTTTTTTAGGGAATTTTCCTGATTTTTGTGGATTGAATTGGGACTTGAAATTTTAAGTGGTAAAAGTGTTCCATCTAAACTACAAGAATCTACAAACAACTTAATTTTGAGAATTTTTATGTTGAGTGTGCAATGGATTGTTTGAGGGTGCAGGGCATGAACCCTCCCCTACACCAGTCCATGGACCATCTTTCATAGACCCACTGTGATCACACCTGTGGACCCCACCCTTGGTCCTTGGGCTTTTTGAGGAGCTTATAAGCTCAGCTTTTCAGACCTTAGCTTATTTAGGGATTTAGCTTATTGGACCTAGCTTATTTGAACCCTAGTTGTGACCTGTCCTCAGAACCATCACTGAGCAATCAGTATTTTGGACAACTTTCAATAACCCACTTAGTGTTCAAAAATAAGCCATAAGCCTTGCTTATTGCCTTACTTTGTAGCTTAACACCCCAAATTTGTAGGTCAACTCTAAAATTGGACTACCCTTCACCTTTGTGGACGCCACAGTGACCCAAAAGGTCCTAGTTTCAACCTGTTTTGGTCTGTGGTATTGTTGAAGTGCTTATTGTCGCTTTGTAGCTTATTTACTTGTGCTTATTCTGTCATTCAAGCTTATTTATGTGCATCATGGTTGATTTTATCTTATTTAGTCTTTATTAGCTGGTTAATAGTTTTTTGGTTCAAAATCCATTTAATCATAGCTTATTAGGAGTTAACTGCCATCACTTTGGCTTTTCAAATAACTTATTAATAAGCTCTGATCAAACTCTCTTTGTAAAAAAGTTCCTAATTACAGTAGTAAAAGTAGTTTATAAGATAAAATCAAAGAAAAACAAAAAATAAAAACAGTGATAGCTTGTATTTAAGCCCTTTTGGCTTATTTTTCTACTTATTTATAAGCAAATCCTAATTTTAAATTTTTCTTAGGTCCCTGTTAGTCATTAGTATTTTTAGTAATTTTTTCAGATTTTTCTCATTTAACTTAGTATTTTTTATAATTTAATTTAGTTTAAATTAATTAAATAATTAGTTTTTAATTAATAATAATTAACTAAAAAGTAGGAAAAACATATTTTCTATTTTAAAATTATTTTTATAATATATTAGATTTTTCGAAATTTAATTTTCATTTTTTAGTTAAAATTTATAATTATTGGTAATTTAATATAATTTAGGTAATTAAAAAGTGATTAATAATTAGTAATTAATTAAATAGTGTAAAAATTATTTTTCTTTTCCTAAAAACTTTTTTTTTTGTCATTAGGATTGTAAAAATATAAATTTCATAACCGTAGGATTTTATTTGCTCCCGTTTCACTTTTTATTTTGCGCGTTCGCGTTTATTTTAAATCAAACGCGTGTTTTTAGATTTAAATCACGTTTTTAGTTTATCTGATCATCAGTAATTGTTCATATAGTGTTTCTAAGTTATTCTCATTCCTAATCTCTTAGTGTAATCACAATAATCAAATTCCCGATCTTTCTGTTAAATCACCTGATCACTTAAAACGTTCACAAATACAATTGCACACCTCGTCGGGACATAACGACCCGGGGATACACTATACTCCTTGGTTAGTTGGTCTTAGCCATTTGACTTTGTTGACAATTTACCTTGGTCAATATTGTTTGACTGTTTAGGACCAATCAAAGATATTATCACAAATCTGTCTCCTAGGAATGAATGCAGTCTGGATTTTAACCACCAATTCATTTAAAACCACTTTGATTTTGTTGGTAATGACCTTACTAATAGTCTTATAGACTACATTACAACAAGAGTTGGGTCTGTAGTCTATAATCCTACTAGGAGAGTTAGATTTAGGAATTAAAGAGATTAAAGTAGAGTTTAACTCACCCAAAAGTTTCCCACTTGAGAAAAAAAACTCTTTAACAGCATCACAAGTGTCCTTCCCAACCACTTTCCAAGCAACTTTAAAGAACTTAGATGTATAACCATCAGGCCCTTCATCCTTATAATTATCAATATGAAACAGAGCAAGTTTGATTTCTTCATCAGATACAAGTTTGATTATGTCAACAGCAACTTCAAGATCAAGCCTCTTAGTAAAAAGATTACCAGGATCATCAATAGGAAATACCTCATCACAAGTGCCAAAAAACTTCTTGAAATGATCAACAAACTTAGGAGCCACATCATTCCTATAGTAAGAATTCCCAAACTCATCATTAACTGCCTCAATTCTGCTCCTACTAGTCTTACCTTTAACCCAATTATGGAAGTATGCAGTATTGAAATCCCCTTCCTTTAACCAATTAATCTTAGTCTTCTGTTTGAGTGGCCTTTCCTCATCTAGAACAGCACTCTTGTAAGCATTAATAAACACCATTTCTTCTTCTATAAGTGTATCATTCGAAGGATCTGAGATTAAAGCTTCTTGAACTCTCATCAATTCAGCCTTCAAAACTTTAGTCTTCTCATACACATCCCCATTCAACCTATATAAATCTCTCATGTGCTTTTTAAGAAACTACAATCTTTTTGCAAGAATAAAAATAGCATATCCTTTCACATGACATTCCAATGATCACCCACAGATTTAAGAAACTCCTTTTTATCAGTCAAGAAGTTCAAAAATCTAAAAGGCCTACATTTTCTAGCTTCAATTTCAGGAAAAGTTAAGATATCAGGTGTGTGATCAGAGCAGGTAAAAGGCAAGAAGTTAGCAAAACAAGTTGGAAATTCACTCACAAACTTGTCATTAGCCATTTTCCTGTATAATTTCTTGAAAATACCACTATTTGGATCTCTCATCTTTTGTACCCTAGTAAAAAAAAACACGAATACCCTTAATATCTTCAAGATTAAGAGCTTCCTCTCATTCTCTAAACTCCTCACACCCATAGTTTCTAACATTCAGACCATTATAATTCTCATTAGCATGAAGAGTAACATTGAAATCACCAAGTAAAACCCATGGATACCCACTAGCAACAGACCCATGGCTAATAAGATTCTTCCATAAACCCTTTTTACACTTAGGATTATTTTCTCCATAAATAAAGCTAACATACATTTGCTTATTTTCATGAACCCACATCACAAAAAAATGCATAACTTGGTCACTTTGGGACACAAATTGAGCATTAATAATAGCAGGATCTCATCCTACAACTATTCTACACACCTTCTTACTCTCAACAGAATTAGAAACCCAATTCCAGTTCCCGAACACCATATCACAAATACCATTCACAAATTCTCTCTAAGCTGAGTTTCTATAATACCACACATATTTATACTATTACTACTAATAAAACTTTTAACTTCATTTTGGCTAAAGGAATTACACATTCCTTTAATGTTCCATGAAGCTATTTTTATCACCATAATTAAATAGGCATGGAGGTTGTTGCAGTAATAGCTTGCATCTGGGTAGCACTACCCTCATCAACATTTTAAACCACATTCTTTGTCATAAATTTAGCATTGCCATGGAATTCCTCAGCAACTTCATCATTTATTCCTTCCATTACATCTTCATAAAATATATTTTGCATCATCTTATCCAATGTATTACCAACCAAAGACTCATATTGTTGAATCATTTCATCTGTCTAGGTGTTTCTCACTTCTTCAGTTAAGACATCATTTGACACATAGAACAACTCAACTTCAGCAGCCTGTTTCATTTTAATCCACCCCTCAATGTTACTGATCTCATCTATATATATACCATTATATACCTTCACAAAAGCTTGATTTTGAGAAATACCTAACTCTTTCATTAAAACTTTAATTTGCTTTTCAGCTTTACAGCTTTATTCTTAGCAGTAATAGCCACATTCCTATTCCCATTTGTTATATCTTGTTGTAACTTTGCAATTTTCCACCTAAGTTCACCCATCTTCTTACTTTTTACCTTAACAGCAATACATTCATCATAGTAAGTCTTCAAATCTTCTGACCATCTGATTTTCTCTTCCTCAGCTATATCCATCTCTAACTTACAAGCCATAGTAATCTTCTTCTTCATAAGCTCCCAATCCTGACTACCCACCTCCACAATTTCACCACCTAAAGTACCAAACCTATTCTTAGTTTTTACCCCATTTTGCTCAACCTTTTTGTTCTTATTATCCCCAATAACACCAACATTTCTCTTGTCAATACCCTTCCCATTAGCACTACTTTTATGCACCATACCACCACTAATATCAGTCTTCACAGAACCATTCTTCACATGAACATTGTAACCTTCATTACCATTAACATTTGCCCTCTGAAACATACCCCCTCTTCTACTCATTCTACCTCTACCCCTACCATTATACCCACCCCTATAACCATAATTCCAATTGTTACCCTGCCCACCCACAGATCTACTTGTGCTAGCACCATCTTTGTTAGTCTTCCTTGCCTCTTGCCATACATCAGTTACCTTAGCCTTCTCAGCAACATTAGCAACATTATGACTTTGAATTTTATCCATATTACTCTCCATTAGTTCAGCCTCAGTCCAAATCCTAGTCTTACACCCTTTGGAATCATGTTCAAATACTTTACAATGAATACACAAAGGGGGTTTCCAATCATAATCAACCTTTAAGTTCATAAATTTTCCTAGCTTGCTATAACAGATTTCAACATCATCAACCAATTCCCTAGAAGCATTTACTTCCACCAAAACTCTAGCAAAACCTGCCCTACCATATGCTCTTTGACACATTGAAATTGTGATTCTATCCATAATTATAGGAGTGCCAACTCTACTAGCAATTCTACTAAATACTTTACAATGAATACACATTGAAACTGTCAGGTACATGCTGATAGGGTCAGGTGTTACAACCTGACGGCGTCACGCACTGTTTTCTGAAAAATTTTCCAGGTTTTGTTTTTCGGCCGGAATTGTAAAGTTTCGTAAAATTTCAAAATTTTGAACTCTAGGAATCTACAAACATTTATTTTGCAAGCATTATATCTTTATTTGCATTCTAGGATTTACTTTTATATAATGTATACCGCCGAATTTACGCAAGCTTTCGTGTTTGTTTTCTTTGTTACTTACAGGTTATATTGGACAAGAAGATGATTATATTTCAGGAGTGAAGCTTTACATGTACATTTTCTTGGAGGAAGATTTAATCATGTTACCACATTTTCCATACCGAGCAAATCAGGGGAATACTAGTTTCTTTTATTCTCAATTATTTTTACTTCTACATCCTTTAATTGAACATTTGGGATAATGTTCGACTTAAGTGTAAAGGGGTAAAATTGGGATACCTTAGAAACTACAACTACGCTTGATTTTTTTTTGTTTTGTTTAATAGTAGATGTGTAATAAAACTAAAAAAAATACTTGTTAGAGCAATTTTGGCACCAAATTTAAATTTTTTTGCTACATTTAGGAGTGAAACTTTAGTCTTAATAAGCGTCTCATTGATAGGAGTTATATGACTAGCAAAAAAACCGTAGCACTCAAAAATTTCCACCCCAAATATGTGAGGTTTGCCCCTAGATTTGTTAGAAAAAGCATTCATTATTAGTGCTTGTGAGTGTACCGGTAGTATTTAGATTCTAGAACTTGCGTTAGTGATGCATCCCGAGACCGCTAGTGAGACTACATTTGTGTAGTTAGGATTTACTATATGATAAGAGGCATTAGGATAACCCTTGTTTTAAGCCTGTATTATAATTACATTGATTTCATTGGTCAAGTAATTTTCCCACACCATTGCGATGTACTCATTTTTAGTACACGATATCCCTAGTGCAACCCTCAGAGACTATCTTTTTCATTTCTAACTTTAAGCATCTTACTTAAAGAAAGAATTTGTTTACAATCCACCTCCCAAATGTACACCCAAATCGCTTTGGCCTACCTTGTATGCACTCATCTTTAGTGCATTATTGTTATATGTTTAAACCCTTAGTTAGTTGTCCAATTGATTACATGGTTGCTAAGTCGAGTCATATCTTGTACATATTATTTTGGGATGATTGGGACTCATGGGTAAAATTACTAGTGTTCTGGAGTAATGGGGAAGAACAGCATTTATTACCCCCATATATACGTTAATGTTTTAAAGCACTCCAAGTGTTTCGATTATCTTGATTCGAGTCTTTATTTTTAATTATGTAAAAGTTCAAGTGTAAGGTCGACATAAGCAGCCCATATTTCAGCGTGTTTGTCATCAGCATCATTTAAGACTTCATGAACCACATAATCTCCGAGATACTTAAGATGGGCCATTATTATTTCTTCATTCTTGTGGATAGGTGTTGGTATTAAAGATTCACAAAGAGTACTTTGAGGAGGATTGGCTTGAGTTGTTTTATCTTTAGGGGTTTGACACCGTTGAAAAAATTCCTCAGAATCCACCATTTCCTCTTCAATCATAGCTATTTCCTCCTCTTAATCAATCAAGTAAACCCAAGGACTAATCAGATTCTAGCAGTTCCTCTATTCCAGTAAGGGTTAGTGGTGGTCGTTTTTGTCCATCATCAATGAATTAAAGGAAGTTGACTGAATCATTGGGATCTTGTTGATGTCCCTCAAGAAAAGGTGAGGTACTAGTGTCATCCTTAGAATCTTGATGATTGTGATTCAGGACCCTTAGGGACTGAGTGAGGTTCAGTATCCCTAAGAGTGAGACCTTAAAGGCCTGACTATTGTTTATCAAGGCCAAAATCAGGATTGTTTAGGTAGAGTTTGGGCTTCGACAACCCTAAAGGTGTGTTTGCTAGAGAGAAATGAGATA
This sequence comes from Artemisia argyi, assembly GCA_030686995.1. NCBI lineage: Eukaryota > Viridiplantae > Streptophyta > Magnoliopsida > Asterales > Asteraceae > Artemisia > Artemisia argyi. The sequence goes on from CM060696.1 coordinate 44,022,007, forward strand.
AGAGAAATGGAAATCAATTGAATTCCATTGTTTGGTAGATGAGATAAATAAAAGGGTGAAAAATTGGAGAGAATTAATAGAGAATTGGCAGTGTAATTTTTTATGTTTCATTTCCATCACTTTTTATTGGGAAATTGGAGAAACGAAAGTGGTTAATTTTTGTAATATTTTTTTACGATATGCATTTTTTCTTTTTTAAATTACATGTGTATTTTAGTGTTAAATAGATTATTTAAAAAAATAATTTGTTTAATTAATAAAATACATTTTTAAAATATAATTTTTATAAAAAATATATTAACACTTTTTTTAGAATAATTTTTTTTAAATTAGTTTTTATATTTTTTTTAAATAATTTTGTTTTTATAAAAAATTATTTAAAATTTTTTTTTTAAATATATTTTTTATAGAATTGTTATTTAGAAAAAAATATTTTTTTACATAATTTTTGTAATTAATTTTTTAAAAAAAAATTAAATAAAAAAAAGAAAAAATTAAAATAATTTTTTTAAATAAAATTAAAAAATAAATTAAATTTTTTTTTAAAATATATATTTTTTAGAGTTGTTATTTAGAGAAGAAAAAATATTTTTTTTAAATCAACAAACAAATACATGTGAGTCTCATATGATAAAATGTTATTTAATTTATTTTTTTTTTTCATTTCTCGGGTCAAGTCTCTATTCTTACCAAATATTAGAATTGAAAAAAATTCTCTACTGGTTTTTATTCTCTGAATTTCTATTCTCTACTTCATTTCTTTGAAATTTTCTCTACCAATCGTGCCCTAAGTGTTGAATTAGAGTGTAAGGAGGGGATTGATCGTGTAATTTTTTTTGTATACCTGGGTTTCCGACTCGATATTGCGAGCCGACTAATCCTAGGGCGACTACCCTTTTGGATTGTGGAAACTCTGATTGAGACTCTTTTAGATCGGGGGTGGTCCTGATCTTCACCTCCACTTCCTAATTCTTTTTCTGTGGAGGTTACTTGCAGTGCCCCTTTTTTATTGCTTGAAACATCAGGGGAGGTAGCAAGCGATTGGTTAGGGTTTGTAGTATCCTTTTCCAGTGATGAATCTATGGGTTTCAGGCCTTTGTATTCTTCGCCACCCTTTTACGAGAAAGAGATGGTGGTTTGATTCTTGGGTTTTTTAACCTTGGCTTCAGGGGGTCATGTTGGTCAGATAAAGATGGGTTTTTCTTTGTCTTGGCTTGTTTGCTAAGTTGTGCTCCAAGCTGAGAAAACTCAAAGTTTGTGCCTTGGATTTAGGCATCTTCTTTTATTTCTTTACCATTGCTTTAGGTGAAGCAGTTGGAGTCTTTTCAACATGCTCAACCAAACTGAGGATATAATTTGTGAGTTCAACTTCATTTTTAGGGATAGTGAGAAAGTAGTTGGATTTACTTGAAACAAAGGGGTTGAGTCAATTGATCATCTTCGCATCTCATGTGAATTAGCTTCTAGCATTTGGCATCTTCTTCGGATATGGAGCAATATTCCATTCCCAATTTTTCAATCCCTATCGGAGCTTCACTCTTGGATAGATAACTCGAGTAATACAAAAGATAAAAAGCAAAAGCTGGAAGTCATGATCGTGACCGCCTGTTAGTTTATATGGAACTCCTAAAACAATATCATCTTTAACTCTCGTACTATGAGGAATGCTAAGGTGATATTTTTAATAGTATCCGTTTACATTCTTATTCTTGGCTTAAGTCTAGAACTTCTTTAGTTACTACTGGCACGATTGGTAACTAAACCCTTTATAGTTTCTTTGTTTCTTTTGACCTTGCCCCTTGCTAGTCTATTTTAATAAAAATGATGTTCAAAAATAAATAAAAAATATAATAAATAAATAAAATAAAGAGAAAAAAATTTACAAGCTAGATATGTATAGATGGTTATCTCTTATAACAAACGTCTTTTTAAATACCATATCTCCTGTCTGAGTTACATCCCCTTTAAACTTACATTTAATCTTAACCTACCTGTAAACCAAACACCTCTTTAGTTTCTTGTCGGCTCACTCTAACCCATCCCGTCACTCCAAACACATTTTGTGAAGCCCAATCTAGTTAAAGTGTTGGGTATGGTAACACAACACCCACGACATTCACATGTGACACCCTTTTCGCTTTAGCTAAAGCAAGGTCACCCCCTCTTGTGCCATTGACAAAGGGAGTGTCGTGGCTTGCGCTAAAGAGATGACATTTTTCTTTAATAATTCGGTTTTAGTGTTTTGATTGGGTTTAATGGGTCTTAAAAATGGGGTTTTCGCTTGAATGATTAGTGAGGGGGTGGAGTGATAAAGAAAGTGAAAAGGGAAGAATGTTGAGGTGGCATGACGTGACACTTTTTGTAAAAAGACTATTTTTTAAAGCCCGGCGCGGCCCAACGGGCCTAAATGGATCTTATATTTTCCGCCAAAGCCTGGTCCGACCCGGGCAAAGCCCAAACCCCGAAAAAGCCCTCCAAAAAGCCCGGGCTTTTTATAAAGACCGCAAAAAGCCCGAAAGCCTTCTCTTTTTTTTTATTTTTATTTTTTTTTTCTTTTTCTTGTTTTTAAAGACCGATCTTCTTATACGAAGGCCTAAATTACGTGTTATTATTATATAACAATGTACAATAAAATAATTATTTATGATTGTTTCTTTGTTTTGAGTGTTTTGATATCTTGGCATAGTGGAAAAAATATCTTTACATTATCCAATTTTCTCTTTGGTGGCACAAGATATCCCTAACAGTCCAAGCTTCAAACGTAGCTTCCGAATATGTTTTTCATTAGGCTGTAGGGTTTCAATCATAAGGAGGTGGAATCTTTCGAATCAATCAATGGATATGTGTATTTGATTAAAAGATTATTTTGATAGTGTATAATGAGAACAAGACAAAACATCTTTGAAAGATTCACAATAGATGATGATACTCATTATTGAAGATGAATAGAGTAGAATTTTAGTAAAGTATTTGCAAATGTAGATAAAATATATTAATATAACATAACTATGTTATTTATATAAGATATATAAAGTCCAAAAAAGCCGCCGCTAAAGCCCGGTTCGGACCATTTGAACCAAAATATGCCTATATTTTAGTTGAGGCCTAGGCTTAGCATGGTCTGGGGGCCAGTTTGATTTGAAGGTTTATAGGGGGGGGGGGGGGGGGTAGGCTTAATCCTAAAATTAGCTGTTTATTTGAGTATTCTGGTTTAAGATTTGATATCGATGGCAAATAAAGGGAACTGTTTAAATTCCAGAGTTGAAAGTTTGTTTTTTTTTTTTGACAAAGTGTGGGAGCCATTGTACTCATTCTCTACCTCTTTCTACTTTACATATTATAAAATAATCAAAATCATTTGTAAATATTTTTGATAAATATTAAAATATTATTTTTAAATTTATTTATATTATTTTTTCTTACCTCATTTTTTTTCTCTAATTTACATTAAATTCAAATCCAAATTCAAATCCATCTATATACCAAACAGGCCCTAAACTTTTTTAGGCTCGGTTTTTTTAAACTATACACCTCTTAAACTAATACCAGTAGGCGTTGCACCCTAACCATAACCGAGCAAACCGACGCGCCGCCCCCACTAGCTGGAACAAAAGCAACGCGTCGCTAGGCAACAAAACAAATGTTTTGGTTGCTTGAGCAACCGAAAGAATTAAACATGCAACCCCATTTTTTTACCGTTTGGCTTGGTTTTAAGAAAATATGTAGAAAAATGTAGTACCGTTTGGCTTGGTTTTTTTTTTTTTTTTTTTTTTTTTTTTTTTTTTTTTGTGTTTTGCAGGTGTGGCTGGAGTGGAAGAAGAAGACAACAGATAAGGAAGTAAATATTTTATGATATGGTTTGTTTAAAATTTTGAGTTGGTGACATTTGGGTTGCTAAAAAGAAAATTGGGGTTTGTCGAGTCGGAAACCCATGATTACTCCAAAAAGAAAAGAAAAAAAAAAAAAAAAAAAAAAAAAAAATGTGCGGCTAGATTGTGATTTGGAATATGTTAGGAAAATATTGTTGGAACAAGCCAACCTATTTAAATTTTCATTAACGATTAAAATTAGGATGTTAATTTAGTATGTTTTGAATAGGTATCACTGTTTTTTCCAAGCCCAACCATATTGAATGAAATTTTAATTAAAAAAATAATAATTATCGGGTTGTTTTTGCGGTCATCACTAGCTAATTGTGGTTAAGGTGGAGTTATGAAGTGAGAAAGCAGAAGCATTGTTTGGGTGAGAAAGTGGTCACCACTAGCCAGGGGCGGATCTACAGCCAACACAGGGTATGCACGTGCATCCCCTGTGATTCCGACCCGTAGTGTAAAAAATTTTGAGTTTTAAAATTTGTTAACTAGATTACAAAGAGTGCATACCTAGCGAAAATAAGATGCATACCCTAATCCAACTTACCATTGTTGATCTCTGTAAATGATTTAATAGATAAACTAAAAATGAAAGAAACACCAGTATAGCCGCCAGAAATGTTTATAGATAGAGGTAGGGGTGTTCACGGTTCGGTTAATTAACCGAGTAAACCGAAAACCGAACCGAACCGAACCGAAATAAAACCGAACTGAACATATAACCGAACCGAACTTGTTAAAACCGAACCGAACCGAATTAAAAACTCGGTTTTCGGTTTGGATATGGGTTTAGCTATCTAAACCGAAAACCGAACCGAAAACCGAATTTATATAAATATATATATTTTTTATATATTTATATTATTTTAAATATAAAAAATATCCATTAAAATTTTATACTAATATAAAAAAACATTTTTTTATGCTTGAAATATTTTTTTTGCCAAAAATATATATAATTAAATTCAAAAAAAAATATAAATAGTGTAATTTAGGTAAAAAGTTCGGTTTTCGGTTTTGACCCATAACCGAACCGAACTTCGGTTCGGTTCTCGGTTCGGTTCGGTTATAGATATTTTCGGTTCGGTTCGGTTTTCGGTTATGACCCAAAAAATTTTTTTAACCGAACAACCCGAACCGAATAAACCGATTAACCGATAACCGAACCGATGAACACCCCTAGATAGAGGCGGGTGGAGAAGAAGTGAATAACAAGAAAATAAATAGGCCCATTTGATATATGACTTTACCAAATTTCAAGGCCCAACCCACTTTAAATAACAGAACCACTTGTTCTCTTCTTAAACGTTTTTCAATTTATCTTGCAGTGTGACAGTGTGTTATGTTTTGTTTGGTAAATTTTTCATTTTATATACCAGGCAATGAGAAGTGATTTGCATACTCACAAAAATTATTGGTACACTCAAATTTTGAGTGTGTTGACATTTATACCCTCACATTGGTTGGACTTATTCTTATCCTGTAAGGGTATAAATGTCAACGCACTCACATTTTGAGTCTGCCAATCATTTTTGAGAATGTGCAAATCACCTCCCCCAAGCAATAGTTTATGCAATATGGGTTCTTATATGTTTTTTGGAATATTTTAATTTCTCTCAAATGGTTTAACTGGAATTTTAATTTGAATTCGGTGATTGCTTAAGAATTTAAGTACTTATTTATATATATAAGTTTTTGATCTTATTCAATTCACACAAGAACACATTTTAATCAAATAACCGAATTTAGAAGACAAAATAATGTATAACTCGAATCTGGCAAGAAAATTGGGGCCCGACCTGAATCCAAGGAGAAAAAAAAACCGACCCGAGAATCGAACTATTAGTCCAACTATTGAACTTCTGAATCTTAGATCCGCCACTGCCACTAGTATTAGTCTTAGGGTATGTTTGGCAACAAGCATTTGGAAGCGTTTAGGAGCAACAAGCGATAAGCGGTAAGCATTTTAGATGAAAAGCTTGTTTGGCAACACCTCAACAAAGCGTTTGAATATTGTGTTAGCGCTCCAATCTAAATGCTTCTTAAATAAGCTTTCCAGAACTACTCCAAGCGGTTGGTTTAAGAAATTACATATATACCCTCATTTGTTTAATCATTTATTTTATTTAAATGTGTATATGACATTTTTTTCGTAATTTTACACTTTATAATTAGTGCTACAGCTACATTACCAATTCTTACTGCTTCTTAAATAAGCTTTCTAGAACTACTGCTTACTGCCTAATTCTTACTGCTTACTGCTTACTGCTACTGCTACGTGTCGCTAAACATAGCCTTAGTATTGAACCCTCTTCTATATCAAACGCTCTAAATTAACCTAGAGTACCCTGTACGTGTCTAAACCTACACATCTTGTCACACACTTCCAGTTCCACCTCAACAATAATCATGATGGTCTCTTCAGATCTTAGCCGTCTATTCATTTGCCGATTAGATCAATCATGAATATGGCTGCTATGCCGTTGTCTTTCAATACTGATCTGATTTCCTAACCCAAATCAGGTAAAACAATTATCAACTCACTTTGTATCATAAGTTTAATTTTTTGTTAGAACCTTTTCAGTCCCAATTTAATTGTTTACGTATTCGTTTCTGTTTATGCTAAAATAAGTGTTATTTTTATATTTTAACCAGTCAAATTATCTGTAAATTAAACCTGTTTATATATTCTAGTAGTCTATATTGCAAATATTTTATTTCATTAAACCTGTTTGTAATTTTAAAAGTAAAAAAAAATAAAATAAAAAAAATAATACAAATATGGATTTTGAGGTGTATCTCTTAATAGAACCTAAACCAGCAGTGTCAATGACAGTAATAAATTTCAGCTTCTAGTAGAAACATAAAAAACTTTTTTTGTTTAAAGCTTTGTATACTTTGTTTCAGAAGCTGCAAATGGAAGTACAAAAATGGGTCAGATTATTGTAAAACTCTAAATTCCGTTTCTTCTAATTTCTCATATAAATTGAAATTTTCATAAGTTTTGTGATCATAACTTAAGAGAATATATATTCGACACACTATATTCTAAGTATAGTACATTACAAGTAAGTTGGAACTAGCCTATATCTATCACCCATTCAAAAATGTTATAAAAGGGTCAAGTATATTATTTTGAGTACTCTATATAATACGTTTAACATGTAACACCCCAACCCGACATGGGTCCGGAGTGCTACAGTATGGTGACATATCAAAGCATACAAAGCATACAACGCAAGCGGAAGACTTAAAACAAAAGGTTACAAGGGAAAAATCAGAAGTACAAAAGAAATACTAAAACTATAAAAGAAAAGAAAATACAAAGTCTAATCTAATCCAAGTCCAAAACTAGTCCAGATGTAATGGGCTTCTAGTCCATGGGGTAGTCCACTAAAGCTCATATGCTCTCTCTTCACCCAAACCCAGCTTCCAACCTAAAACCTGCCGCAGGAAAGGAAATGCGGCTGAGCTTAAAAAGCCCAGTGAACAGATATATAACAAAACAAACGGATAGTTGAAATGTAAATAAGCATAGAAAAGGAAACATAAACTCCTGCTGAAAAGAATGTCATCTGTCAAATGAATAAGAGATGAAGATCAACGGAACAATATCATAAGTCAAAGGAAAAACGAAGCAGCATAGATATATCAGGAATAAACAAATCATAAGAGAATCAAGAGTACGTATCAACAAAGGCGTGTCTACCAGAGTCACTCGAATAGACACATAGAAACATAAGGAAGCCACGAGCCGACCTACCCGAGACACTCGAATAGATCTCAAATCACATAATCACATATCCGTCAATCCATAAGTGTACAGAGAGGGGAGACCTCTAAGTACCAGAAGTGAAAGGGGTACAAGGCACGTACAGCCAGTCACTAAGTCAAATCATATCATATCCCATCAAACATATACCTAGGATGCATCCATACGCTCCCTGAAACAGAATACATATACAAGTACGAGACTATGCATATATATAACAGAATGGCCATAAGTGCGCATAATCATATCATAACAGAAGGGAACGCCGGGGACTAATCACACCGCCCCAGATAGTGTCATGCCACCGGTGCCTCGATGACACGCCCATGGTACCTCCATGAGTAGACTAAAAACTCGGGCATAAGAACAGAATCATATCAAACAAAGCATATCCATAACAAACGAATCATATCATAATCAAACAGAATCTCAACCAGGAGATAGTAATCAGGTAATCAACAAAATGGATAGCAACGGATCATATCAAAGGGATCATAGCAAAGGCTTATATCAATGAATCATATAATAGCAAACGAATCAAAGTCAAGGATCGAAAAGTCATGAGATCGGAACCCTTACTAAGAAAGGGTAGAATATCTGTACCTTAGACCGCAAGTGCAAACATATCAGATTGAAAACATAAAGATCAGAAGAAACTCCTTCTTCAGCGAATCTACATAAATTAATGATCAGCTAATTATTAATAACTTGTTTTAGCAGGCTTCCCGATTTAGCATGATTAACCCTTTATGATTATAATTAATAATTAAATAAGTTAAATGTTTGAATTAATCATTATCATAGATTAAATTTCAATTATGCCAATTTATAATAGTTCTAGGTAAAAAGTGTCATTATTATAGAGTTTAGGGCTCAAAATGAAAATTATAACATCATATGTCATATTTTTAAGTATATACGTACACTTATTTCCATCCCAACACTACAGATTTTACGTATAAAATATATAGACCATTTTGCATGCAAGCCGAATCGAACCGCCATAATTCTCTTATAAACCAATCGCATATGACTCTCTCTCTCTCTCTTTTTTTTTATACGAATGACACCCTTTATATATATTGAATCCCATACAAATAGTGACACCAACTAAGACGCAACCCTTTTATATTTCGATTCAATATAATAGAGAACCATGCATGAAATCTCTGGTTGACCCATACACAAACACACACACTCACACATTTCCTTTCTTTATTTTAGTTCGAAAATATTAGGTGTCAACATAGGTTAAATCGAATAAGAGGTAGATCAAAACATGTCTAAAACAAAATTTCAAAATACATTTTATAGGTCGAATATATATGCTATTCCAATCGTTTGATTTTATGTGAACGTTTCTTATTATTTTATGTGGTGTCTCGAATGATATTATGTGATCATTTGCTTGATAATGGAGATAGAAAACTGATCGAGCAGAAACAAAACAAAAAGAATCGAACCAGGTTGTGACATTAAACGTACCCTTGTAGTCGTGTTACCATGAGAAGAAAAGAAACTACACGATCGAATATCCACCAGGTCGTCACCACTCCGAACCGAACCAAGGATACCCTCGAACCAGAAAAGCACCACAAACGACCATACACCACCCTCACCATGCCTCGAGTCTGCTTCAAAGCCCTCGACAGAACACCCCTTTGAAACAGAAAAAAAAATGCACGACTTCATCACCCTAATCGAACCAGCACTCAACACGATGAGTCACAACGAACCTCCTTGTGCATGCTTGAACGAACGGAAAATAGATAAGAAAATGGTAGTCGCCACTATTGTTTTTGGGTTTAAGGTTTTTATTTGTTTCGGTTATGGAGGGGATGAAGGACAAGCAGATATGTTTAAGAATAGGATGGTAGCGTGTGAATATGTATATAAACAAGGAATAACGTGTCTAAATTTTAGGAAAATATTTGGTTGTATCTTTTCACCAGTGAGGCGTGTTTCAAAAGTAGTGAGATATCAAAGTGATACTCCGTATTTCAAATAGATACGTCTTTCAAAAAGTAGTGGTTGTATCTTCTCGTACAAGTGATAGGCTTGTGAAGGTCAAATATATATTTATCAAAGTGATATGTTGAACTTTCCATGTGTGAGTAGATATGGTAGGTAGTGTCTGTTATTATTATTATTATTTTGGTTTCGGAGGATACGGTTTATGTTAAACCGTGTGATGAGGAAGAGTAAAAAGGAAGGTTACGTAATTTAGGAGATTTGATTGAGTCATACCGAAAATAAAGAAATCATGTGTCTAGCCTTGATTATGGTAAAGCGACATTCATAATTTTCAGCCTATAGGAGTGTTATTTAGGCTTGTATCATTTTTTTTTTACAAGTGTGACATAGATTAGTTTAAATCATATCATAAGTATTTAAATTCCCAAGTGTCGCGTTTGTTCAATTATTATCGTATAAATACTTTAGGTTATACGTAAATATACGTTCTTCAAAAGTTTAAAATTGAAGGGTATTTTACTTATTTTACGCGTTCAGGGTTTTACAATTCTTTCCCTCTAATAAGAAAATTTTCGTCCTCGAAAATTGATGTCGCAAAATTTGACTGAGACGTAGCAAATCACAAAAGAACTTCACGATTAACCTCATGCTCGGGTAGGTTCTTCCAAAAATTATCTTCACGATCAAAAATTTTCTCATGACTCGATCCCTACAACAAGGATAGCCCCAGGCTCTTCAACATAACCCAAAACATAACAAATCTGATGCAACGAATGTGAAGCAATGCGTGACAGATGACAGATGATAGTCGAAATCTCACAAAGAGATACACGGAGCACATATACCTACGAGGCAAGCATAGAGATAGTACTAAATGATAAATCTTCATCGACTCCTACCAAATTCTGAACGGATAAAGGAACTTGCCAAAGTCAGAGGAGCACAAATCGAATTATCAAACGTATTAAGAGTCTCATAAAGAGATGGATAATAAATTCGTACTGACGATCATAATCACAAATCAGAGTATCAAACGTATCAGAAGGCATAACAGAATAGGTAGAATAACCATACGGATAAGAAAGAACCCTAGATCTAATGTGTCGCGAACTAAAGCTTCCTCAAATGCCAAGACGTCTAACTCTTCTCTACCTCTTTTGGAAGCGTGATGCAAAATGCGATTCTCTGTCACGATCACTGCCGGTGTGCCATGTAGATTGAATGATCTTCGGAAAAAAAGAAATTTATGCCCATCTTCCAAGCAAGCCGTCCTAGTCAATGCTCCAATGTAATTCCACTCGTGTTGTCCTTCCTCCTGTGCGTGGAAATCTCCGATGTAGTAACCATCGTCTTCATTCCATCCCGTCCAGCTCTTGCTTCAAGATTCCATACATATTAGTACAACTAAGATGAATAGAGTTGATAGATCTGTGTGCTTCACTTCAACTGCTTCCTTCCATCGTAGAAATTCAACACCGAAAACGAAGATGAGCCTCGTGTTTCTCTTTCGTCTCTGAACACCCTAATATGTCATACTATGACAATTTGTCCAAGTATTCATGAAAGGCACGATTTATCAATTTCATAGGAATAGTCGTAGTGGTAGTCAATACAATTAGCATTACGACGTTCATAGAGATCACAACGAATACGAAAAGAAATTTCTAAGAATATCTCACTCTTCATACAAAACATGACACGATTCAGCTCCCAACAATAAATACCATCATCGTTCTCCTCCATGAATAAAACAGAAACACAGAAAGATACGCAGGGAACATTCCGAACAAATCGAATAACTCTCGAGGCGAGTTTCATCAGAGAACCATCCTCACAGCAGTGGGGCAAGCAACGTACGAGTTTCAGAAGAAGGTGGTCATAAACGATTATCAGTTTAAGAATCATGATGTAGGATATGAACTTAAAAAAAACATCAAAGGTGACAAACATAAAATGACGGTCGTCATCATCATAATACTCATGCAACAAATCAAAGTCTAGAATAACATCGAATCGAACATCTCCAATGTAAACAAATTAGCACCACAAAATCGTCTCCAAATATCTCCGAAACGCATCGGACAAATCGAATATACATGATGAAAAGTCACAAAAAGTTCATAAGGGCAGAATAGGCAAGGTCAAAATCAACACTGAAGAAAGAATTAAAAGCAAGGAGAAATCATAGAGTGTGTCAAACACGTAGGATTCATACATACGCGATTCTCCGAACGAGCGGAAGGCAACTAAAGGAATGTCAAGCGAATCAAGAATCAAAGTTCAAAAGGATAACTAAAGAGAAAGAACCTATGAGGCACACTACGAAGTCTAAAGGCATCCTAAACACATGTCGTGAATCCTGATAAGTCTTCTAAGTCTCCGAAACGATTGATCTTGTAAGAGCTTAACAAAAAGCAAAGGCATAAATCAGAGTAAAACGGAAGCAAGAAAACCGAAGTCTAATCATATCTCTACCCAATCCTAACCGGTCAAAATAATGCTCTTAAGGGGAGAAACTTAAGGTAAAACCTTCCAAAGTTATTCCTAAAGCTTCTAAGGTGCAAACCTAAGGGTCCAAAACTCACAGGCTATAATTTAGGTACTACAAGTCGCAGCCTTAGCTCTGATACCATAATTGTAACACCCCAACCCGACATGGGTCCGGAGTGCTACAGTATGGTGACATATCAAAGCATACAAAGCATACAACGCAAGCGGAAGACTTAAAACAAAAGGTTACAAGGGAAAAATCAGAAGTACAAAAGAAATACTAAAACTATAAAAGAAAAGAAAATACAAAGTCTAATCTAATCCAAGTCCAAAACTAGTCCAGATGTAATGGGCTTCTAGTCCATGGGGTAGTCCACTAAAGCTCATATGCTCTCTCTTCACCCAAACCCAGCTTCCAACCTAAAACCTGCCGCAGGAAAGGAAATGCGGCTGAGCTTAAAAAGCCCAGTGAACAGATATATAACAAAACAAACGGATAGTTGAAATGTAAATAAGCATAGAAAAGGAAACATAAACTCCTGCTGAAAAGAATGTCATCTGTCAAATGAATAAGAGATGAAGATCAACGGAACAATATCATAAGTCAAAGGAAAAACGAAGCAGCATAGATATATCAGGAATAAACAAATCATAAGAGAATCAAGAGTACGTATCAACAAAGGCGTGTCTACCAGAGTCACTCGAATAGACACATAGAAACATAAGGAAGCCACGAGCCGACCTACCCGAGACACTCGAATAGATCTCAAATCACATAATCACATATCCGTCAATCCATAAGTGTACAGAGAGGGGAGACCTCTAAGTACCAGAAGTGAAAGGGGTACAAGGCACGTACAGCCAGTCACTAAGTCAAATCATATCATATCCCATCAAACATATACCTAGGATGCATCCATACGCTCCCTGAAACAGAATACATATACAAGTACGAGACTATGCATATATATAACAGAATGGCCATAAGTGCGCATAATCATATCATAACAGAAGGGAACGCCGGGGACTAATCACACCGCCCCAGATAGTGTCATGCCACCGGTGCCTCGATGACACGCCCATGGTACCTCCATGAGTAGACTAAAAACTCGGGCATAAGAACAGAATCATATCAAACAAAGCATATCCATAACAAACGAATCATATCATAATCAAACAGAATCTCAACCAGGAGATAGTAATCAGGTAATCAACAAAATGGATAGCAACGGATCATATCAAAGGGATCATAGCAAAGGCTTATATCAATGAATCATATAATAGCAAACGAATCAAAGTCAAGGATCGAAAAGTCATGAGATCGGAACCCTTACTAAGAAAGGGTAGAATATCTGTACCTTAGACCGCAAGTGCAAACATATCAGATTGAAAACATAAAGATCAGAAGAAACTCCTTCTTCAGCGAATCTACATAAATTAATGATCAGCTAATTATTAATAACTTGTTTTAGCAGGCTTCCCGATTTAGCATGATTAACCCTTTATGATTATAATTAATAATTAAATAAGTTAAATGTTTGAATTAATCATTATCATAGATTAAATTTCAATTATGCCAATTTATAATAGTTCTAGGTAAAAAGTGTCATTATTATAGAGTTTAGGGCTCAAAATGAAAATTATAACATCATATGTCATATTTTTAAGTATATACGTACACTTATTTCCATCCCAACACTACAGATTTTACGTATAAAATATATAGACCATTTTGCATGCAAGCCGAATCGAACCGCCATAATTCTCTTATAAACCAATCGCATATGACTCTCTCTCTCTCTCTTTTTTTTTATACGAATGACACCCTTTATATATATTGAATCCCATACAAATAGTGACACCAACTAAGACGCAACCCTTTTATATTTCGATTCAATATAATAGAGAACCATGCATGAAATCTCTGGTTGACCCATACACAAACACACACACTCACACATTTCCTTTCTTTATTTTAGTTCGAAAATATTAGGTGTCAACATAGGTTAAATCGAATAAGAGGTAGATCAAAACATGTCTAAAACAAAATTTCAAAATACATTTTATAGGTCGAATATATATGCTATTCCAATCGTTTGATTTTATGTGAACGTTTCTTATTATTTTATGTGGTGTCTCGAATGATATTATGTGATCATTTGCTTGATAATGGAGATAGAAAACTGATCGAGCAGAAACAAAACAAAAAGAATCGAACCAGGTTGTGACATTAAACGTACCCTTGTAGTCGTGTTACCATGAGAAGAAAAGAAACTACACGATCGAATATCCACCAGGTCGTCACCACTCCGAACCGAACCAAGGATACCCTCGAACCAGAAAAGCACCACAAACGACCATACACCACCCTCACCATGCCTCGAGTCTGCTTCAAAGCCCTCGACAGAACACCCCTTTGAAACAGAAAAAAAAATGCACGACTTCATCACCCTAATCGAACCAGCACTCAACACGATGAGTCACAACGAACCTCCTTGTGCATGCTTGAACGAACGGAAAATAGATAAGAAAATGGTAGTCGCCACTATTGTTTTTGGGTTTAAGGTTTTTATTTGTTTCGGTTATGGAGGGGATGAAGGACAAGCAGATATGTTTAAGAATAGGATGGTAGCGTGTGAATATGTATATAAACAAGGAATAACGTGTCTAAATTTTAGGAAAATATTTGGTTGTATCTTTTCACCAGTGAGGCGTGTTTCAAAAGTAGTGAGATATCAAAGTGATACTCCGTATTTCAAATAGATACGTCTTTCAAAAAGTAGTGGTTGTATCTTCTCGTACAAGTGATAGGCTTGTGAAGGTCAAATATATATTTATCAAAGTGATATGTTGAACTTTCCATGTGTGAGTAGATATGGTAGGTAGTGTCTGTTATTATTATTATTATTTTGGTTTCGGAGGATACGGTTTATGTTAAACCGTGTGATGAGGAAGAGTAAAAAGGAAGGTTACGTAATTTAGGAGATTTGATTGAGTCATACCGAAAATAAAGAAATCATGTGTCTAGCCTTGATTATGGTAAAGCGACATTCATAATTTTCAGCCTATAGGAGTGTTATTTAGGCTTGTATCATTTTTTTTTTACAAGTGTGACATAGATTAGTTTAAATCATATCATAAGTATTTAAATTCCCAAGTGTCGCGTTTGTTCAATTATTATCGTATAAATACTTTAGGTTATACGTAAATATACGTTCTTCAAAAGTTTAAAATTGAAGGGTATTTTACTTATTTTACGCGTTCAGGGTTTTACAATTCTTTCCCTCTAATAAGAAAATTTTCGTCCTCGAAAATTGATGTCGCAAAATTTGACTGAGACGTAGCAAATCACAAAAGAACTTCACGATTAACCTCATGCTCGGGTAGGTTCTTCCAAAAATTATCTTCACGATCAAAAATTTTCTCATGACTCGATCCCTACAACAAGGATAGCCCCAGGCTCTTCAACATAACCCAAAACATAACAAATCTGATGCAACGAATGTGAAGCAATGCGTGACAGATGACAGATGATAGTCGAAATCTCACAAAGAGATACACGGAGCACATATACCTACGAGGCAAGCATAGAGATAGTACTAAATGATAAATCTTCATCGACTCCTACCAAATTCTGAACGGATAAAGGAACTTGCCAAAGTCAGAGGAGCACAAATCGAATTATCAAACGTATTAAGAGTCTCATAAAGAGATGGATAATAAATTCGTACTGACGATCATAATCACAAATCAGAGTATCAAACGTATCAGAAGGCATAACAGAATAGGTAGAATAACCATACGGATAAGAAAGAACCCTAGATCTAATGTGTCGCGAACTAAAGCTTCCTCAAATGCCAAGACGTCTAACTCTTCTCTACCTCTTTTGGAAGCGTGATGCAAAATGCGATTCTCTGTCACGATCACTGCCGGTGTGCCATGTAGATTGAATGATCTTCGGAAAAAAAGAAATTTATGCCCATCTTCCAAGCAAGCCGTCCTAGTCAATGCTCCAATGTAATTCCACTCGTGTTGTCCTTCCTCCTGTGCGTGGAAATCTCCGATGTAGTAACCATCGTCTTCATTCCATCCCGTCCAGCTCTTGCTTCAAGATTCCATACATATTAGTACAACTAAGATGAATAGAGTTGATAGATCTGTGTGCTTCACTTCAACTGCTTCCTTCCATCGTAGAAATTCAACACCGAAAACGAAGATGAGCCTCGTGTTTCTCTTTCGTCTCTGAACACCCTAATATGTCATACTATGACAATTTGTCCAAGTATTCATGAAAGGCACGATTTATCAATTTCATAGGAATAGTCGTAGTGGTAGTCAATACAATTAGCATTACGACGTTCATAGAGATCACAACGAATACGAAAAGAAATTTCTAAGAATATCTCACTCTTCATACAAAACATGACACGATTCAGCTCCCAACAATAAATACCATCATCGTTCTCCTCCATGAATAAAACAGAAACACAGAAAGATACGCAGGGAACATTCCGAACAAATCGAATAACTCTCGAGGCGAGTTTCATCAGAGAACCATCCTCACAGCAGTGGGGCAAGCAACGTACGAGTTTCAGAAGAAGGTGGTCATAAACGATTATCAGTTTAAGAATCATGATGTAGGATATGAACTTAAAAAAAACATCAAAGGTGACAAACATAAAATGACGGTCGTCATCATCATAATACTCATGCAACAAATCAAAGTCTAGAATAACATCGAATCGAACATCTCCAATGTAAACAAATTAGCACCACAAAATCGTCTCCAAATATCTCCGAAACGCATCGGACAAATCGAATATACATGATGAAAAGTCACAAAAAGTTCATAAGGGCAGAATAGGCAAGGTCAAAATCAACACTGAAGAAAGAATTAAAAGCAAGGAGAAATCATAGAGTGTGTCAAACACGTAGGATTCATACATACGCGATTCTCCGAACGAGCGGAAGGCAACTAAAGGAATGTCAAGCGAATCAAGAATCAAAGTTCAAAAGGATAACTAAAGAGAAAGAACCTATGAGGCACACTACGAAGTCTAAAGGCATCCTAAACACATGTCGTGAATCCTGATAAGTCTTCTAAGTCTCCGAAACGATTGATCTTGTAAGAGCTTAACAAAAAGCAAAGGCATAAATCAGAGTAAAACGGAAGCAAGAAAACCGAAGTCTAATCATATCTCTACCCAATCCTAACCGGTCAAAATAATGCTCTTAAGGGGAGAAACTTAAGGTAAAACCTTCCAAAGTTATTCCTAAAGCTTCTAAGGTGCAAACCTAAGGGTCCAAAACTCACAGGCTATAATTTAGGTACTACAAGTCGCAGCCTTAGCTCTGATACCATAATTGTAACACCCCAACCCGACATGGGTCCGGAGTGCTACAGTATGGTGACATATCAAAGCATACAAAGCATACAACGCAAGCGGAAGACTTAAAACAAAAGGTTACAAGGGAAAAATCAGAAGTACAAAAGAAATACTAAAACTATAAAAGAAAAGAAAATACAAAGTCTAATCTAATCCAAGTCCAAAACTAGTCCAGATGTAATGGGCTTCTAGTCCATGGGGTAGTCCACTAAAGCTCATATGCTCTCTCTTCACCCAAACCCAGCTTCCAACCTAAAACCTGCCGCAGGAAAGGAAATGCGGCTGAGCTTAAAAAGCCCAGTGAACAGATATATAACAAAACAAACGGATAGTTGAAATGTAAATAAGCATAGAAAAGGAAACATAAACTCCTGCTGAAAAGAATGTCATCTGTCAAATGAATAAGAGATGAAGATCAACGGAACAATATCATAAGTCAAAGGAAAAACGAAGCAGCATAGATATATCAGGAATAAACAAATCATAAGAGAATCAAGAGTACGTATCAACAAAGGCGTGTCTACCAGAGTCACTCGAATAGACACATAGAAACATAAGGAAGCCACGAGCCGACCTACCCGAGACACTCGAATAGATCTCAAATCACATAATCACATATCCGTCAATCCATAAGTGTACAGAGAGGGGAGACCTCTAAGTACCAGAAGTGAAAGGGGTACAAGGCACGTACAGCCAGTCACTAAGTCAAATCATATCATATCCCATCAAACATATACCTAGGATGCATCCATACGCTCCCTGAAACAGAATACATATACAAGTACGAGACTATGCATATATATAACAGAATGGCCATAAGTGCGCATAATCATATCATAACAGAAGGGAACGCCGGGGACTAATCACACCGCCCCAGATAGTGTCATGCCACCGGTGCCTCGATGACACGCCCATGGTACCTCCATGAGTAGACTAAAAACTCGGGCATAAGAACAGAATCATATCAAACAAAGCATATCCATAACAAACGAATCATATCATAATCAAACAGAATCTCAACCAGGAGATAGTAATCAGGTAATCAACAAAATGGATAGCAACGGATCATATCAAAGGGATCATAGCAAAGGCTTATATCAATGAATCATATAATAGCAAACGAATCAAAGTCAAGGATCGAAAAGTCATGAGATCGGAACCCTTACTAAGAAAGGGTAGAATATCTGTACCTTAGACCGCAAGTGCAAACATATCAGATTGAAAACATAAAGATCAGAAGAAACTCCTTCTTCAGCGAATCTACATAAATTAATGATCAGCTAATTATTAATAACTTGTTTTAGCAGGCTTCCCGATTTAGCATGATTAACCCTTTATGATTATAATTAATAATTAAATAAGTTAAATGTTTGAATTAATCATTATCATAGATTAAATTTCAATTATGCCAATTTATAATAGTTCTAGGTAAAAAGTGTCATTATTATAGAGTTTAGGGCTCAAAATGAAAATTATAACATCATATGTCATATTTTTAAGTATATACGTACACTTATTTCCATCCCAACACTACAGATTTTACGTATAAAATATATAGACCATTTTGCATGCAAGCCGAATCGAACCGCCATAATTCTCTTATAAACCAATCGCATATGACTCTCTCTCTCTCTCTTTTTTTTTATACGAATGACACCCTTTATATATATTGAATCCCATACAAATAGTGACACCAACTAAGACGCAACCCTTTTATATTTCGATTCAATATAATAGAGAACCATGCATGAAATCTCTGGTTGACCCATACACAAACACACACACTCACACATTTCCTTTCTTTATTTTAGTTCGAAAATATTAGGTGTCAACATAGGTTAAATCGAATAAGAGGTAGATCAAAACATGTCTAAAACAAAATTTCAAAATACATTTTATAGGTCGAATATATATGCTATTCCAATCGTTTGATTTTATGTGAACGTTTCTTATTATTTTATGTGGTGTCTCGAATGATATTATGTGATCATTTGCTTGATAATGGAGATAGAAAACTGATCGAGCAGAAACAAAACAAAAAGAATCGAACCAGGTTGTGACATTAAACGTACCCTTGTAGTCGTGTTACCATGAGAAGAAAAGAAACTACACGATCGAATATCCACCAGGTCGTCACCACTCCGAACCGAACCAAGGATACCCTCGAACCAGAAAAGCACCACAAACGACCATACACCACCCTCACCATGCCTCGAGTCTGCTTCAAAGCCCTCGACAGAACACCCCTTTGAAACAGAAAAAAAAATGCACGACTTCATCACCCTAATCGAACCAGCACTCAACACGATGAGTCACAACGAACCTCCTTGTGCATGCTTGAACGAACGGAAAATAGATAAGAAAATGGTAGTCGCCACTATTGTTTTTGGGTTTAAGGTTTTTATTTGTTTCGGTTATGGAGGGGATGAAGGACAAGCAGATATGTTTAAGAATAGGATGGTAGCGTGTGAATATGTATATAAACAAGGAATAACGTGTCTAAATTTTAGGAAAATATTTGGTTGTATCTTTTCACCAGTGAGGCGTGTTTCAAAAGTAGTGAGATATCAAAGTGATACTCCGTATTTCAAATAGATACGTCTTTCAAAAAGTAGTGGTTGTATCTTCTCGTACAAGTGATAGGCTTGTGAAGGTCAAATATATATTTATCAAAGTGATATGTTGAACTTTCCATGTGTGAGTAGATATGGTAGGTAGTGTCTGTTATTATTATTATTATTTTGGTTTCGGAGGATACGGTTTATGTTAAACCGTGTGATGAGGAAGAGTAAAAAGGAAGGTTACGTAATTTAGGAGATTTGATTGAGTCATACCGAAAATAAAGAAATCATGTGTCTAGCCTTGATTATGGTAAAGCGACATTCATAATTTTCAGCCTATAGGAGTGTTATTTAGGCTTGTATCATTTTTTTTTTACAAGTGTGACATAGATTAGTTTAAATCATATCATAAGTATTTAAATTCCCAAGTGTCGCGTTTGTTCAATTATTATCGTATAAATACTTTAGGTTATACGTAAATATACGTTCTTCAAAAGTTTAAAATTGAAGGGTATTTTACTTATTTTACGCGTTCAGGGTTTTACATAACAAGTTGGAAAAGGGCCAAATATAAAAGTTGTGTACAACATGGTAAAAGAGATAATATCAGATTTGAAAAAGTAGACTTTGTCTTCCAAAATTGTAGCTCAATACTCGGCACCCTCTCCCATTATATTTCTCATTTAAACTACCGAATATACATTTCTTTCGCACACATCAAACCCTAACAAACGCATACTCAGTCGGCTGTTCATTTCTCCAAGAAAAAAAAACACGAAGGGGTATAACTCAGCTTGGTGATCGACTTGTGGGTCTCAGTCTTGGTTGGTGATCATGTGTTCAGACTCGAGAAATGTGTCGTTTCGGTGTGATCTTGGTTCGTTCCTAAACCCGACTTTAGAGGTAATCCAATCGTCTTGTGTATTCTGATTCGAGTTAAACGATATGTATACGTATATAACATGAAAACTAATCTAGTGCAATCGTTAAATATGATGATACAAATGAAACTATACTTGTCACATAAAATCATGAAAAAATACGAAACCAAATCATGTCAATCTTTGTTTCTGTTTAGCTTTCGAATCTGCTGTGAGTTACGTCTTAAATCTGGTCATTTGAACACCATTATATGATCTCTAATATACGTACTAAAACCAGGTAACAACCTACAGTAATAAAGATGTGACGTATATGTTTTGAATGTGGATAAAGGCTGAATATGAGTGATATTGTGTAACCTATTTTGGGCTTGTTAAAAATGTACATGTATGAGTGATCAGATCTGAATAAGAGTTAGATGAAAGGTTCGTCTCAGTCTCATGATTTCAAGTGTGTTTCTCGTTAAGTTTGGAGGTCGAGTATGTGGTAAACGTATGAACATATGTCGTTTGGAACCTGTAATATTGTGTGTGATTGAATCTGTTTTGCGTCATGTGTAAGTGAATGAGAATAGGCTGGAACTTGTGAATTCACGTGTGTGTCGTGTGAGTTAAAAACCTGAATAGAATACATGTATGAAAAAGGTGTGTGAAGGTGTGCATGAGATAAAGGTAATGTGTGTTCTATACACATGTATGTATACTGTGTAAATGTTTTTGAGTTTAAGTGGTCATAGTAATACAAATTTGAGCCATGGGTTGAGCTTGGTTAAACGTTGGTCACATGGAAATTATTTTGGGTCTCGTTAATATGGTCATGAGATAGAGTGTTGTTGCGTGTATTTTTTTTAATGGTCCTAAGTACTCATTATAGCGTGTTACTAACTGAAAGAGAAAGGGGTCAAGGGTCGTAGTAATATTGGTTTAAACTTGAGTCGTGTTGAAGTTTAGTTTTGTCTCGCTTAAATAAATACCGAGGGGACTTGTTTGATTAATCCGTATATGTTATGTTGATATCGAGTTCGATTCGAGTTTAATAGCATAATCCGAAGATACTATTTTGTTCTTAATATGGTAAAATAAGCATCGGAACTAAATTACACTTTAAACTCTAATTTTTGGACTATTTACATTTTAAATCCTAAACAATGATAAATTATCACTGTAAACCCTAAACTATGAAATAGATCATTATTAACATTTAAGTTTATCTAATTGTCAATTATAACCCTAAAGTATTAAATTACTATCTCGGGAAACTTACTAAATATGGAGACTTGTTGATTCGGTAAAGTTACTAAAAATGAAAAGTTTCTAAAAATAGAAAGAAACCTAAAATGAGTAATCTAATTTATAATAAGTCATTAATAATAAGCCGATCATTAAATCGTGTAGATTCGCTGAAGAAGGAGTAACTTTCAATCCTTGTATTTTCTGATACGGTTTCATTTGTGGTTTAAGGTACATATATTCTATCCCTTTTCAGTAGGGACTTCTCATGACTTTCTTTCGATCCTTGACACTGCTAAGATTCCCTTCAGTTATGCCATCGCTATGTTCCCCATTTGATATGATTGATATGATCCATTTGATATGATTCTTTGATATGATCTATTCAATATAAGCCTTGCTATGATACCTCTGATTTGATTCTGATTTGCTATCCACTTTGATTATTATTCTGTGATTGTGAGATTCTGTTATATTATGCTCTGGGAGCATTCTGTTCTATCATGCTCTGGGAGCATTTTGTTATGGATAGCCTTGCTTTGTTGTTCTGATATGATCTGTTCTGATGCCCGAGTTTTTAGTCTACTCATGGAGGTACCATGGGCGTGTCATTGAGGCACCAATGGCATGACACTATCTGGGGCGGTGTGATTAGTCCCCGGCGTCCCCGTCTGATTATGATATGATATGAGATCTCTTGGCCACTTTGTATATGATTTGTTTGTGGGGGACGGATGGATGCATCCTAGGATTTGTTTTGATATGATATGATTTGGTTTGGTGACTGGCTGTACGTGCCTTGTACCCCTTTCACGTCTGGTACTTGGAGGTCGCCCCTCCATGTACACCCTATGAATTGACGGATATGTGATTATGTGATTTGAGATCTATTCGAGTGTCTCGGGTAGGTCGGCTCGTAGCTTTCCTATGTTCTTTGTGTCTATTCGAGTGTCTCGGGTAGACAAGCCTTTGTTGATACGTGCTCTATGATTCTGATTATTATCTGATTATGCTTACATTTGATATCTCTATTATGCTTCATTCATTTGACTCGTGATATTTGTTCAGTTGATCGTTGATCTTTTATGCATTTGACAGATGATATTCATTTCAGCAGGAGTTTATGATTTCCTTTTTCCTATAATTATATACGTTTCGATTATTCGTTTTGTTATATATCTGTTCACTGGGATTTTTAAGCTCAACCGCATTTCTTTTCCTGCGGCAGGTTTTAGGTTGGAAGCTGGGTTTGAGTGAAGAGTGCATAGGAGCATTTAGTAGACTACCCTGATGATTAGACACCCTATTGCTCTGGATTAGACTTGGATTTAGATTCAGTTAGATTTAGTTTGGATTTGTATTTCATCTTGTATAGAGTTAGCATTTCATTTGTTTTTTAGAATGCCTTTGTAACCTTTATATTTGTAAGTCTTCCGCTTGCGTTGTTTGTTCTGACGGACACCATAATGTAGCATTTTGACCCGTGTCGGGTTGGGGTGTTACAGATTATAGTTAGTCCGTACAAGACGTTAGTGGAAATGGTGTCATGGTATATGGGTGATTCATTTGAAAAACATGATACAGTGATTATGATGTATGATGCTTATTGTTTGATTATTCAGAATCAAGTTTGAGTTCTCTTGAATTGCATTATAGCTCGGGGTGACTTGTAATTTATTGAAGACTTCATTTTTGGTGAGTTTTGTTTACTTGATATTTAAGCTTATTTGATACAGTAAATGAATAATTTTGAATTGTTCGTTGCTATCATATATGGTCTATATACCCAGCTCCGGCCGGATTTAATGTTGTTGTTTTTGTATCATATATGGTCTATAGATTGCTTATAAACGTTATTTGCAGTATATTCAAAAGGAAATATGGATGAAAAGATTATAACATGCTTTACTGATATATTTTTTTGCAGGAGGTTTAAAGGGATTCTTAAGCTTGTGTTCCTATGCATGACACATCAATTCGAAGTGGTTGGTACATTTCTGTCTCACTTAACGTGTAGGCACAACCCTTCACATTGCCACATACGTAGCAACACACTAGAAGCTTGCGGAATACCTTGTGTAAAACAACATTTCGGAACTTCAGAATGTGACTCACTTAGTGTGTTTATCGGACAAGGTGGATTTGGAACTTCAAAACAAGTTTTTGACATTGAAATGTCTTGAATAGTAGCAAATGCATCAAAGCATAATGTTGCCATCCATTATACAAATTCGCTTTCCCGTTACAAGGTGGATATTATTAAGGATCTGGTTTTAACAAAAACAGTCTCCTCGTAATGTAGATAGAGAGTAGTATCATGATCGCAAGTTGTTTGAGTCTTATGACTACTATGGATCTTTTGTAATGGCCAAATGATGCAATTGTATATTGTCCCCGTATTCAGAGCTATATGGTTCCAAAATACATTCACATCATTTGTCGATTACAAAAGTTGCGTATTAGTCATGAGACTCAAACGACTTGCGATCATAATTCTAATCCTCATCTACATTACGAATGGTTTGTATGTTTGTTAAAACTGGATGCTCAATAATATCCAACTTGGAATGGAATTGCGGCATTTATTTAAAGGATGGCATCATTGTACTATGCTGCATTTGCTAATATTCAAATATTTTCAATGTTTCCTGCGGATTTTAAGAAAATAAGAAATATTGTTTACATGACTTGGTGTCCTTTTTGAAACTTGTTAGCCTCATGTAGTGATAAATTTAGTTTGTGGCACATGTAGATCTTTTATGTTTAACTTTGTAACTACATGACTATATGTTTAGTTAATGTGAATCATAACAGATTTGCTCATATTGAGTTTACCAGTGAGTTTGTTTTCGTAGTACATTAGTTTGTTGGCTTTATACAACTATGTGTCGTGATGAGATTGTACCAAATTGCGTCCACTTATTTTGCATGGTTTTGAAAGTAATTAAGTCGTTTGGTTTTGTTTCAAAAGAGCAGAGTAATTGAATAAGACTGATTGATTCAATGCGTAATCACCATTTTGTTCATCTTCTAATTTCTTGACCGCTGAAACCCCACCACCATCTGCTATAACCGCTACCGTCAGCACACCCATTCCAATCTGATGCCGACTACTACCTATGAATAAAACTTATACGAGTTCAAAACAAATATCAAGCACCCACCGCAATCCAGATTTGAAATACCCAAGTTTAAAATTAAACCCATTCATAAGCTCGAAAAAAATCATATCTGTAAAACTAATGTTTGGTGGCAGTGGCTTACAATAGATCTGGCCGGCGTCCTATGGTAAATCTGCCAATCTGGTGGTGATGGTGTTGTTGGAGGTTACGTAAAGGATATGATGGTTGCGGGTTTATTGAAACAATGACGATGGCAATGGTTTATGCGGGTGTTGATGTTTTGTGTTTTGAATGTGTGAAATAATTGAAGATGTTATGGGTTCAAGTCTCGTTGGAGACATGTGAGATAGAATTTGTGAGATAGGTGGTATATGTTGTAAAAATTGTCGTTCTAAAAAAAATTGAAGATGTTTTGTGTTAACCTGTGTTTTTGTGTTCCGGTGCATGAATACAGTTAAGGGAGAAAGTGAGAAAAAGAAAATAGATGTGTAACCAATGTTTTGAAACTCGGGTTGACCCGACCGGGTTAACTGGTTGAACTGGTTCCGGCAAAAAAAAGGTAAAAAAAACGGGTTAACCGGTTAGACCCTCCCGGTTTTAAGTGACCCGGGTCAACTCGATTCTCAAAACCCGGCCGGGTTTGTTTTCTTGTCATTTGAAAACTGGGTTGACCCGGTTGAATTTTTTTAATAGAAAACCGGGTTCACCCGGCGGGTCGAATCGGTAAACGGTGACTCGACCGGGTCGATTAAAAACCTTGTTTTCCAAATATTGTGTGTAACTGCGGTGTATCTTTTTTTTCCTAATAAAATAAAAAAATATACAAATATACCCTTATATTTAAATATAACTGTCAATCAGACGGTGTTAGAAAAGTTTAATCAAACCCGAAACGGATTTTTTTTACTTTTTGACCAAACCCGAGACTTTCTAAAAATTGGACTGATAATGAAGTATCCGGCAAACCAAAAAGATCAAAAATGTAGTTCTCAAAATTTTTTTTATACATTTCTCCCTCAAACAGTAGCACCTCGCATACCATGTAACAGAAAATAATCACAAGAACCTAAACATACTTAATCGGTGTCACGCTTACATAGTTATGTTCATATATACATTATGAACATACAGAACTAAAACACAAGTTTTACAACAGTAAACTTATCAGCTAAAGTCATGCCACAACTTTGTCACTGCTAAGCCTTCACTGCAAGAATTGCATCCACACACGCACAAATTAATGTCATGTTAAATTATGTTTGATCTTAGAAACATGCAAAAACAAACTTAACTTCATGCCATACTATGTTAGGCAATGAGACATGCTTGAAAAGTAACTTCACACTGAAACAAACATCTAAAACAATCTCAAACCATGTGGACTCGACTAGGTTTACACGGTTTTGGAACGCTTCTTACACACGGATGGATGTATAAAGTAGTTCTGGCCTATGTTGGCAAACAACTAAAATTGAGGGGTAGCACCATGTTAGCCGAGTGGCTGGTGTAAAGTTTGCTGCCAACAAACTAGTTCTGGCGTCTTTTGATCCTACTTCAAACCATCTCTCAAATATCATTTTCGTGCCATACTAAGTGTAGACACATAACAAGCAAATACTTAAACACAAAATGCTTAACAAAACAGTCTACTCACAAATTTATGGTATGTTACTCAAATAAGCTATAAACATATTAACCCTAACTTATAATTCAACTTGCTTCTGATTTGTTAAAGATTCCCTGATTAAGTTCAACAGTTTTTATAAGCAATCCCAGACAGCCCTTACAAGTTGTAACTCTCATTATGCATATTCAAGAGATAGGTGTATGAAATATATAGGCAAAATAGTCTATTTTTGGCTTGGCGCGAAGCAATTGTTGAGTAAAAGTACACCTGATACCACTAAAAGAATAAAATACCTCTAGGCAAGAATGAATGCACTCTGGCACAACAATGCCTAATATTTGTTGGCAGGACTATATTTAGGAATCTACATTACCTAATATTAAACATGGTTTTTTAATGCCTTTAGGTTTGAGTTTATGAATGACGTTAATTAGATCAGAGTTCTGCCCATCATCCGGTACCAAATCTAACAACAACGAAAAAGTTCTAGAATCCAAAGGGAAACCTCTACCCACCATCTCCTCTAAAAATATCGTTGACTCTTGACTTTCTTTTCCCTTTAAAAATCCTTGAAGAATAACATTATAGGTAATACTATTTGGAACACAGCCACTATCTTTCATTTTCACAAGCATCTCTTTTGCCTTATCCAGTAATCCATCGGTACAAAACCCGTGAATCATCACATTATAGGTCCTCAGATCGGGTTGCAGCCCTTTGGAAGAAAGTTCTTCAAAAAAAAAACTTTGTGCTAGATTCTGCTACTCGTCCTTGAAACAAACTTTAATGAGGATACTGTAAAGAGACACATCATTAGCAAATTCACTTTTTAGTGAGTGAAAAAGAGTTACCGCTTCAGAAACTTGATGGTTTTTGCACATTCCGTCTAACAGTGTTCTATAGACATAAATGTTTGGAATCACAACCTCATTTTGGCATCTCGTCATAAAGTTCTTTCACCGATGAACATCTACCCGCTTGAAAAAGCCCGTGTAACAAAGTATTATATGTAACAACGTTAGGTTTCACACCTTTGTGTTTGATTTCTTCAAATAACTTAGTTGCTTCATCTATTTTCTTTTTCCTGCAGTACCCATTAATTTAAGTGTTATAACTAATAATGCTAGGAATAAGGCCTCTATCTACCATTTGATCAAAAACTTTATTTGCAACATTCATTTTACCTCGCAAACAACAACCATCCATAAGAGCATTAAAAGTAGCCAAATTTGGATCTATTCCTTTCTGAATCATTGTTCCAACAACACCCTCGGCATCCTGAATCAATCCTTCTTTACATAACGCATTCACCAAGATGCTATACGTATGCACATTTAGCAAAACCCCTCGATCATTCATTTCTTTCAAAATCTTATTAGCTTCTTTATGTCTACAAAAATTACACCCCATGAATCAAACAACTATAAGTCACTACATTCGGTTCAACACCTTTTCTCATCAAACTGTAAAACATCTTCAACGAATCATCCACCATTCCATCTTTACAAAGACTATCAATAACCGTACTATAAACTATCAAACCTGGTTTCAAAGGACCTTGCCTCTCCATAAATCCAACCAACGCAACCGCCCTATCATTATAACCAACTTTACACAACCCATTAATAAACGCCCCATACGTAACATCACTAGGCGTACAAATCTTCTCCTTAACCAACTTTTTGGTAATTCAAAACCGAAACAAACAAACAAATTCGACAAACGAAGCGGAAGCTTTATTCAAATTGTCAAACTATATACAAAACCAAATTCAAAAGTAGCAAACCCT
The DNA here is from genome assembly GCA_030686995.1 of Artemisia argyi. Lineage (NCBI taxonomy): Eukaryota > Viridiplantae > Streptophyta > Magnoliopsida > Asterales > Asteraceae > Artemisia > Artemisia argyi. Next base: position 44,050,712 of record CM060696.1, read on the forward strand.
AATTCAAACGGTACCAACCACAAAATCAAAAGGTACAAAGAAAACTAATGACAATAATCCCTACTTATAGGCAAAACTAACCATCATAAGAAAGTTTCCATATTCGAATCAAATTGTAGAACAAGTCACAAACCAAATTTACCAAAAGCCCCTCAGAGTTTAAGTCATATTCTAACAATTTTCACCGTGACTGAAATTTCTCCACCTGCTTCAAATCAAATTAAAAGTTCCAAATGCCAAATTCCAAATTCCAGAGATGCTATCCAAATTCAAATCCAACAACCGATACCAAAAGCAATCCGAAACAAAATCGTTCCAAAGCAAATTCAATCCAAAACAAACCGAACAAATACAAATGCCGATAATCTTCAAAACGAACAATCAAAAATTAACCGACAAATTAAAACTCGGTTAACCAAACAAACAAATCGGCTCAAACGATCTTCAGCAAAGACAATCAAATTCGGATAACCAACTTCAAAAGCCCGACAAACGAAGATCTCAAAATTTTCAAACTAACAAATTCTAAACGATCAAACAAATTTCAAACGACCAAATAATAATTAAGTCTTCAAATACCAAATCGATCTTCAAATTCCAAATACCAAAATTCAAATTCTAATGGTCCACTTATATAATAAGAATAACAACCCAAATATCAAATTCAAATTATAATGACCCACTTATCAATAAGTATTACGGTCGAACTTCAAACTTATTATCCAAATATCAAACAAATTCAGTTAATAAATAACTTGACGAATGGGATCTAATAATTCAAACGCCTCCAATATGATACGGATAATAATTCTAACGACCCACTTATATGATAAGAATTATGGTCCCAAATTCAAATACCCAAAACAAAACAAATTCAAATAACAAATCTTTAAAAGAAACCAAATACCAATAACCCAAAAAAATTTACGAATATACTAACCGGCTCATGTGATGCGAAACCCACTTTCTAATGCAGTGGCCCCAAAAATTCCAAATTCAACTAGCCAAATCTAATATAAACTGACTTCTCAAACATGGGTCCAAACTACCAAACGATACACAACCTATTCTATGGTTTCTTTTAACGAATAAACAAACCAAAATCAAATCATCAAAACCGAAGCCATCTAATATCATAAATAAAACAAACAATTAAATTTGAAGCCTGAACAATGGATCCTTCAAACGAACAAAACAAATCGGTACCTTAATCCAATACTAAACGAACTTTTTTTTTTTTTCTTTTCTTTTTCTTCTTCATCTTCAACCTAGCTCTTGATATCACTTGTTGGTAATTCAAAACCGAAACAAACAAACAAATTCGTTAAACGAAGTGGAAGCTTTATTCAAATTTTCAAACTATATACAAAACCAAATTCAAAAGTAGCAAACCCTAATTCAAACGGTACCAACCACAAATTCAAAAGGTACAAAGAAAACTAATGACAATAATCCCTACTTATAGGCAAAACTAACCATCATAAGAAAGTTTCCATATTCGAATCAAAGTTGTAGAACAAGTCACAAACCAAATTTACCAAAAGCCCCTTAGAGTTTAAGTCCTGTTCTAACAATTTCCACCGTGACTGAAATTTCTCCACCTGCTTCAAATCAAATTAAAAGTTCCAAATGCCAAATTCCAATACCAGAGATGCTATCCAAATTCAAATCTAACAACCGATGACAAAAGCAATCCGAAACAAAATCGATCCAAAGCAAATTCAATCCAAAACAAACCGAACAAATACAAACGCCGATAATCTTCAAAACGAACAATCAAAAATTAACCGACAAATTCAAACTCGGTTAACCAAACAAACAAATCGGCTCAAACGATCTTCAGCAAAGACAATCAAATTCGGATAACCAACTTCAAAAGCCCGACAAACGAAGATCTCAAAATTTTCAAACTAACAAATTCTAAACGATCAAACAAATTTCAAACGACCAAATAATAATTAAGTCTTCAAATACCAAATCGATCTTGAAATTCCAAATACCAAAATTCAAATTCTAATGGTCCACTTATATAATAAGAATAACAACCCAAATATCAAATTCAAATTATAATGACCCACTTATCAATAAGTATTACGGTCGAACTTCAAACTTATTATCCAAATATCAAACAAATTCAGTTAATAAATAACTTGACGAATGGGCTCTAATAATTCAAACGCCTCCAATATGATACGGATAATAATTCTAACGACCCACTTATATGATAAGAATTATGGTCCCAAATTCAAATACCCAAAACAAAACAAATTCAAATAACAAATCTTTAAAAGAAACCAAATACCAATAACCCAAAAAATTTTACGAATATACTAACCGGCTCATGTGATGCGAAACCCACTTTCTAATGCAGTGGCCCCAAAAATTCCAAATTCAACTAGCCAAATCTAATATAAACTGACTTCTCAAACATGGGTCCAAACTACCAAATGATATACAACCTATTCTATGGTTTCTTTTAACGAATAAACAAACCAAAATCAAATCATCAAAACCGAAGCCATCTAATATCATAAATAAAACAAACAATTAAATTTGAAGCCTGAACAATGGATCCTTCAAACGAACAAAACAAATCGGTACCTTAATCCAATACTAAACGAACTTTTTTTTTTCTTTTCTTTTTCTTCTTCATCTTCAACCTAGCTCTTGATATCACTTGTTGGTAATTCAAAACCGAAACAAACAAACAAATTCGTTAAACGAAGTGGAAGCTTTATTCAAATTTTCAAACTATATACAAAACCAAATTCAAAAGTAGCAAACCCTTATTCAAACGGTACCAACCACAAATTCAAAAGGTACAAAGAAAACTAATGACAATAATCCCTACTTATAGGCAAAACTAACCATCATAAGAAAGTTTCCATATTCGAATCAAACTTGTAGAACAAGTCACAAACCAAATTTACCAAAAGCCCCTTAGAGTTTAAGTCATGTTCTAACAATTTCCATCGTGACTGAAATTTCTCCACCTGCTTCAAATCAAATTAAAAGTTCCAAATGCCAAATTCCAATTCCAGAGATGCTATCCAAATTCAAATCTAACAACCGATGCCAAAAGCAATCCGAAACAAAATCGATCCAAAGCAAATTCAATCCAAAACAAACCGAACAAATACAAACGCCGATAATCTTCAAAACGAACAATCAAAAATTAACCGACAAATTCAAACTCGGTTAACCAAACAAACAAATCGGCTCAAACGATCTTCAGCAAAGACAATCAAATTCGGATAACCAACTTCAAAAGCCCGACAAACGAAGATCTCAAAATTTTCAAACTAACAAATTCTAAACGATCAAACAAATTTCAAACGACCAAATAATAATTAAGTCTTCAAATACCAAATCGATCTTCAAATTCCAAATACCAAAATTCAAATTCTAATGGTCCACTTATATAATAAGAATAACAACCCAAATATCAAATTCAAATTATAATGACCCACTTATCAATAAGTATTACGGTCGAACTTCAAACTTATTATCCAAATATCAAACAAATTCACTTAATAAATAACTTGACGAATGGGATCTAATAATTCAAACGCCTCCAATATGATACGGATAATAATTCTAACGACCCACTTATATGATAAGAATTATGGTCCCAAATTCAAATACCCAAAACAAAACAAATTCAAATAACAAATCTTTAAAAGAAACCAAATACCAATAACCCAAAAAAATTTACGAATATACTAACCGGCTCATGTGATGCGAAACCCACTTTCTAATGCAGTGGCCCCAAAAATTCCAAATTCAACTAGCCAAATCTAATATAAACTGACTTCTCAAACATGGGTCCAAACTACCAAACGATATACAACCTATTCTATGGTTTCTTTTAACGAATAAACAAACCAAAATCAAATCATCAAAACCGAAGCCATCTAATATCATAAATAAAACAAACAATTAAATTTGAAGCCTGAACAATGGATCCTTCAAACGAACAAAACAAATCGGTACCTTAATCCAATACTAAACGAACTTTTTTTTTTCTTTTCTTTTTCTTCTTCATCTTCAACCTAGCTCTTGATATCACTTGTTGGTAATTCAAAACCGAAACAAACAAACAAATTCGTTAAACGAAGTGGAAGCTTTATTCAAATTTTCAAACTATATACAAAACCAAATTCAAAAGTAGCAAACCCTAATTCAAACGGTACCAACCACAAATTCAAAAGGTACAAAGAAAACTAATGACAATAATCCCTACTTATAGGCAAAACTAACCATCATAAGAAAGTTTCCATATTCGAATCAAACTTGTAGAACAAGTCACAAACCAAATTTACCAAAAGCCCCTTAGAGTTTAAGTCATGTTCTAACAATTTCCACCGTGACTGAAATTTCTCCACCTGCTTCAAATCAAATTAAAAGTTCCAAATGCCAAATTCCAATTCCAGAGATGCTATCCAAATTCAAATCTAACAACCGATGCCAAAAGCAATCCGAAACAAAATCGATCCAAAGCAAATTCAATCCAAAACAAACCGAACAAATACAAACGCCGATAATCTTCAAAACGAACAATCAAAAATTAACCGACAAATTCAAACTCGGTTAACCAAACAAACAAATCGGCTCAAACGATCTTCAGCAAAGACAATCAAATTCGGATAACCAACTTCAAAAGCCCGACAAACGAAGATCTCAAAATTTTCAAACTAACAAATTCTAAACGATCAAACAAATTTCAAACGACCAAATAATAATTAAGTCTTCAAATACCAAATCGATCTTCAAATTCCAAATACCAAAATTCAAATTCTAATGGTCCACTTATATAATAAGAATAACAACCCAAATATCAAATTCAAATTATAATGACCCACTTATCAATAAGTATTACGGTCGAACTTCAAACTTATTATCCAAATATCAAACAAATTCAGTTAATAAATAACTTGACGAATGGGCTCTAATAATTCAAACGCCTCCAATATGATACGGATAATAATTCTAACGACCCACTTATATGATAAGAATTATGGTCCCAAATTCAAATACCCAAAACAAAACAAATTCAAATAACAAATCTTTAAAAGAAACCAAATACCAATAACCCAAAAAAATTTACGAATATACTAACCGGTTCATGTGATGCGAAACCCACTTTCTAATGCAGTGGCCCCAAAAATTCCAAATTCAACTAGCCAAATCTAATATAAACTGACTTCTCAAACATGGGTCCAAACTACCAAACGATATACAACCTATTCTATGGTTTCTTTTAACGAATAAACAAACCAAAATCAAATCATCAAAACCGAAGCCATCTAATATCATAAATAAAACAAACAATTAAATTTGAAGCCTGAACAATGGATCCTTCAAACGAACAAAACAAATCGGTACCTTAATCCAATACTAAACGAACTTTTTTTTTTCTTTTCTTTTTCTTCTTCATCTTCAACCTAGCTCTTGATATCACTTGTTGGTAATTCAAAACCGAAACAAACAAACAAATTCGTTAAACGAAGTGGAAGCTTTATTCAAATTTTCAAACTATATACAAAACCAAATTCAAAAGTAGCAAACCCTAATTCAAACGGTACCAACCACAAATTCAAAAGGTACAAAGAAAACTAATGACAATAATCCCTACTTATAGGCAAAACTAACCATCATAAGAAAGTTTCCATATTCGAATCAAACTTGTAGAACAAGTCACAAACCAAATTTACCAAAAGCCCCTTAGAGTTTAAGTCATGTTCTAACAATTTCCACCGTGACTGAAATTTCTCCACCTGCTTCAAATCAAATTAAAAGTTCCAAATGCCAAATTCCAATTCCCGAGATGCTATCCAAATTCAAATCTAACAACCGATGCCAAAAGCAATCCGAAACAAAATCGATCCAAAGCAAATTCAATCCAAAACAAACCGAACAAATACAAACGCCGATAATCTTCAAAACGAACAATCAAAAATTAACCGACAAATTCAAACTCGGTTAACCAAACAAACAAATCGGCTCAAACGATCTTCAGCAAAGACAATCAAATTCGGATAACCAACTTCAAAAGCCCGACAAACGAAGATCTCAAAATTTTCAAACTAACAAATTCTAAACGATCAAACAAATTTCAAACGACCAAATAATAATTAAGTCTTCAAATACCAAATCGATCTTCAAATTCCAAATACCAAAATTCAAATTCTAATGGTCCACTTATATAATAAGAATAACAACCCAAAAATCAAATTCAAATTATAATGACCCACTTATCAATAAGTATTACGGTCGAACTTCAAACTTATTATCCAAATATCAAACAAATTCAGTTAATAAATAACTTGACGAATGGGCTCTAATAATTCAAACGCCTCCAATATGATACGGATAATAATTCTAACGACCCACTTATATGATAAGAATTATGGTCCCAAATTCAAATACCCAAAACAAAACTAATTCAAATAACAAATCTTTAAAAGAAACCAAATACCAATAACCCAAAAAAATTTATGAATATACTAACCGGCTCATGTGATGCGAAACCCACTTTCTAATGCAGTGGCCCCAAAAATTCCAAATTCAACTAGCCAAATATAATATAAACTGACTTCTCAAACATGGGTCCAAACTACCAAACGATATACAACCTATTCTATGGTTTCTTTTAACGAATAAACAAACCAAAATCAAATCATCAAAACCGAAGCCATCTAATATCATAAATAAAACAAACAATTAAATTTGAAGCCTGAACAATGGATCCTTCAAACGAACAAAACAAATCGGTACCTTAATCCAATACTAAACGAACTTTTTTTTTTCTTTTCTTTTTCTTCTTCATCTTCAACCTAGCTCTTGATATCACTTGTTGGTAATTCAAAACCGAAACAAACAAACAAATTCGTTAAACGAAGTGGAAGCTTTATTCAAATTTTCAAACTATATACAAAACCAAATTCAAAAGTAGCAAACCCTAATTCAAACGGTACCAACCATAAATTCAAAAGCTACAAAGAAAACTAATGACAATAATCTCTACTTATAGGCAAAACTAACCATCATAAGAAAGTTTCCATATTCGAAACAAACTTGTAGAACAAGTCACAAACCAAATTTACCAAAAGCCCCTTAGAGTTTAAGTCATGTTATAACAATTTCCACCGTGACTGAAATTTCTCCACCTGCTTCAAATCAAATTAAAAGTTCCAAATGCCAAATTCCAAATTCCAGAGATGCTATCCAAATTCAAATCTAACAACCGATACCAAAAGCAATCCGAAACAAAATCGATCCAAAGCAAATTCAATCCAAAACAAACCGAACAAATACAAACGCCGATAATCTTCAAAACGAACAATCAAAAATTAACCGACAAATTCAAACTCGGTTAACCAAACAAACAAATCGTCTCAAACGATCTTCAGGAAAGACAATCAAATTCGGATAACCAACTTCAAAAGCCCGACAAACGAAGATCTCAAAATTTTCAAACTAACAAATTCTAAACGATCAAACAAATTTCAAACGACCAAATAATAATTAAGTCTTCAAATACCAAATCGATCTTCAAATTCCAAATACCGAAATTCAAATTATAATGGTCTACTTATATAATAAGAATAACAACCCAAATATCAAATTCAAATTATAATGACCCACTTATCAATAAGTATTACGGTCGAACTTCAAACTTATTATCCAAATATCAAACAAATTCAGTTAATAAATAACTAGACGAATGGGCTCTAATAATTCAAACGCCTCCAATATGATACAGATAATAATTCTAACGACCCACTTATATGATAAGAATTATGGTCCCAAATTCAAATACCCAAAACAAAACAAATTCAAATAACAAATCTTTAAAAGAAACCAAATGCCAATAACCCAAAAATTTTTACTAATATACTAACCGGCTCATGTGATGCGAAACCCACTTTCTAATGCAGTGGCCCCAAAAATTCCAAATTCAACTAGCCAAATCTAATATAAACTGACTTCTCAAACATGGGTCCAAACTACCAAACGATTTACAACCTATTCTATGGTTTCTTTTTACGAATAAACAAACCAAAATCAAATCATCAAAACCAAAGCCATCTAATATCATAAATAAAACAAACAATTAAATTTGAAGCCTGAACAATGGATCCTTCAAACGAACAAAACAAATCGGTATACTAAACGAACTTTTTTTTTCTTTTCTTTTTCTTCTTCATCTGCAACCTAGCTCTTGATACCACTTTTTGGTAATTCAAAACCGAAACAAACAAACAAATTCGTTAAATGAAGCGGAAGCTTTATTCAAATTGTCAAACTATATACAAAACCAAATTCAAAAGTACCAAACCGTAATTCAAACGGTACCAACCACAAATTCAAAAGGTATAAAGAAAACTAATGACAATAATCCGTATTTATAGGCAAAACTAACCATCATAAAAAAGTTTCCATATTCGAATCAAACTTGTAGAACAAGTCACAAACCAAATTTGCCAAAAGCCCCTTAGAGTTTAAGTCATATTCTAACACAACTTTTTGAACAACTCAACAGCCTCAATAACACGATCATTGACCAGAAGTCCATTAATTAGAGTACAACTATAAGCAGCTACCTCGGGTGGATGACCTGCTTAAAAAGAGTCCCTAAAATTGCAAAAGCATTACTTATTTGATTAAGGTGACAAAAACAGTTAATGGAAATGTTGAATGTGTATAAACTACTCGCGATACCACGTAAATTTATTTGTTTGAAAAGGGAAAGAGCAGTTGTGTAATTTTTAGTTTTGGCAACTACTCCGATGACATGGTTGAATTGGGTCACTGATGGCAATGGTTTTCTAAGAAACATTTTGTCCAACAATTGTAGTGCATCATTAAAATTTGTGATACGTGGGAGCTTATACTTAGTATTCATTGTTTTGGATGTCATCCAGCAAATGGTGAAGTAAAAATTAAGGACAGGAAGATTAATTGTTCCTCAGAAATCTGGTATCAACCAGCCGCAGACTCGGTTTATTTTTAGAAAAAACATATTAAACCAACCTTAAAATTTTTCTTAATAAAAGTTCTGGTTAAAAGGAATAATTTTATGGCACATGTGATGTTTATCGGAGTTTACAGGTAAACGATTGAGATTTTTCTCTATAGACTAGTCGCAGTAATAACCAACGATCGACAACCACGATCGATCCCCACTCGATCTCCCTAATGTGGGGAATCGATCGCTAAACGATTTTGGGACAAGTTGGTCGTGAACTCAATCGATAATCGCTTTTTTTTTTTTTTTTTTTTTTTTTATTATTTTTTTTGTATTTAATTAATTAAAAGAGGTATTTTTGTGGGGTATGTTTTTTGTAGTGTAGGTCGCCTTACTGGGGCACCCAATTGCTTGAAGGCCGTTGTAGAGAGAAAGCTGACGTGGCAGTGAAATTAAGGAAGATTGTCTCTCCTTACTGTGTCCAGCCTTATATATATATATATATATATATATATATATATATATATATATATATATATATATATATATATATATATATATATATATATATATATATATATATATAACAGGAGGCATTTGAAGAATATACCACCTCATTATCTAGTAATTCATTATCAGCCATGTCATCACATGTAAGCAATTTTTTTTTGTATTTTTATAATTAATTTCGAAATTGTTTTTGTCCATGTAAGCAATTCCATCAAATTCTAAAATTCGGATTAATTTATTAAAAAATGACAATTGGGGGATTCGAACATGGGTTGTGCATATGTTTGACATACATCTTACCATTACACCAACATATTACTTGGAATTTAATTTGCAACTTATAATCTATACAGGTAACCTGAAAAAACACATAAGGAGGCATTAAGAGAAAAAAAACAGCCACATAACTAAACCTCTATTCAATCTCCTATCAATCTCGCTACCCTTCCAAAAAACACAAAACCCTAAATCGAAAACTTCTCCTGCTAATCATAATATCAGGACGATCTAACATCTTCTTTTACGTCTTCTGTGCAGGTTAGTCATCTTCTTTGAACACATGTGGTATTAATGAATCTTAAAACAATGATTTCTTGGAGAGTTTTATTTAGTTTCAATGATTTGTGATTGGTTTATTTATGTTTCTATTTAATCAAGTTAACTAAACTTATGTGGTCCTACATATTATAGCTCCATCTTGAAATCATTAGTCATTTGTTTATGGATTCATTGTCTGCATGATTTCAGGTACGTAAATAATTCAATTCAAGATGGTATAGCCTTCAGTCGTGAACTACACATCTTATATATATACAAATGCTACTGCATAATATTGTTATTAAATTGTTTAAATCATGTGTTATTTTATATCAATTTTGTTTGGAGGTATTACATCATGATCATCTCATGCCCATGTGTGGTTTTGTTGCAAATTAAATCTAAATTATAATAGTTTCAGAATCGGTTATGCGTAGTCGATAGTTCGCTCTAGAGTTTAGTTTGAACAAGATGATCATGATTTTGTTTGTGCTTATTTTAAGATGATCTGATTGGCTATTGATGATAAAATAGGTCTAAATGAACAAGATGATCATGATTCATCTCTTTTAATTGTTCATCTTTAGTTTTAGCTCCTTTATTTTTTATTACTTATGTGTGTCTTGTTAGCTTCATGGGCTTATAAGGTAAGGTTTTTATTTGCTTTCAAGGTTGCTGAATTCAATGTCCAAGTAGCACAAAAAGGATTGGCATGTAGCTGATGTCATAGAAAAGGGAAATTCCAGGTCAAATAGAAGCAACCGGTAACCACACTCAACTTCTCAAGGTACTTTGCATTTGAAGCTTCTATGTGTATGGATATAGTGAGTATGGTATAGAAATAATACTATTGGCTATCTTAGTTGTTAAATAGTGATACGTCGTTTTCGTTTGAACGAATATCAAAAATTAATACAAAGTATGTGTGGAATTGACTAGTCAACCTTTGTGGCCGACGTGCAAAACCCGTGAATACTATATATATATATATATATATATATATATATATATATATATATATATATATATATATATATATATATATATATATATGTCTGTGTGTGTGTGTGTGAGATACCGGGCAAGTGATCACCTGGGTCGTGTCCCAACGAGGTGTGAATGGAAAATGTCAGTTAAGGTCTGAGATTAAAATGCATGTAAGGACTGGGTATGAGAATTGGTTTGTGAATCAGAAACGTAAAGCAACAAATTAAAAAACGTATAAGAAACTAAAAAACAAGCGATTTAATAAGAGACAATATAAGTGCGTGAAAGAAAAAAAAGTGAATACTAAACAAGACAAGATTTAAGGGCATAAAAATAATTTTCTACGTACTAAATGACAAAAGAAGATTTTTAAGGAAAAGAAAAATTAATTATAAGATTTAAATTTTAATTATTATAATTTAATAAACTCTATCACTAATCAAATTCAAGGAACTATAAGCTAACAAGCATGGGTACATGAGCCAAGATAAAGGCGACAATTGCTCAGTCCCGATCACAAGCATCTAATAACAAGCTTCAAATTTACAACAACAAGTTGAGAATCAAATAGAAACACAATATAAGAGGGCTTGATTCCTACTGAGCTAGCAGCAAAAACAATCAGACTAAGGAGGACTTGAGGGCGCAAATAAGCCCATCTGATGAGATAAACAGGTCAAACAATGAACATATCTGACAAATTAATACTAAAGGCTATTAAAAAACGACAAGAATCCCAACAAAAGCTAGGACCATAAACAAGTTATGAGTTTACACCTAAAGTGATATCAATGAACTTAGTAAATATCACAACGAACTTTAAGCTACAGAAGCAGAATCCAAAGCAAACAAAACTACACCATCTCAAGCCAACCTAAACAAGCTGATAACTACAGTTAAACAAGCTGATGTAAAGCTAGAGCAAAAGCCAAACAGCTAGCAAGGGATTAAACACTATCTACTTGTATACTGGTACACAACCGGGTCCAATTTTTAAAGAAAAAGGCCTAACAGAGAGATTTGAAGGACAAACTAAACACTGCCAATGAACAAGATATTGCAAACAAAGCATAGCTCAAATAAATTAGTACTACTAGCTACCCAAATCAACAAGAATTACGCAAAGATAAACTCAAAGATTGCACCATTTGTTACAAGAAAATCAGGCAACTAGGTTACTTTAGGCTTCATTTTAAGCACTTAATTAATTATCCTGGAGCGTAAAAGTTAAAAATGTTTAGAAACTAGCAACCATAAATCACAGAAAAAAAATAACTTTAAGAAATTTTGATTAAGCAAATAACCTGGGAATAAAAGGCTCAGCTGAGACAGAATGATCAGTGCTTATACAGATGTAAATATGGGTCAATATGGTATACTACTTAAAGGCTATAACTCAAAACTTAAACGTGCTATCACTAAACTAAGTTGGGCAAACAAATACCCCAAGAATATCCAAATCTTACTTGTTTAAACAAATGCGGTGTAAATAGATTTAAACACATAAATTTTGGAAAGGTGATATGCCAGCTGTGATACTAATTAAAAATGCTAATGCCAATCTCCAAACAACTAATATAACTGAACTAGAGCTGAATCGAGTTTGCTTAAGGGAAAAGAAAAGGTCACAACCATGAGAATGGTCATAGCCCAATAACCGCTTTACAACTTGTTTTAGTAAATTTATAAAACTAATGGTTGAGTTAAACTAAGAATCTAATAAATAAGCTGGTAATAGGCTAAAATAAACATGAACAAACAGAACGATTAACCTTTAACTAATAAAACAAGCTAGCATAAAATATGCAAAATTAAACTAGATCATGTAAATTCGAAAAAAACCTGTAATACCTAGCTGAACAAGGGATGAATAGGAACCACTACAAGATCTTCTTCTTTTCTTTTCTTCTAAATTGTTGAGAGCTTATTAGAACTTATGAAAACATCATACATAACAGTGGAGAGTAAACAAGAATTTGATGAAAACCTTAAATTTTTATGGCGGGTTACAAAGCTTGAATTAACAACTAAAAAGCTTGAACCTTAAAACTGATTACCAGATTAATATTAGAAACTACAAGTTAAAGCATACTTAGAGATATATAAATAAAAGCATAAAACTACATAAAACTAACTGCCTCACAAGGCTCACATATGTCTCATATATATACTAAAAATATGACTAAGGGTCTTCATAGCTTGTGCTTGTTTTGTGAGGAAAAACACTTGGTGACTGTTTTGTGTTTCTTGGGAGCAAATCCCATGAGCAAATCCCATCCATTGAATTGTCCTTAGAGTGATCTCAGCCCTAGATTGGAATTCTTGGCGCCAAAAGGGTGAGGATTGCCAGCGTGGCTATGAGTTGTGGGAACAATATGGAGGCTGGAGCATGTGTGTTGGTGTGAGGAGAGGAAACAAGGTGTTAGGGGGATGTGGGATATGTTGGATTTGTTTGGCAGGATGTGGAGGATTTGTCTGGTTCGTGATAGTCTGGGAGAAGGTGAAGGAGATGGAGGTTAGGTTTTATTAAAATAGGTGTGGTGTTGAACTGGGCTAAGGTTTGGATTGGGCCACGGCTTATGATATGGGTTGGATTGGACATGTTAGGGTTTTGGGTTTTTTGTTAAGTTTAATATCACAGAACACTCCCAATACATCCCGGGGTTAACTCGACTCCGTCTTTAATATCACAGTTGCTCATTTGCTACCGAGTCGCTCAAAAATGCCTGTTTTCGCTCCGTTTTTACTCCTTTGTACCTGAAACACATCAAAACACAAACCAAGGATATCCGTATTGTATTTGGCCTGTTTTCAGTGTTTTTACGTATTAAAGTGGGCATAAAATGATGAGTATTTGCATACTCATCAATCCCCCACACTAAACAATTGCTAGTTCCTAGCAAGTTTTTATGAAAACTTAATGGATTTGAAGTCTCTTTACCAAAAGCCATTACTTTTGGAGTAGCCAAATGTTTTAGTTCAAGTAAGAACTATGGTACACAGATAACCATATGATTTTGAGCAAATCATAAGCTGTCAACGGATGTGATTTGTCTTTACCAGAAGCCGTTTGCTTCTGGACTAGCCAACTCTTGATGCAATTATTATCATCTTGGTGAGTTGATTACCAATTATGGTTTTCCACTGCCTTTACCACAAGCCATAACCTTGCGGGCTAGTCAACTCTTTACTTTCTAGGATATGGTGAGTTGAATACCATACAATTTTGGGCAAATTGTCAGCCATAAACGGATTTGAGATATCTTTACCAAGATCCGTTTGCTCCTTGATTAGCCAGTCCTTATGTGGGTTAGACATGGTGGACTGATGACCATTTGTTGTGTAAGTGCAAAGCACTTTTACTAAGTGAAAATTTTCGAAAATCAGTGAAAAAATTTTAAAATTTTCGGCCAAAAACGGGGGTACTAGAGGGTTAAATGTGATCAAATTCGTTAGAATTCCCCCCCCCCCCCCCCCATACTTAGAATTGAATATTGTCCTCAATATTCAAAGTCCCGGCTATTATGCCGACTCTTTGAACGTAAAAAGGCAATATTACAAGCTGAATGTGGAAACATCATTTTTCACTTTATTTATATATACATATATACACACTTTGTTATTTACTTTGCAAATAACAGCAGGGGGACGGCCACTCCCCCACACTTGGGTGTTAGAAAATAGAAAAAAGTCAAAGACATGGGTGAAAACCTATGTTGTGCTACTGTTTTTGTTCACCGAGTTGCTAGCTTGACTCGCTCCCCGAATTCATTGGTTCTTGGGGAAAGTTTGGAGATTAGGGACAACCATGGATGGTATGTCCTCTCCAAAGTAGTGTTTCAAACGATGCCCATTCACTTTGAAATTTGGTCCATCATTTTGAGATAACTCAACGGTACCATATGGATAAAACTTTGTGATAGTGAATGGGCCAGTCCAACGGGTTTTGAGTTTGCCCGAGAAGATCTTTAATCTAGAATTGAAGAGAAGGACTCGATCACCAACGTTGAAATCGCGATTCTTGATTTTTGAATCATGAATCCTCTTTGTTTTTTCTTTGTAGATTAAAGAGTTCTCGTAAGCTTGATCACGAAGTTCATTCAATTCATTCATTTGAACTTTCCGATGGTTACCCGCAGTTTGGAGGTCAAAATTTGCATGCTTAAGGGCCCAATAGGCCCCGTGCTCAAGCTCGATCGGAAGATGGCACACTTTCCCGTACACAAGCCTGTAAGGCGTACACCCGATGGGTGTTTTGTAAGCTGCACGGAAAGCCCAGAGTGCATCATCTAATTTATCTGACCACGATGCACGATTTTCTCTAACTGTTCTTTCCAAAATTCTTTTAATGCCCCGATTGGAAACTTCTACTTGTCCACTTGTTTGAGGGTGGTACGCAGTAGAAAGACGGTGAGTTACACCATACTTTTGCATGACTTTATCAAAATTTTCATTGCAGAAATGCGTACCATGATCACTAATTATAGCACGTGGAGTTCCAAATCGGGCAAAAAGAGCTTTCAAGAATTTCACAACTACGCGGGCATCATTAGTGGGTAAAGCTTTCGCTTCAACCCATTTTGACAAATAGTGAACAGCCACGAGTATGTACTTATTTCCATGAGATGACGAAAATGGCCCCATAAAGTCAATGCCCCATACATCAAAGATTTCATACACTTGAATTGTATTTTGAGGCATTTCATTCTTTTGTGAAATATTCCTGGATTTGACTAGTTCCTGGGCATCCTTATAAATCGTGGGCCAGTAGAAACTAGAATCAAACACCTTTTTGGATTCGCTTCCTGACCATAAACACACCGCCGGATGACTTGATCCGCACAAATTTTGAACAGGTAGGGGTCGTCCCAAAAGTAATGTTTTACATCTTTCAAGAATTTATTTTTCTGTTGGGACGACATCCCTTTCACCACAAAGTTACCCGCATGGTAGTTTGCAAAGTCGGCAAACCATGGGGTAACAGAATCTCCACGAAAGGTAACCACATTGAGTGTCTCGAGAGGGAAGGTTTAATTAATTTCTTTCCTCTCGAAGACATCTTGGTGGGGGTTTTCCAAACAGGAGAGACGATCAGCAGCTTGGTTCTCATCTCCTTTTTTATCACGAATTATGATATCAAATTCCTGTAGGAGGAGAACCCAACAGAGTAGTCTCGGCTTTGCATCTTGTTTTGTATAGAGGTACTTCAAAGCCGAGTGATCCGTATATACTATGCATTTGGTCAATATCAAATATGGCCAAAATTTTTCAAAGGCATACACCACTGCTAATAATTCTTTTTCAGTGGTGGTGTAATGACTTTGAGCCTCGGTCATCGTTTTGCTCGCATAGTATATCGGCTGAGAGTGTTTTGATTTGCGTTGCCCCAAGACTGCCCCCATTGCAAAATCACTAGCATCACACATGAGTTCAAAGGGTAAGTCCCAATCAGGGGCAACAAGAATCGGTGCCTCAGTAAGCTTTTTCTTCAAAGTTTCAAAAGCTTCGATGCACTCGGGTGAGAAGATAAAAGGAGCATCCTTCTCGAGGAGACGGGTCATAGGCCGGGCGATTTTGGAAAAATCTTGAATGAACCTACGGTAAAACCCGGCATGACCCAAAAAGCTCCTAATAACTTTGACGGTAGTGGGATGAGGCAATTTAGCGATGACATCAACTTTGGCTTTGTCAACCTCAATCCCGTTCTTTGAAATTTTATGGCCGAGTACAATGCCCTCTTTGACCATAAAGTGGCTCTTCTCCCAATTTAGACATAACCTTGTGTCTTTACAACGTTTGAGCATGTTATATTAATGGGAGAGACATGATTGAATGAATCCCCAATGACTGAGAAATCATCCATAAAGACCATAGTTTTCTCGATCATGTCGGAAAATATGGCCATCATATATCTTTGAAACGTGCCCGGAGCATTACATAAACCAAATGGCTTACGTTTATAGGCAAAAGTTCCATAGGGGCATGTGAAAGTGGTCTTTTCTTGATCCTGCGGATCAATGGGAATCTGAAAGTAACCCGAGAAACCATCGAGGAAGTAATAGTATTCATTCCGCGCTAATCTCTCGAGTATCTGATCCATAAAGGGTAGAGGGAAATGGTCTTTGCGGGTGGCGTCATTTAACTTGCGATAGTCAATACATACACGCCAACCCGTAACCAATCGAGTTGGAATCAACTCGTTTTCTTCGTTAGTGACAACAATAATGCCACCCTTTTTTGGAACACAATGTGTGTGACTAACCCAAGGACTGTCCGAGATAGGGTAAATCAGACCGGCATTAAGAAGTTTTAAAACTTCTGGTTTGATGATCTCATGAATTTTTGGATTCACCCTTCTTCGTGGTTGGACTGCTGGTTTGAAGTCATCCTCCATTAAAATTTTGTGGGTGCAAAATTTGGGGTCAATGCACTTGATGTCGGAGAGTCTCCAAGCAATTGCTTGCTTGTGCGACTTCAAAACCTTTATTGGAGCAGCCTTTTCCTCAACACTTAAATCTTTAGCAATTATGACGGGTAATTTATCATCACCCTCCAGAAATACATATTCAAGATGAGGCGGTAAGTCCTTAAGTTCGACCTCAGGAAAGTCATCAGTTTTCTCAACATTTTTGATTTCCTAATTATGAAGTTATTGTGGTAGAACAGGAAGAGGAGAGGGATCTTCGTTTAATAATTTCTCAAGGATAAGAATATCCCTCTCGGGGCCAATCTCTTGGTTATCGATTCCATCGGGAATCGAATCACTTTTGAGAAAGGCCTCAATCTCTTCTAAGATGAAGTCACTTCCCTCAAACGGAGTGAGGGAAGGAGAAGAATTAGCAATGATGGGATGAGAAGATGGAGTGTAATTTCCACTCGAAGAATTATCATTGAAACCTAAAACCTCTTGAGCGTACTCCTCAGTAGCTACATCGATGACATCTATTCGGTTTACCGATTCAGAGTCATAATTGGAGGAGTTCCTCGAAGTTTGATCGAGGTTGAAGGTGATTGCTTCAGTTCCAACACGTAATGTGATCTCTTGCTCAAATACATCGATGATAGCACGCCCAGTTCTAAGGATGTAACACCCCCAAAATACCGCAGCGGAAGACTGTGTCATAGGGATGCTACTTCAGGGCACAAAGTACAAGAAATAGAAAACGAACTCTATATGAGACGTTTTTGAAAAGTTACCATTCGAATAGATAAAAGTCATAGTTTACAAAACAAAGATCCCAAAGTAGAATAATACATAAGTTTTTAAAGTGTATCGAATGGTAAACGATAAAAGTGAAAGTCTCCAAAAGCATGCCCTAAGACTCTCAGCTCCACACACCTGCTATCGCCTTTCTAACCTGAGATAAACATGCTTAAAGTGTCAACACAAAGGTTGGTGAGTTCATAGAGTTTGCCTTAATACAGATGAAAAGTCTATAAAGAATGTTCACTCAGCAAAGGCATCGTAAATCCACTCAATTGCAAGTCCCGCCATAAGAGACTTGTAACCTGTGTGTTTACAACCCACTGCTACAATATAATAGGATTAAGATACGTATGAGTTCATAACAACAGTTAAGCAATTAGTAGTGAGTCTACACTTCATCTCCGAAGACCTCATGTTTGTATGTATGTCTCAATGGTTGTGTCCAGCAACTTAATCTGGGGCCATTGGAAGTCAGTATGTATGTATGATTGCTGGGTGCCATTTCCCAAAGTATAATAGTAAGTATGTGTGCATGTATCAATCATGTATGTATGTAATCAAGAATAATGGAATCAAGTATAATGTAATCAAGTATAATGTTATGTGAATCCGTACAAGTAAGCAAGTAGTAGCATGTATCTCCCCCAAAGAGTTGATAGAACAATGAAAAGAGTAGGGGCTATGACTCACCTCGAAGTAATAGTACAATGCAACGGAATGTTAAGGACAACAATGCACGGTTATCTGCCGCAACCTAAAATGAATGATGAATGATCTCATTTAGATCACCAAATGATGTTATGAATGTCCATGCTCATGTTTCTATACCACTCTAGTCTTTGGAAAAAAAACACTTGTGTTATCAAAATATATAATCCAAGAATTTGGAAAATATTGCTATTAGAAAATATAATAAGCTAGTTGTAATATATATATACTTATATATATATCGTATGTTTCCATGTTAGCGTTGAAATACTCGGGTTGTAATCCTTGAAATATCGCCTTGAAATGATGAAAATATACTTGTAATAACTAATACTTCATTAGTTATAAAGCTTGGTACTTAATATTATTTCTAGCTTATAAAAGTACTTCGTAGTTTTAGTGTCCATTTTTATTAAAAGCTGTCAAATAAAAATGGGTTTAGCCGATATTCAAACGTGAATATCTTTGTCGTTACTTGTCCGTTTTACTTGTTCTTTATGTCCACGGTTACGTCTTAGTATGTAGTAATATATTTTGGAGAGCTCGGCTCCTCCGGGTTACGTCTAAAGCCTCTTTTTGACCAATGAAAAACGTCCAACAGCAAACATTTTTCCAGAAAATACTTTTCGTCAACAATCTTGCAAAAATCATAACTTCTTCGTTATTAACTCTTTTTAATCCGTTCTTTCGCCTACGGTTTCGTTTTTGAAAGTATTTTCTAAAAATTTTGCCAAAGTTCCCTTGGTGTTTACTGATTTTCCAGGTTTTCACAAAATGGGACAGCATGTCTAAAACATGCTCCAAATCAAGTTTTCAAGGTTTATAACTAATTTCTAACATCACCAAACCTCTTGTAATCACCACATAGCTAATCTAATCCTACCATACACCTTCTTAGGGTGCCATGGGATCCTAACCAAGTTATTATAGCAAGGGGATTCATAAATAAAAAGTTAGGGTTTGTATGTTCCATTTTTGACAAAATAAGTGGTGGTATAGCTAGTTGTACATGGTTTTTAGCATGGAAATCATGAAATACAAGTAAATATAAGATGTTTCATGTAAAAACAAAGTTGATAACTTACTTGATAAAATGAGATGATTAGATGATGATTATGCTTGTTGTTCTTGTGTTTTTGTTGCTTGATTCTTGATTAGGCAAGTAAAATGAACAAGTTTGGTGCTTTAGCTTTTGAAAAATGATCACTTGATCTATGATTATTGGTTTGGTCGTGGGTTTGAAGAGAGGAAAAGAGATGAGAAGAACTTTTATCTTATCTAAAAGTGTGGATTATGATTTTGGTTTTTGGTTAATGTAAGGTTTTTAAGGTTTATTATATAAAACTTAGAAATTTAATGCATAAGGTTAAAGGGGTGGTTCATATGGCCGGTTTTCAAAGGGTGAAGGGGGGGGGGGGGGGAGGGGTACTTGGTATTTAATTAGAAATCTGGTGTAGCGTTAAGTGTTATTACGTGTTATTCGTTAAAATCGGGTACCGGGTTTAATAGCAATAAACGTTCACGAAGTTAACCGGGATTATAATAAAGTTATAATAATGTTAAAAACATATTAAAAATATGTTGGGTACATTTACTGAGTGATCGGGTGATTATTGTTTAGTTTTCACGAAAACCGTCGTTATATTCATAAGCGTACGTTATAAATAAAATAATTTCCAAAATACTGGGTAACTGAATGTTATAACTTTTATGATGTTAAAATGGATATAAAAATATGTCGGGACCATTGTGGGAATATTTAGATATATTCGTCGTGTATAAACCGGGTGTTAACGTTTACTATAAATACTTATACGTAAAAACGTTAAATGTACTGAATATAGAAATTTGAAAATCCTGAGAGTGGTATAACATGAAAATGCTGTTATGATGATATGCAGACTGTCTCTAGTCCGTATGCAGTGTTCTTAGCACTAATGAAATGAATTCGCACCTAAACCAATCCGGTTACGCGAATTTGAATACCCGTAAACTAAATTTACGATGAAATGAGTAATGCAAGTGAATAGTGAAAACTTTTCCGGAAATGAATAGTGTTCAGTGAATAGTAAATTTCCCAAATGTTTCTCAGAATATCAAAATGACCTCGAAAATGAAGAATAGTAAAACGATGAATAGTGTTTTGATGAATAGTGATTTATGAATAGTGTTTTTCCAAAGTTCCCGAAATGACCTGAAATGACCTGAAATGGTGAGTTGTGACAGTCTTCCCCTCTAAAAAGAACTTCGTCCCGAAGTTCAGTTAATGTTAATCAGTTAAATGTGTCAAAGCTTATGTATGTGGGTTTCTATCCAACTAGGTATGTTCTCGTGGTCAGACTTGATGAGGCAAACCTTCCCAATCCCGAGCATAATCCTCAAAAGACCTCCTTTAGGTTAATCCTTTAGGTAACCGATTTTCACTTAATCCCACAACCCAATCAAACAAGAACAGTCATGAGATTAGGCTAAATCGGTTTGAGTGATGACTTTAACTTTTAGCTTGATTTTCGCAACCCAATCAAACAAGAACAGTCACTAGAACCAAGCTAAAAATCAAGGTCTGGATTCAACATCCTTGAAAAAGATCTTTTTAAAAGATTGGCTCGACTTTGGAATTGCTTACACTAATCAAATTACTAATGTTAGTATGACTAAGGTTAATGCTGCTAGGTCTCAGATTAGTCAGTGTTGTGTATAGGTCCTATATTAAGACTTAAGTGCTACTAAAATACGATAGTTGTTCAAGAGAATGTACCCGTTATGCTACCACGGACATGTTGGGTGATAGGATTTCCTAGGAAGTAAGCTCTGCCAAGTGCGGGTGGAATCTCATTGGCCTCATCTCGTGGCCCTTCAATTGCTGCTGCTAAGTTTGGACGATTTCCTCCTTGGTTAAGATTCCTTTTCAACTTAGGACAGGTGTTCCGAAAGTGATCCGGGCTGTTACACTCATAGCATGTCTTTTGGATGTTCATCATATTGCGTTCTCTACACTGGTTTGTAAAATGACTAGACTGTCTGCAAATTGCACACACACGGCAGGGCTCAATCTTTCGATGATGAAAGTTACATTTCGTACATTTAGGATGCGGGCCTAAATACTCTTTCTGACCAGGATTAGTCGCCGCAAAGGTCCTTGCCCTTTTGTTGTCAGCTATTGTGCCCATTTGCTTGTTTGACTCGCTTGTTCCCTTCCTTTTATCACTGTTCCTCAAGCTTCCATTTCTAACCATCTCATCTGTTAGAGTCCCTGCTCTCAATATTGCACTCTGAATTGTAGAAGGCTCAGTTGTATTCACAGTCCCACGAATTTCTGGGACAAGACCATATATGTACCTCTCGATCCTCTTGGACTCAGGGGTAACTAGGTGTGGAACTAGTCTGGCTAATTCATGGAATCGATCTGTATAGGCTGCATGTCCAGCCCCTATCATAGAGTGATGATAGAGTTCATCCTCCAGCTTCTGCATCTCATTATCCGGGCAGTATTCCTCCTTCAGTAATGCCTTAAAATCATCCCATGTCATACCTACAGCTGCCGCTCTACCCCTAGCTTGAATCTGCGTATTCCACCATGTCAATGCCTTTCCTGATAGTAAGCACATGGAATACTTCACTATTTGATGTGCTGCACAGTTACTAATGTCAATCACCGTCTCCATCTTTTCAACCCATCGAGTATACACCAACGCGCCTCCTACACCATCGAAATCAATTGGCTTGCATGACGTAAATTCCTTATACGTACATCCGGTCCTAATGTAGTTGTTGCCATTACCATTCTGGCCTATACCATTGGTGTTGTTAATTCCGCTTTCGTGGTTTGCCAAGTTATTCATATGATCGCCAACTTGAGTGACAATAGTGGGGAGAAAGTTTTCAAGTTGTCGAGCGATGATGGCTTCAAAATCAGTATTTCCACCGTCGTTATTATCATTGTTTTCAACTCCGTGACCACCTCCTCTACCTCCACGTCCACCAGTTCTTCCACCATCGTTACTTGGGTTACTAGTGTCATTAGCAGCTCCTCTACCTCCTCTACCTCCACGTCCACCAGTCCTTCCACCCCTTGGTGTTGCGCCTCCTCGAACAGAGCTACGAGTCACTCTCTTTGGTGCCATGATTTTCTGAGAGGAAGGACATTTAGTGAACGTCAGAGATGAGGGAAAACCGTTGATTAACCAAAGTCTATACTTAACATCCTCATATATAATACCGTGCTACCAGTTGTTTCCTATGTTGTGCCAACACCGATCTACATCTGCATAGTCATATGTCCACGTGTGTCGTGAAGCACTTATAATTATGTTGGCCACCACAATTATAAATGTTTCCTTTCACAAGTGTACATATCACCAGGCACACATATCTCAGTGGTAGACGTTGCTTAAATGGGCATCTAGGGAATGTCACGCTTAGTACAAAGGAACAAAGGATTCTCCCTTAAGTGTTAAAGTCACCGGGAAGTCTAGTTTCTAACGGTTTCTACAAAGTATCTAATAGCGTAGGTCTAAAAATAAATTACCAGCAAGCGTATGTGTATGTAAAGTGCAAGGCGATAGGGAGGAGAGTCTATATGTATGTAGTTATAGTCTAGACTCTAAAACAACCTAGTTCTCTATAACCAAGGCTCTGGTACCAACTGTAACACCCCCAAAATACCGCAGCGGAAGACTGTGTCATAGGGATGCTACTTCAGGGCACAAAGTACAAGAAATAGAAAACGAACTCTATATGAGACGTTTTTGAAAAGTTACCATTCGAATAGATAAAAGTCATAGTTTACAAAACAAAGATCCCAAAGTAGAATAATACATAAGTTTTTAAAGTGTATCGAATGGTAAACGATAAAAGTGAAAGTCTCCAAAAGCATGCCCTAAGACTCTCAGCTCCACACACCTGCTATCGCCTTTCTAACCTGAGATAAACATGCTTAAAGTGTCAACACAAAGGTTGGTGAGTTCATAGAGTTTGCCTTAATACAGATGAAAAGTCTATAAAGAATGTTCACTCAGCAAAGGCATCGTAAATCCACTCAGTTGCAAGTCCCGCCATAAGAGACTTGTAACCTGTGTGTTTACAACCCACTGCTACAATATAATAGGATTAAGATACGTATGAGTTCATAACAACAGTTAAGCAATTAGTAGTGAGTCTACACTTCATCTCCGAAGACCTCATGTTTGTATGTATGTCTCAATGGTTGTGTCCAGCAACTTAATCTGGGGCCATTGGAAGTCAGTATGTATGTATGATTGCTGGGTGCCATTTCCCAAAGTATAATAGTAAGTATGTGTGCATGTATCAATCATGTATGTATGTAATCAAGAATAATGGAATCAAGTATAATGTAATCAAGTATAATGTTATGTGAATCCGTACAAGTAAGCAAGTAGTAGCATGTATCTCCCCCAAAGAGTTGATAGAACAATGAAAAGAGTAGGGGCTATGACTCACCTCGAAGTAATAGTACAATGCAACGGAATGTTAAGGACAACAATGCACGGTTATCTGCCGCAACCTAAAATGAATGATGAATGATCTCATTTAGATCACCAAATGATGTTATGAATGTCCATGCTCATGTTTCTATACCACTCTAGTCTTTGGAAAAAAAACACTTGTGTTATCAAAATATATAATCCAAGAATTTGGAAAATATTGCTATTAGAAAATATAATAAGCTAGTTGTAATATATATATACTTATATATATATCGTATGTTTCCATGTTAGCGTTGAAATACTCGGGTTGTAATCCTTGAAATATCGCCTTGAAATGATGAAAATATACTTGTAATAACTAATACTTCATTAGTTATAAAGCTTGGTACTTAATATTATTTCTAGCTTATAAAAGTACTTCGTAGTTTTAGTGTCCATTTTTATTAAAAGCTGTCAAATAAAAATGGGTTTAGCCGATATTCAAACGTGAATATCTTTGTCGTTACTTGTCCGTTTTACTTGTTCTTTATGTCCACGGTTACGTCTTAGTATGTAGTAATATATTTTGGAGAGCTCGGCTCCTCCGGGTTACGTCTAAAGCCTCTTTTTGACCAATGAAAAACGTCCAACAGCAAACATTTTTCCAGAAAATACTTTTCGTCAACAATCTTGCAAAAATCATAACTTCTTCGTTATTAACTCTTTTTAATCCGTTCTTTCGCCTACGGTTTCGTTTTTGAAAGTATTTTCTAAAAATTTTGCCAAAGTTCCCTTGGTGTTTACTGATTTTCCAGGTTTTCACAAAATGGGACAGCATGTCTAAAACATGCTCCAAATCAAGTTTTCAAGGTTTATAACTAATTTCTAACATCACCAAACCTCTTGTAATCACCACATAGCTAATCTAATCCTACCATACACCTTCTTAGGGTGCCATGGGATCCTAACCAAGTTATTATAGCAAGGGGATTCATAAATAAAAAGTTAGGGTTTGTATGTTCCATTTTTGACAAAATAAGTGGTGGTATAGCTAGTTGTACATGGTTTTTAGCATGGAAATCATGAAATACAAGTAAATATAAGATGTTTCATGTAAAAACAAAGTTGATAACTTACTTGATAAAATGAGATGATTAGATGATGATTATGCTTGTTGTTCTTGTGTTTTTGTTGCTTGATTCTTGATTAGGCAAGTAAAATGAACAAGTTTGGTGCTTTAGCTTTTGAAAAATGATCACTTGATCTATGATTATTGGTTTGGTCGTGGGTTTGAAGAGAGGAAAAGAGATGAGAAGAACTTTTATCTTATCTAAAAGTGTGGATTATGATTTTGGTTTTTGGTTAATGTAAGGTTTTTAAGGTTTATTATATAAAACTTAGAAATTTAATGCATAAGGTTAAAGGGGTGGTTCATATGGCCGGTTTTCAAAGGGTGAAGGGGGGGGGGGGAGGGGTACTTGGTATTTAATTAGAAATCTGGTGTAGCGTTAAGTGTTATTACGTGTTATTCGTTAAAATCGGGTACCGGGTTTAATAGCAATAAACGTTCACGAAGTTAACCGGGATTATAATAAAGTTATAATAATGTTAAAAACATATTAAAAATATGTTGGGTACATTTACTGAGTGATCGGGTGATTATTGTTTAGTTTTCACGAAAACCGTCGTTATATTCATAAGCGTACGTTATAAATAAAATAATTTCCAAAATACTGGGTAACTGAATGTTATAACTTTTATGATGTTAAAATGGATATAAAAATATGTCGGGACCATTGTGGGAATATTTAGATATATTCGTCGTGTATAAACCGGGTGTTAACGTTTACTATAAATACTTATACGTAAAAACGTTAAATGTACTGAATATAGAAATTTGAAAATCCTGAGAGTGGTATAACATGAAAATGCTGTTATGATGATATGCAGACTGTCTCTAGTCCGTATGCAGTGTTCTTAGCACTAATGAAATGAATTCGCACCTAAACCAATCCGGTTACGCGAATTTGAATACCCGTAAACTAAATTTACGATGAAATGAGTAATGCAAGTGAATAGTGAAAACTTTTCCGGAAATGAATAGTGTTCAGTGAATAGTAAATTTCCCAAATGTTTCTCAGAATATCAAAATGACCTCGAAAATGATGAATAGTAAAACGATGAATAGTGTTTTGATGAATAGTGATTTATGAATAGTGTTTTTCCAAAGTTCCCGAAATGACCTGAAATGGTGAGTTGTGACAAAGGAATCCCCTTCCAAGAATTAGAGGGACCCTTGAATCGGCATCAAAGTCAACAATCACAAAATCGGCCGGAAAATGGAACTTTACTACTTTCAAAAATACGTCCTCAGCAATGCCAAGAGGACGAGATATT
This sequence comes from Artemisia argyi, assembly GCA_030686995.1. Taxonomy (NCBI): domain Eukaryota; kingdom Viridiplantae; phylum Streptophyta; class Magnoliopsida; order Asterales; family Asteraceae; genus Artemisia; species Artemisia argyi. Next base: position 44,077,455 of record CM060696.1, read on the forward strand.
GAACGATCGGCAAGCTCGAGAGTCATACATGTAGGAGTAAGTTTGGGAAGAGAAAGTTTCTTCCACACTGAGTATGGCATCAAGTTGATGCTTGCACCAAGATCGGCCAAGGCGAAACATTCAACCATACCAGGAAAAACACAAGGAATGAGAAATTTTCTGGGGTCTCCAAGCTTCTCGGGAAGCTTTTTCAAAAAAACTGCTGAGTAGTTCTCATTCAAAGGAGTTCTAGCCATTTCAAAGAGCTTTTCCTTATTACTTAACAGATTTTTGATTGTTGATGCAAACTTGGGCATCAAGAGAATAGCATCCGCGAAGCTTATGTCAAAATGCAAATCTTGAATGATTTGGAAAAATTTATCCATTTGGCGACTAGCTTTTTCGCGGAGCTTTTGTTCATTCAAGCGTGATGGGTAAGGAATAGAAGTTTTGGATTTAGGGTTGCCCACTGGAGTTTCTGGTGGTTCAAAGACAACTCCAGGTTTACATTTGGTTTCTGGAATAACCTGAGGTTGGACGTGTGCGGTACTTCGTGCGCTAGGAGATTGCACCTTGTCCGTTGTCATCTCAGGTTCACGTTCCACTACCTTTGGAGGAGAGGAAGAAGAGGTAGTAGAAATCGCGGGTTTATCGTAAGAAGCACCACTTCTAGTTGTGAACGCCTTAGCATCGCCCCTCGGGTTAGCGATCGTGTTGCTCGGAAGTGTTCCTAAGCCCCGAGGGTTGATCATTTAAAGACTTCTTGATCTCAGAAATCTGGCTGACCAACAACGTCTTTATTTCCTCTTGGGATTTCATGAATTGTTTTAACAACTCGTCAGATGAAGGCCCAGTTTGAACAATGGCTTGAGGTTGGTTATTAGGAACGTTTTGAGCATGGTTGTTTTGGTTGGGACCTCGGTTTTGGAAATTTCCTTGATTTTGGTTGTTGTTTCCATGAAAATACCCTTGGTTAAAACTACCCTGACCTTGGTTTCGGTCAAAGTTTCCTTGATATTGGAAACCTTGGTTTTGAAACCCTTGACTTTGATTTTAAAAACTGTCACAACTCACCATTTCAGGTCATTTCCCAAACTTCGGAAAATTTACTTTTTATCTGTTACTATTCATCATTTTACTTTTCATCATTTTTGAGGTTAGTTTGATATTCCGAGAAGCGTTCAAAAATTTCACTATTCACAAAACACAATTCATTTTTGGAAGAAAAACACTATTCATGTGCATTACTCATTTCATCGTAAATTTAGTTTACGGGTATTTAAATTCGCGTAACCAAATTGGTTTAGGTGCGAATTCATGCATTATTAGTAGGGATATTTCATACTGACTAGAAATAGTCTACATATTATCATAATATCATTTGCATACTATACCACTCGTAGGATATTCAAATTAATATTTTTGGTATATTTAACGTTTTACGTATATTTATTTTTAAATAAACGTCAACATACGATTAATAAATATGACTAACATATCTGACAATCCCCACAATGGTCCCGATATATTTTTAAACCCCTTACAACATCACAAAGATTATAAAATTCAATTACCCTGTATTTTGGAAATTTATTTAATTAATATCGTAAGTTTATTATAATTACGACGGTTTTCATGGAAACTAAACAATAATTATCTAAACACTCAATATTTGTACCCAACATATTTTTATCATTTTTATGACTTTATTACGTCCCGGTTAACTTCGTTAAAATTTATTTCTAGCAAACCCGGTACCCGACTATAACTAACTAACTAATACTACTTTTAAACTACACTTACACCACTACACATTTCTAATTAAATCAAAACCCCTTGCCCTCTTTTTCCACCTTGTCAAGCCGGCCCAACCCCCCCTGGCCTCTTTTACACCTTAACCCCTAGCTTTAATTACCAAGTATACTCAAATTTTAATCCTAGGTAAAATATCTAGCAAATTTCTACACTACACTTCACAATTCTTATCAACAACAAAATCAACTTTTCTCTCTTCCTCTCTTATCCTAACCCACGGCCAAAACACAACAAGAAGCAAAATCCATAGATTTTCCAAGATCAAGTTATTTTCTAGTTCATTTGGTGATCCTTGTTAGAGTTTTGAAATAAAAACTCAAGGTTTATTAGGTTTTACTCATCCAAGCTCTCTAATCTTTCAAAGTAAGTTGTCAAAATCGTTTTCATAATTTCTTCAAGTTATTTTCATTATCATATGATTTCTATACAAGATTACATGCATATGTTAGTTTCTACCACTCATTTTTATACATTTATATCTTTGAAACCTAGAAATGGAAACCCTGGGTAGATTAACTTGGAGGATATTGTTTAAGAACCCATGACACCCTAACAAGGTGTATGGTAGGAATAGACTAGATTTGTGGTGATTGAAAGTGATTTGGTTGGATTAGAAACTAGTTTGGAACATTAGAAGTGAGTTTAGAACCTATCTAGAAACCTACTGTCCCAAAACGCAAAACCCAGAAAACTCAGGAACTCAGAGGTAATTTTAAACCAAAGATGTAGAAACTACTTTAAAAAACGAAACTTTTGGCGAAAGAACAGATTAAAACGAGTTTATAACGAAGGAGTTAGACATAAACTATTTTTCTGAAAATATTCATGCTGCTGGATGATTTTCGACGGACAAACCGAGGCGTTAGACGTAACCTAGAGGAGCCGAGCTATCAAAAATATATTAGTACATGCTAAGACGAAACTATGGATATAAAGAACGAGGAAAATGAACTTATAACGACAAAGATATACACGTTTCAAAATCGTCAAAACAATATTTATATTAGTAGTCATTAATAGAAATAATAAACTACGTACTAAATACTATATTTTCTAGATATATTGTTAAAGTGCTATATTCTTAACCAATGAAATACGTATGACCCAAAGCTTATTTATACGACTAATTGTCGTTATTTTAAGGCTTTCTAAGCGAGGAATTAAACACCAACAATTCTATCTACGATAGATATATTACGACTAGTTTTTATAAGTCTAGATAGACTTATTTTTCTCAAGTTATGGAAAATATTTAACTTTGACAATAACTAGTATTTTCAAGTTATGAGTGGTATAGGTATCATATGCATGTATATTCTCTACATCATTTCATGATCTAAAGTAGATCATTATCATACATATTAGGTTGCGGTTGATATTCGCTCCTTGTTGTCCTTATCATTTCATCTCATAGTATCATCACTTCAAGGTGAGTTTTCATAGCCCCGTTTTCAATTCATATTTTGATTTCAAATCCCACGGGGGAGAATACATTGCATCAATTATTTTTGTACATGCCAAAGTATCCGAATTTCCATACATTGCTTAAGTTGCCATATTATCAAGTTAAGTCCCCTTTTATTATCATGGACCGCCAATTAAAGTACGAGGGGGAATGAGTGAATAGATCTATTGAGGGTAACTCCTCCATCCGTGATTGGGTTGCTCCAACAGGGAACAGATGCATTGCATGTCTTATTTATTATGAGTGCTTGATAAACACTCATGTGGGGCCATTTCCATTATATACTTTTTACTTGTGGCTATTGTACATTCGAGTTAACTTATAAACCTATGATTATTCACCAACATTCGTGTTGACGTTTTAGCAATTTATTTTCAGGTTACTAAGGTATATCCTTCATGGCATGCATGGAGTCATTTTATTGAGTTGCAAGGTTGACGCGTCTCATTTTGGATTTTCATGCACTTGTGTACATTATCGTTTGATTGTACTAAACTTATTTCTGCAAACTTTTCAAGCTTTTGGGACCTATGTTTTGTAACTCTGAATGTTTTAAATAAATCAAACGATGTATTTTCAAAACGACATTTTAGGTCGTTCAATATAACTGTAACTGTGGTGCTATGACAGTCACCCCCAGGTATTCCATTCCGCTGCCATTCAGGTATTTTGGGGGTATGACAGATTGGCATAAGAGCTAAGGTTATAGCGAACTAGGATGTTTCATGGACCCTAGACTATAACCACATCATCATAGCATCTCATCATTACATCATAAGTGCATATTTATTGTTTTAGGTGATTTCATTACATGGATTATTCATTTCATTTCATTTCACCTTGATTATCACAGAGACATGTCTTCAGATCCGAACTTGATTATACTTTCCTCAGACATAAACATTGAGGTGCTATGTCTTCCACTGTTGTTTTACCACCCATTCCTCCAGTACCTGTGTTGCCACTTTTGGCATCAGGTGAGGATACTAAGCCTTTCGAGGAGGATGAGGTTGCTCCTACTCCTCATATTTCTCCCATTGCACCACTAGATTTTACATGTGCACCTAAGGATATATCATCTCCTGCTACTTCTACTTCCCAGAACCAACACTTATGTTTCCTCGTAGCAAGACAACCATAGGTGCTACGAAGAGTGTACGTACTATTACATCTACTTTTAGGATTCCTATTGTTCCTACATTACCTACGCCACCAGCCATACCTACTACTCCTACACCTACTTCACTTTTACTGCTCAGGAAGTGTGCAAGGTTTACTACCCCAGCATCACCCATTACCGAGACTTCCGACCTTTCACCACCACCACTATATCATATAGGTGAGAGTTCTAGAGCAGCTGCTGCGAGAGGGCCTACAACTCTTACTTTGGATGCCCAGTTAGGGGATCAACAGGAGCAGATTAATAGGTTGGGTTATAGAGTAGATGAGACCGTCACTAGTCGACTTGGAGGTCGAGGAGCAGGTTGATGGATTACTCATAGGCAGGGTTAGCATTGACGTGTCTTATCATGGACTGGAGGCACGGCGGATGGGGCACCAGGAGCAGATTGATCAGCTTAGGGATGAGTTGCCTGAGATACGAGACAGAGCGCAGATGACTCAGGAGACGCAGGGAGATCAGGTACATCAGTTGGCATTAGCTCAGGAGAGGATGACGTCTGCAGAGACTAGGGAGGCTGCCCTCCAGCTCTGAGTTGAGCACTTGGAAGAGATTGTTGTTGCGATGTATCGTGTGATCCGCCGTCTTAGGGGAGGACCTGGAGCACCTGGAGCATCTGGGGCACCTGGAGGAGCCTAGGCATAGACTTGTATTATGTTAGCTTTTACTATTTTCCTAGTCCCGAGGTGTAGGACATAGTTCAAGAACTTGTAGTCTTTTGGTTGTTGTACAAACAAATGTATCAAGTATGACTCTACTATGTTGGAATGGTTGTGCTATATATAATATCGGTCCATGTAGGCCGAAATTTTCATGTATTATATTCATGTGTTGTGATTATATTTATAAGGTTTCGTGGTTGCTCCTTATTGTTATCGTATTTATACTTGTTGTGGTTGTATCTATACATGTCGTGGTTGTATTCATACAGGTTGTGGTTGTACTCGTACATGTTGTGGTTGTATTTATACTTGTTGTGGTTGTATATATACATGTTGTGGGTGTATACCTTTGGTATGATGACTATTTCTATTATGATTTTTCTCATGGTTGTTGTCCATTGTGATTTATCAGAAGTATAGCGCCAAGGAAAGGTAAGGATGCACCAGAAACACCAGCTATGACTCAAGTCGCTATCCGCAAGTTGGTCAGGGATAGTATAGGAGAAGCTCTAGAGGTTGAGAGAGCTGAGGTTGCTGCTAGGGCTGCTGAGACTGCTTCTAATACAGGGGCGGTTGATCCACCCAATAATAGGCGGGAGTGAACTTGGAAGGATTTCAAGATTAGTGATCCCATCAAGTTTAAGGGCACTGAGGGAGCGGTTGCTTTGATGCGCTGGTTTGAAACGACTGAGAATGTGTTCCTCATGTGTAGTTGCCCTGATGTCAGCAAGGTAAAATTTGCTACAGGTATGCTTCTGGATGAAGCTATGTCATGGTGGAATTCTCATGCTCAGCCTATTGGTATTGAAAATGCCTACAAGCTCACCTGGGATCAATTCAAGAAATTGATGACTAAGAAGTTTTGCCCTCGTACTGAGGTGAAGAAATTGGAAACAGAGTTCTATGAGCTGGTAACAAAAGGTAATGATATCGAGACCTACATCAGGAGGTTTCAAGAGTTGGCTGCACTATGTCCAACTGTGGTTCCTGATGATGAGAAAAAAATGGAAAACTTCACTGGTGGACTGCCTGAAAGCATCCGAGGGGATGTGACGTCTTTTGATCTACAATCAATGTAAGAGGCTATTCGAATAACTCAGAAACTCATGGTTCAGGCGGTAAGGAGTAAATCTGCTGTCAACAACAACAATAACCGTTCAAACAACCCCAACTACAACAACACTCGAAACAACAACAACTACAACAACATTCGAAACCACAACTATCCCAATAACCAAAACAACAACCCAAACAATAATAACAACAACAAGAGGAGGTTTGACTACAATCAAGGTGGGAATGCTATTTAGCCACCACCTAAGAGGTAAGAAGTGGCAAAGGCCTATGCTGCAGGGCCAACTGAAGGGAAAGGATATGCGGGTAATCTACCCAAGTGTGAGAAGTGTCAAAAACATCATAACCCAAGCCGTTGCCCAGATCCATGTGGTAACTAAAAGAAGATTGGTCACAACATTAGAGATTGCAGGCTTCCAATCTTAGATGACAATCAGAAACCACCAGTAACATGTTATGGCTTCGGAGAGATTGGACACTTCAAAAGAGATTGTCCAAAGAAGAAGAATCAAGGAATTGGAAACCAAGGTGGAATGGCTCGAGGAAGAGCTTATGTTATGGGAGGAGAATATGCCAGTGAGGACTCGAATGTTGTTGCGGGTACGTTCCTCGTTAATAATCGTTATGCATCTATTTTATTTGATTCAGGAGTGGATAGAAGTTTCGTTTCTCTTGCATTTGCACCTTTACTTAACATAGAACCAACCACATTAGACATTCCTTATATCGTTGAGCTAGCCGATGGGTCTTTAGTTAACACCAACACCATTGTCTGTGGTTGCACAATCAATTTTCTGAACCATCCATTCAATATAGACCTCATGCTTGTAGAACTTGGAAGTTTCGACGTTGTTATTGGTATGGACTGGTTTTCTCGACATCGAGCGAGAATTATTTGTGATGAGAAAGTTGTTCACCTTCCTTATAACGGTGAAACTTTGGTTGTTCGTGGAGAGCAAAGTGGAACTAGACTCAGTATTATATCATGCATTAAAACCGAGAAGTACATAAAGAAGGGTTGTTATGCATTCTTGGCTCACATCACGGAAAAGAAGTCGGATGAGAAACGACTTGAAGATGTGCCAATTGTTAAGGAATTTCCAGAAGTTTTTCCAGAAGAATTGCCAGGACTTCCGCCTACACGCCAAGTTGAGTTTCAAGTCGAATTAGTGCCAGGAGCCGCACCAAATACGCGAGTACCGTATCGACTTGCACCTTCTGAGATACAAGAATTGTCGAACCAACTACAAGAACTTTTGGTCAAAGGATTCATTAGACCGAGTTCCTCGCCTTGGGGAGCACCGGTTTTGTTTGTGAAGAAGAAGGACGGATCTTTCAGAATGTGCATCGATTATAGTGAGCTGAACAAGTTAACGGTGAAGAATCGTTATCCATTCCCCAGGATCGACGACTTGTTCGATCAGTTACAAGGTTCCTATTTTTATTCCAAGATTGATTTAAGATCCGGTTACCATCAACTTAGAGTTCGGCAAGAGGATATCCCGAAGACGGAATTTAGAACACGTTATGGTCATTATGAGTTTCAAGTAATGCCTTTCGGATTACCCAATGCACCTGCGGTATTCATGGACCTCATGAACAGAGTGTGCAAACCGTATCTTGATAAGTATGTGATTGTATTCATTGACTATATCTTGATTTATTCCAAGAGTAAGGAAGAGCACGAAGAACACCTCAGAACAATCCTGGAACTAGTCAAGAACGATCAATTGTATGCCAAATTTTCAAAGTGTGATATGGATACAAAGAGTTCAATTTCTTGGCCATGTCATTGATAGCCAAGGATTACAAGTCGACCTAGCAAAGATCGAGGCAGTTAAAGATTGGGCTACGCCCAAGTCTCCTACAGAAATTCGTCAATTCCTAGGACTTGCAGGATATTATAGAAGGTTCATTGAAGGATTTTCTAAGATAGCGAAGTCGCTGACTAAGCTGACACAAAAGAATCAAAATTATGAGTGGCGAGAGAAGCAAGAATCTGCATTTCAGTTATTGAAGTAGAAGCTTTGTAGTGCACCAATTTTGGCACTACTGGAAGGGATTGAGAACTTTGTGGTATATTGCAATGCCTCGCATAAAGGACTTAGAGCTGTGCTAATGCAAAACGAGAAGGTGATAGCTTATGCATCTAGATAGCTTAAGACACACGAGAAGAATTACACTACTCACGACTTGGAGTTGGGTGCAGTAGTTTTTGCACTCAAGATTTGGAGACACTACCTTTATGGTACCAAGTGCGTAGTTTTTACCGACTACAAGAGCTTACAACATATACTTGATCAGAAGGAACTTAATATGAGACAACGTCGTTGGCTAGAATTGCTGAGTGATTACAATTGTGAAATCCGATATCACCCAGGAAAAGCAAATGTTGTAGCAGATGCACTTAGCCGAAAGGAACGACCCAAACCTTTGAGAGTTAGGTCATTGGGAATGACTATCATTTCACCATTACCATAAAAAATTCTAGAAGCTCAGATTGAGGCTCTCAAGGAAGAAAATCGACCACAGGAGAAACTTCATGGTATGCCAGAGAACAAAAATGGCTTTGTAAAGAGAGCAAATGGAGTGTTGCGTTTCAAGGACCGAAGTTGGATACCACTCTATGGTGGAGTACGAGAATTGATTATGCATGAATCACACAAATGGAAGTACTATATTCATCCAGGTTCTGACAAGATGTATCAGGATCTCAAAAAGCTTTATTGGCGGCCGAACATGAAAGCAGAAATAGCTACGTATGTCAGCAAATGCCTTACTTGTGCTAAAGTGAAAGCTAAGTACCAGAAACCGTCAGGATTACTTCAACAACTAGAAATTCCACAATGGAAGTGGGAACGTAATAAAATGGACTTTGTCACTAAACTTCCCAAGACGTCAGGAGGTTACGATGCTATTTGGGTAATTGTTGATCGTCTTACCAAATCAGCCCACTTCATACCAATTAGAGAGACTTATTCCATGGATCAACTGGCCAGACTTTATGTCAAGGAAATAGTCTCAAGACATGGAGCACCAATCTCCATTATTTCTGACAGAGATAGTCGATTTACTTCAAACTTTTGGAAGTCATTACAAGATTCTTTTGGATCCAAATTGGACATGAGCACTGCTTACCATCCTCAGACCGATGGTCAGAGCGAGAGAACTATTCAGACACTTGAGGACATGCTGCGAGCATGTGTGATTGACTTTGGAAATGGTTGGGCTAACCATTTGTCGTTAATCGAGGTTTCATATAACAACAGCTACCATTCAAGCATAAAAGCAGCACCATTCAAGGCACTTTATGGTCGTAAGTGTCGTTCCCCAGTTTGTTGGGCCGAAGTCGGTGATGTACAATGTACTGGTCCAGAGCTGGTTCGAGAAACAACAGAAAAGATAATCCAGATTCGAGAAAGACTCGAAACAGCTAGAAGTAGACAGAAAAGCTATGCAGATGTTCGACGCAAACCATTGGAATTCCAGGTCGGAGACAAAGTCATGTTGAAAGTCTCGCCTTGGAAGGGCGTGATGCGATTCCGGAAACGCGGGAAGTTGAACCCGAGATACATTGGTCCATTTAAGATACAGGAAATGATTGGTCCAGTAGCTTACAAGCTTGAACTTCCATCAGAACTCAGCAACGTACATAACACGTTTCACGTCTCAAACCTCAAGAAATGTCTTTCAGATGAGTCTTCCGTAATACCACTAGAAGAAATTCAACTAGATGACAAGCTTGCCTTTGTGGAAGAAGCAATTGAAATCATGGACCGAGAGGTCAAACAGTTGAAACAGAGTCGAATTCCGATCGTGAAGGTTCGCTGGAATTCTAGAAGAGGACCCGAGTTTACTTGGGAACGAGAAGACCAAATGCGACGCAAGTATCCACATCTTTTCACCAAATCTATTACCGAGACCAACACTAGCTGAATTTAGGGACTGAATTCCTTTTTGGGTGGGCGACTGTCACAACTCACCATTTCAGGTCATTTCTCAAACTTCGGAAAATTTACTATTCATCCATTACTATTCATCATTTTTGAGGTCAGTTTGATATTCCGAGAAGCATTCAAAAATTTCACTATTCACAAAACACTATTCATTTCCGAAAGAAAAACATTATTCATGTGCATTACTCATTTCATTGTAAATTTAATTTACGGGTATTTAAATTCGCGTAACCGAATTGGTTTAGGTGCGAATTCAAGCATTATTAGTAGGGACATTTTATACGGACAAGAAATAGTCTACATATCATTATAATAGCATTTGCATACTATACCACTCGTAGGATATTCAAATTAATATGTTTGGTATATTTAACGTTTTACGTATATTTATTTTTAAATAAACGTTAACATACGATTAATAAATATGACTAACATATCTAACAATCCCCACAATGGTCCCGATATATTTTTAAACCCCTTACAACATCAAAAAGATTATAAAATTCAATTACCCGGTATTTTAGAAATTTATTTAATTAATATCGTAGTTTATTATAATTACGACGGTTTTCATGGAAACTAAACAATAATTATTCAAACACTCAATATTTGTACCCAACATATTTATTTCTAGCAAACCCGGTACCCGATTATAACTAACTAATACTACTTTTAAACTACACTTACACCACTACACATTTCTAATTAAATCAAAACCCCTTGCCCTCTTTTTCCTCCTTGTCAAGCGGGCCCAACCCCCCCCCCCCCCCCCCCCCCCGGCCTCTTGTAAACCTTAACCCCTAGCTTTAATTACCATGTATACTCTTATTTTAATCCTAGGTAAAATATCTAGCAAACTTCTACACTACACTTCACAATTCTTATCAACATCAAAATCAACTTTTCTCTCTTCCTCTCTTATCCTAACCCATGGCCAAAACACAACAAGAAGCAAAATCCATAGATTTTCCAAGATCAAGTTATTTTTTAGTTCATTTGGTGATCCTTGTTAGAGTTTTGAAATAAAAACTCAAGGTTTACTAGGTTTTACTCATCCACGCTTTCTAATCTTTCAAAGTAAGTTGTCAAAATCTTTTTCATAATTTCTTCAAGTTATTTTCATGATCATATGATTTCTATACAAGATTACATGCATATGTTAGTTTATATCACTCATTTTTAGACATTTATATCTTTGAAACCCTAGAAATGGAAACCCTTGGGAGATTTACTTGGAGGATGTTGTTTAAGAACCCATGACACCCTAAGAAGGTGTATGGTAGGAATAGAATAGATTTGTGGTGATTGAAAGTGATTTGGTTGGATTAGAAACTTGTTTGGAACATTAGAAGTGAGTTTAGAACCTATCTAGAAACCTACTGTCCCAAAATGCCAAACCCAGAAAACTCAAGAACTCAGGGGTAATTTTTAACCAATGATTTAGAAACTACTTTCAAAAACAAAACTTTTGGCAAAAGAATGGATTAAAACGAGTTTATAACGAACGAGTTATGATTTTTGCAAGTTTAACGACGAAAACTATTTTTCTGAAAATATTCATGCTGTTGGACGATTTTTGACGGACAAACCGAGGCGTTAGACGTAACCTAGAGGAGCCGAGCTATCAAAAATATACTAGTACATGCTAAGACGAAACCATGGATATAAAGAACGAGGAAAATGAACTTATAACGACAAAGATATACACGTTTTAAAATTGCCAAAAATATATTTATATTAGTAGTCACTAATAGAAATAATAAACTACGTACTAAATACTATATTTTCTAGATATATTGTTAAAGAGCTATATTCTTAACCAATGAAGTACGTATGACCCAAAGCTTATTTATACGATTAATTGATGTTATTTTAAGGCTTTCAAAGCGAGGAATTAAACACTAACAATTCTATCTACGATAGATATATTACGACTAGCTTTTATAAGTCTAGATAGACTTATTTTTCTCAAGTTATGGAAAATATTTAACTTTGACAATAACTAGTATTTTCAAGTTATGAGTGGTATAGGTATCATGTGCATGTATATTCTCTACATCATTTCATGATCTAAAGTAGATCATTATCATACATATTAGGTTGCGGTTGATATTCGCTCCTTGTTGTCCCTATCATTTCATCTCATAGTATCATCACTTCAAGGTGAGTTTTCATAGCCCCGTTTTCAATTCATATTTTTGTTTCAAATCCCACGGGGGAGAATACATTTCATCAATTATTTTTGTACATGCCAAAGTATCCGAATTTCCAAACATTGCTAAAGTTGCCTTATTATCAAGTTAAGTCCCCTTTTATTATCATGGACCGTTAATTAAAGTACGAGCGGGAATGAGTGAATATATCTATTGAGGGTGACTCCTCCATCCGTGATTGGGTTGCTCCAACAGGGAACGGATGCATTGCATGTCTTATTTATTATGAGTGCCTGATAGACACTCATGTGGGGCCATTTCTATTATGTCTAGCTTCGTGGTCATGAGCTTAAGTGACAATGTAGAATTAATTTGACATCAAGTCATGATATACGTTTTACTTGTAGCTATTGTACATTCGAGTTAACTTATAAACCTATGATTATTCACCAACATTCGTGTTGACGTTTTAGCACTGTATTTTCAGGTTACTAAGGTATATCCTTCATGGCATGCATGCAGTCATTTTATTGAGTTGCAAGGATGACGCGTCTCATTTTGGATTTTCATGCACTTATGTACATTATCGTTAGATTGTACTAAACTTATTTCTGCAAACTTTTTAAGCTTTTGGGACCTATGTTTTGTAACTCTGAATGTTTTAAATAAATCAAACGATGTATTTTCAAAATGACATTTTAGGTCGTTCCATATAACTGTAACTGTGGTGCTATGACAGTCACCCCCAGGTATTCCATACCACTGCCATTCAAGTATTTTGGGGGTGTAACAGATTGGCATCAGAGCTAAGGTTATAGCGAACTAGGATGTATCATGGACCCTAGACTATAACCACATCATCATAGCATCTCATTATTACATCATAAGTGCATATTTATTGTTTTAGGTGATTTCATTACATGGATTATTCATTTCATTTCATTTCACCTAGATTATCACAGAGACATGTCTTCAGATCTGAACTTGATTATACTTTCCTCAGACACTGACATTGAGGACGCTATGTCTTCCACTCCTGTTTTACCACCCATTCCTCCAGTACCTGTGTTGCCACTTTTGGCATCAGGTGAGGATACGAAGCCTTTCGAGTAGGGCGAGGTTGCTCCTACTCCTCATATTTCTCCCATTGCACCACTAGATGTTACACGTGCACCTACAGATATATATCATCTCCTGCTACTTCTATTTCCCCAGAACCGACACTTATGTTTCCTCGTAGCAAGACAACCATAGGTGCTAGGAAGTGTGTACGCACTGTTACCTCTCCTTTTAGGATTCCTACTGTTCCTACATTACCTACGCCACCAACTATACCTACTACTACTCATACACCTACTTCATTTTTGCCGCTCAGGAAGCGTGCAAGGTTCACTACCCCAGAATCACCCATTACCGAGACTTCCGTCCTTCCACCACCACCACTATATCATATAGGTGAGAGTTCTAGAGCAGCTGCTGCGAGAGGGCCTACAGCTCTTACTTTGGATGCCCAGTTAGGGGATCAACAGGAGCAGATTAATAGGTTGGGTTATAGAGTAGATGAAACCCTCACTAGTCGACTTGAGGAGGTCGAGGAGCAGGTTGAGGGATTACTCTTAGGCATGGTTAGCATTGACGTGTCTTATCATGGACTGGAGGCACGGCAGATGGGGCACCAGGAGCAGATTGATCAGCTTAGGGATGAGTTGCCTGAGATACGAGACAGAGCGCAGATGACTCAGGAGACGCAGGGAGATTAGGCACATCAGTTGGCATTAGCTCAGGAGAGGATGACGTCTGTAGAAACCAGGGAGGCTGCCCTCCAGCTCCGAGTTGATCACTTGGAAGAGATTGTTGTTGCGATGGATCGGGAGATCCGCCGTCTTAGGGGAGGACCTGGAGTACCTGGAGCATCTGGAGCACCTGGAGGAGCCTAGGCATAGACTTGTATTATGTTAGCTTTTACTATTTTCCTAGTCCCGAGGTGTAGGACACAATTCAAGAACTTGTAGTCTTTTGGTTGTTGTACAAACAAATGTATCAAGTATGACTCTACTATGTTGGAATGGTTGTGCTATATATAATATCGGTCCATGTAGGCTGAAATTTTCATGTATTATATTCATGTCTTGTGATTATATTTATGAGGTTTCTTGGTTGCTCCTTATTGTTATCGTGTTTATACTTGTTGTGGTTGTATCTATACATGTCGTGGTTGTATTCATACAGGTTGTGGTTGTACTCGTACATGTTGTGGTTGTATTTATACTTGTCGTGGTTGTATATATACATGTTGTGGGTGTATACCTTTGCTATGATGACTATTTCTATTATGATTTTTCTCATGGTTGTTGTCCATTGTGATTTATCAGAAGTATAGCGCCAAGGAAAGGTAAGGCTGCACCAGAAACACCAGCTATGACTCAAACCGCAATCCACAAGTTGGTCAGGGATAGTATAGGAGAAGCTCTAGAGGTTGAGAGAGCTGAGGTTGTTGCTACAGGTATGCTTCTGGATGAAGCTATGTCATGGTGGAATTCTCATGCTCAGCCTATTGGTATTGAAAATGCGTACAAGCTCACCTGGGATCAATTCAAGAAATTGATGACTAAGAAGTTTTGCCCTCGTACTGAGGTGAAGAAATTGGAAACAGAGTTCTATTAGCTGGTAACAAAAGGTGATGATATCGAGACCTACATTAGGAGGTTTCAAGAGTTGGCTGCACTATGTCCAACTATGGTTCCTGACGATGAGAAAAAGATGGAAAACTTCACTGGTGGACTGCCTGAAAGCATCCGAGGGGATGTGACGTCTTTTGATCCACAATCAATGTAAGAGGCTATTCGAATAACTCAGAAACTCATGGTTCAGGTGGTAAGGAGTAAATCTGCTGTCAACAACAACAATAACCGTTCAAACAACACCAACTACAACAACACTCGAAACAACAACAACTACAACAACATTCGAAACCGCAACTATCCCAATAACCGAAACAACAACCCAAACAATAATAACAACAACAAGAGGAGGTTTGACTACAATCAAGGTGGGAATGCTATTCAGCCACCACCTAAGAGGTAAGAAATGGCAAAGGCCTATGCTGCAGGGCCAACTGAAGGGAAAGGATATGCGGGTAATCTACCCAACTGTGAGAAGTGTCAAAAACATCATAACCCAAGCCGTTGCCCAGATCCATGTGGTAACTAAAAGAAGATTGGTCACAACATTAGAGATTACAGGCTTCCAATCTTAGATGACAATCAGAAACCACCAGTAACATGTTATGGCTGTGGAGAGATTGGACACTTCAAGAGAGATTGTCCAAAGAAGAAGAATCAAGGAACTGGAAACCAAGGTGGAATGGCTCGAGGAAAAGCTTATGTTATGGGAGGAGAAGATGCCAGAGAGGACCTTAATGTTGTTGCGGGTACGTTCCTCGTTAATAATCGTTATGCATCTATTTTATTTGATTCAGGAGCGGATAGAAGTTTCGTTTCTCTTGCATTTGCACCTTTACTTAACATAGAACCAACCACATTAGACATTCCCTATATCGTTGAACTAGCCGATGGGTCTTTAGTTAACACCAACATCATTGTCCGTGGTTGCACAATCAATTTTCTGAACCATCCATTCAATATAGACCTCATGCCTATAGAACTTGGAAGTTTCGACGTTGTTATCGGTATGGACTGGTTATCCCGACATCGAGCGAAAATTATTTGTGATGAGAAAGTTGTTCACCTTCCTTATAACGGTGAATCTTTGGTTGTTCGTGGAGAGCGAAGTGGAACTAGACTCAGTATTATATCATGCATTAAAACCGAGAAGTACATAAAGAAGGGTTGTTATGCATTCTTGGCTCACATCACGGAAAAGAAGTCGGATGAGAAACAACTTGAAGATGTGCCAATTGTTAAGGAATTTCCAGATGTTTTTCCAGAAGAATTGCCAGGACTTCCGCCTACACGCCAAGTTGAGTTTCAAGTCGAATTAGTGCTAGGAGCCGCACCAATTGCGCGAGCACCGTATCGACTTGGACCTTCTGAGATGCAAGAATTACCGAACCAACTACAAGAACTTTTGGACAAAGGATTCATTAGACCGAGTTCCTCGCCTTGGGGAGCACCGGTTTTGTTTGTGAAGAAGAAGGACGGATCTTTCAGAATGTGCATCGACTATTATGAGCTGAACAAGTTAACGGAGAAGAATCGTTATCCACTTCCCAGGATCGATGACTTGTTAGATCAGTTATAAGGTTCCTATTTTTATTCCAAGATTGATTTAAGATCCGGTTACCATCAACTTAGAGTTCGGGAAGAGGATATCCCAAAGACGGAATTTAGAACACGTTATGGTCATTATGAGTTTCAAATAATGCCTTTCGGATTAACCAACGCACCTGCGGTATTCATGGACCTCATGAACAGAGTGTGCAAACCGTATCTTGAAAAGTATATGATTGTATTCGTTGACGATATCTTGATTTATTCCAAGAGTAAGGAAGAGCACGAAGAACACCTCAGAACAATCCTGGAACTACTCAAGAAGGATTAATTGTATGCCAAATATTCAAAGTGTGATTTTTGGATACAAAGAGTTCAATTTCTTGGCCATGTCATTGATAGCCAAGGATTACAAGTCGACCTAGCAAAGATTGAGGCAGTTAAAGATTGGGCTATGCCCAAGTCTCCTACAGAAATTCGTCAATTCCTAGGACTTGCAGGATATTATAGAAGGTTCATTGAAGGGTTTTCTAAGATAGCGAAGTCGCTGACTAAGCTAACATAAAAGAATCAAAATTATGAGTGGAGAGAGAAGCAAGAATCTGCATTTCAGTTATTGAAGTAGAAGCTTTGTAGTGCACCAATTTTGGCACTACTGGAAGGGATTGAGAACTTAGTGGTATATTGCGATGCCTCGCATAAAGGACTTAGAGCTGTGCTAATGCAAAATGAGAAGGTGATAGCTTATGCACGAGACATTTCTAATACTACTTTTAGAAATACTACTTTTAAACTACACTTACACCACTACACATTTCTAATTAAATCAAAACCCCTTGCCCTCTTTTTCCTCCTTGTCAAGCGGGCCCAACCGCCCCCCCCCCCCCCCCCCCCCCGGCCTCTTGTAAACCTTGACCCCTAGCTTTAATTACCATGTATACTCTTATTTTAATCCTAGGTAAAATATCTAGCAAACTTCTACACTACACTTCACAATTCTTATCAACATCAAAATCAAATTTTCTCTCTTCCTCTCTTATCCTAACCCATGGCCAAAACACAACAAGAAGCAAAATCCATAGACTCAGGAGACGCAGGGAGATTAGGCACATCAGTTGGCATTAGCTCAGGAGAGGATGACGTCTGTAGAAACTAGGGAGGCTGCCCTCCAGCTCCGAGTTGATCACTTGGAAGAGATTGTTGTTGCGATGGATCGGGAGATCCGCCGTCTTAGGGGAGGACCTGGAGTACCTGGAGCATCTGGAGCACCTGGAGGAGCCTAGGCATAGACTTGTATTATGTTAGCTTTTACTATTTTCCTAGTCCTGAGGTGTAGGACACAATTCAAGAACTTGTAGTCTTTTGGTTGTTGTAAAAACAAATGTATCAAGTATGACTCTACTATGTTGGAATGGTTGTGCTATATATAATATCGGTCCATGTAGGCTGAAATTTTCATGTATTATATTCATGTCTTGTGATTATATTTATGAGGTTTCTTGGTTGCTCCTTATTGTTATCGTGTTTATACTTGTTGTGGTTGTATCTATACATGTCGTGGTTGTATTCATACAGGTTGTGGTTGTACTCGTACATGTTGTGGTTGTATTTATACTTGTCGTGGTTGTATATATACATGTTGTGGGTGTATACCTTTGCTATGATGACTATTTCTATTATGATTTTTCTCATGGTTGTTGTCCATTGTGATTTATCAGAAGTATACCAGCTATGACTCAAGCCGTATGAATACAACCACGGCTATCCGTAAGTTGGTCAGGTATAGTATAGCAGAAACTCTAGAGGTTGAGAGAGCTGAGGTTGTTGCTAGGGCTGCTGAGACTGTTTCTAATACAGGGGCGGTTGAACCACCCAATAATAGGCGGGAGTGCACTTGGAAGGATTTCAAGATTAGTGATCCCATCAAGTTTAAGGGCACTGAGGGAGCGGTTGCTTTGATCCGCTGGTTTGAAAATACTGAGAATGTATTCCTCATGTGCAGTTGCCCTGATGTCAGCAAGGTAAAATTTGCTACAGGTATGCTTCTGGATGAACCTATGTCATGGTGGAATTCTCATGCTCAGCCTATTGGTATGGAAAATGCCTACAAGCTCACCTGGGATCAATTCAAGAAATTGATGACTAAGAAGTTTTGCCCTCGTACTGAGGAGAAGAAATTGGAAACAGAGTTCTATGAGCTGGTAACAAAAGGTGATGATATCGAGACCTACATCAGGAGGTTTCAAGAGTTGGCTGCACTATGTCCAACTATGGTTCCTGACAATGAGAAAAAGATGGAAAACTTCACTTGTGGACTACCTGAAAGCGTCCGAGGGGATGTGATGTCTTTTGTTCCACAATCAATGGAAGAGGCTATTCGAATAACTCAGAAACTCATGGTTCAGGTGGTAAGGAGTAAATTTGATGTCAACAACAACAATAACCGTTCAAACAACACCAACTACAACAACACTCGAAACAACAACAATCGAAACCGCAACTATCCCAATAACTGAAACATCAACCCAAGCAATAATAACAACAACAAGAGGAGGTTTGACTACAATCAAGGTGGGAATGCTATTCAGCAACAACCTAAGAGGCATGAAGTGGCAAAGACCTATGCTTCAGGGCCAACTGAAGGGAAAGGATATGCGGGTAAACCCAAGTGTGAGAAGTGTTAGAAACATCATAACCCAGGCCATTGCCCAGATCCATGTGGTAACTGCAAGAAGATTGGTCTCAACATTAGAGATTTCAGGCTTCTAGTCTTAGGTGACAATCAGAAACCACCAGTAACATGTTATGGCTGCGGAGAGATTGGACACTTCAAGAGAGATTGTCCAAAGAAGAAGAATCAAGGAACTGGAAACCAAGGTGGAATGGCTCGAGGATGATCTTATGTTATGGTAGGAGAAGATGCCAGAGAGGACCCCGAATGTTGTTGCGGGTACGTTCCTCGTTAATAATCATTATGCATCTATTTTATTTGATTCAAAAGCGGATAGAAGTTTCGTTTCTCTTGCATTTGCACCTTTACTTAACATAGAACCAACCACATTAGACATTCCCTATATCGTTGAACTAGCCGATGGGTCTTTAGTTAACACCAACACCATTGTCCGTGGTTGCACAATCAATTTTCTAAACCATACATACAATATAGACCTCATGCCTATAGAACTTGGAAGTTTCGACGTTGTTATCGGTATGGACTGGTTATCCCGACTTCGAGCGAGAATTATTTGTGATGAGAAAGTTGTTCACTGATGCGTAGGGATTGCACCAGGCTTTACCACTCAAGGGATCTTGAGAAGCTTACAACACCCACCAGGCAGTGTACCTGATCGATGTAGTATAGTATAATGACAAGTACCGGGGGATTGATCGTTCAACTAGGAATAGTGTCGCTAGGATTAGAAAATCTAATACTAGATCTAGAGATGAGGGATGATTCTTTTTGTATTTTTTTATATTTTTTAGAAAGCAAATTAAAATCTCGGGTTTGAAGGATTTGGGCGGAATTAGTTGCTAGTCAACTAACCCAATACTAAAGATGCAATCAAAATAAAATACTAAAAATGAAAATAAACTATATTAAACTAAGGTTGTGAGCAATATGTGGGAAAGATGTGTTTACTTAGATTTCACTACTCCCTAGATATATTTTACACGTTAATTACTTGTTATAGTTGCGTGGATGACGGATTGTATTCCTTAATACCATTCATGGGGTGGCGTACTTACTTCCCCAATCCTATGAGTGCCTACTTCACTCCGATGTCGAGCCTGCAAGAAGCTCCTAACATGGGGTCATTAGAATTTACTCATGCATTAAATACAACTAATAAAACCTAGTACACATCGGTTCATGTTTCCTAAGACGTTCAAGCATGTTACCAAATGGAGATCTGCCAGTTTTCTTAAGCCTAACATTGAAATCATTCATCCAATACAACCATAAACAAGTAATAAACATATAATCAACATCTAGGTTTCATTAGATCTAAGCAAACACAAGATAAATCTAGCCTAGCATGTTCAAAATCAAGACACGCACAAGATATAGACAACCAACACATAGACATACTGATTGAATTAAGAGAAGACTTATCTCAATAGCACATGTAAGAATTCAAGGGTTGAAAACCCTTGAAAAGCTGTAAAATTCGTACAAGGTTTGGCTCTTGGGTTTCTCCACACCAGTTCCTTTTTATGAATGAAAATTAGAAAAATATATATAGATTTTAGGAGGTGACGGCGTCAAGAACAAATGTCTGACGCCGTCATCTCGCCGCCAAATAAATCCTCGGACTGCCTACATCTGCATCTGAAGCCGTCATGTAGTCACCTTTTGCAGGCCGTCACACAATTAACTCTTGACGCTCTACTTGTGACGCCTTCGTGTTTGTACTGGGTCGTCATGGTTTTTACTCTTGACGCCGTCAGGATTGCCTTCTTGACGCCGTCATACACTGTTCCCAGCATGGAAAATTAAGTCTTTGGCGTTTTCTTCACTTTGATGCTCCAAAAACGTCCGAATTGCTTCCTTTTCCAGATTTCACTCCCAAAGTACCTAAAATCACAAAAGGAACGATTTAGGGTAATATTTGATCAAATAAATTCAATTCCGGGCTTAAATGACCCCCTAAAAGTGGTTCATTTTTCGCCTCATCATATACCCTTACACTTGAGATTTGCTTGTCCTCAAGCAAATGCGCTTTCATTCTACTCAAAATACAAGTTAGGGGTCATTTAACACTAATATAAAAGTAATTACAACAAATAATCATTCCACTAAAGACCAAAGACAAGCACGGAGGTCATATACTAGCACCTCACAAATAGTGTTTAGATACTCACATCTCTCGGGTGTAATAAAGTTTAAATTACAATATGGAAACGGAAGAAATCTCTCACTACCTGTCATAGAAAAATAGATTACCATAGGCTTGGGAAAGGATCAAACTTCCACCACATGGCGTAAGCACCTAGGATAAACTATCAAAGAGGTCTTTTAAAGGGTTGTAACGTTAGGTGTAGGGATATGAAATACACGGTTTTGTTGGATATAGGCAGTCTTTACTGGTGACGAGTTAACAATCTTGGTTAATTACATGTACAATATGGCGTTGCTAAGCCAAGACTAGACTCGACTTAAGCTAATAAATAAAAAATAACAAAAACATAAAACAAACATAGAATGAAAAGGGATGGTAGTCCGTATGTTTTTTCTCTTTTCTTTTTCTATTTTTTTTTCTTTTTCTTGATTTTTCGATTTGTTTTTTTGCATACACTCTTACCCTACCATCCAAAATAATACATCATTGGGAATGGAAATTCCCCTTACACTTGAATTTTTACATACTTTACAATAAACTAATCTATTGACTCGAATTAAGAAAATCAAAACACTTGGAGTACTTTTAAGATTAACGTACATATGGGGGTAATATATGATGGTCTTCCCCATTACTCCATAAAATAAGTACTTTACCCATGAGTCCCAATCGTCCCAAAACAATATGTACAAGGATATGACTCGACTTAGCAACCATGTAATCAATTAGATAGTTAACTTAAGGTTTAACAAATAACAATAATGCACTAAAGATGAGTGCATACACGGAAGGCTAAGGTGATTTGGGTGTACATTTAAGTGGGGTGTAACAAATTCTTCCTTTAAGTAAGATGCTTAATGATGGATCTAAACACCTTGAACTTGTGTTAGATTGATACTTTGAGTTATATCACTAAGTATGCGGAATCATCTACTTAGTAACACTTAGAAGTTTGATTGTGAGTAAGACAGTTGTATATGAATAAGAACAATATATGTAAACAAACTATTAGCTCCAATATTAATAATAATAATAATACGAGTGATCTTGATACCACTAGGGTTACACCTAGAAGCTCTAGAAAAACGTATATCAAACCTTTAACCTAGGATCTCCTTTTATAGCACAAGGAGTCCTCTTCTACAAGATAAGTATAAAGCTAATAGAATAAGATATACACAAGATCTATTCTATATTTATCTAAAACACGTTTCCTAACAGTTATCTAATAAGCAGTGGTAATATATGTTCTTGCAGTGGTAATGAGTTTCCATTGCAAGTACAATCTTCTACAGTTGTAACATCTTCTCTTAGCCGTGGTAACTGTTAGTATAATTCCCAACAATCCTCCCCTAAATTATGATTAATACATAAATCAATAAGCTTCTTCAAGAATGCAGCAAACATGAGGATATGAGAATTCTTCCAAACACTTATCTTCTTCTTAATAACTCTTTATCAGCTCTCACACTTTGATCATAAATCCTTTGTATCAAATCATCTATGACTTCAGTTCTTTCCCAGCATCTAAGCTTTTCTGTAAACATCACTGTCAATACTCCAGCTCTCAATGGATATTCTTTTTCAGCCAACATAAAAACATCAACTCCATCTTGAGTAGAAATATGATGCACAGAACTTGAATCATAGAATTTCCACAAAGTTCTTGTACCATGAGCTTCAAATCTCCAATATCTATCAATTGGATCAGGTTCATATAATCTTCTAAAGTAAACCCATAACTCCTTAGCTTTGACATCAACAAGTTCATCCTTCTTAAACTGATCTTGAACAATTCTCCACAAAGTATCTAAATTTTTTCTATCACAAGATCTAACAATATCTTCAAAATCTCTGCAAATGCTTGTGACACTTCCAGTTCTGATGATCTTCCAAGCTACACCAAAACTATCAGAAAAGATTTCCCAACCAACTACTGGATATCTTGATTGTAGAGGTTCAATATTAAGTATATCGGTCTCTATAAACAACATGTTTGTAACTTGCTCTTCTGTCAACTTGCTAGAACTCTCTTCTGCTTGAGATGATTTCTGAGTCTTCAAATTCTTTGCATCTTTTGATTCAAGACTCACTCCAGTCCTTTTTGTCTTCATTGTTATTGGTTCTTGATCCATTGGAATGAAATTACTATCTTGTCTTTTGATCCTGTAGTAAATACCTTCAACCTGATCATGTGACATTCCTTTGAATTGAGCCATCTTCATATTACCAACATGACAACAAAAAGTCTTCATCTCAGCAATGATCTGTGCCTTTGTAAGTTTCCTTGGCTTCTTTTGACCTTTTCTAACATCCCCAATGATTTGATCAAGAGCCTGCTGATTCTTCATTTGAATGAAATCTTTAAGTTGAGCAGACCTTTGTTCTTCATCCAAGGTTGTATTTGCAATCAATTCAATAGCCTTCTTCCTGATTACTTGATCATTATTAATCAAGTAGTCAATCTCTTCTTCTGTAGGCACATAACTGAACAATGGTGGTTTCTCATGTATGACAGTTGGTGAGACACTTGAAATAGGTTCTGCCATTACAGCTTCAAGTTTATCCAACCTCTTAGTTTCCATAAAACTAGCAACTTCATCTTCCTCTAGCTTTCTCTTTCTTTCATTCTTTTGTTGTTGCTCTGCCAATCTTGCATCAAAGTCAATCTGAGCTTGTTCATACTTAGAAATCTTTCTTGTCTCTTGATCTGAAGCAATTACAATAGCCTTTCCTTTAACTGATCTTATTCTGGCAGCCTCTTCCTCTGCAATGGTAATTTCTTGAGTATCGGTGGTAACTTTTTCTCTTGCAGTGGTAATAGGTTGAACAGTGGGAACTTGTTCTGCTTCAGTGGAAATTGGTTGAGCAGTTCCAACTAAAACATCAAAGTTAAAACCATCATTAGCATCTATATCTTCAAAAACCAATTTCCTCCCCTCAGTCTCAGCAACATAATCTTTTGCTTGAGCATTGTCAGAATTAGTGAGCTCAGCAAACTCTTTTTCAAAATTTTTACTCCTCCCCTTAAGCTCTGCATCTATTTTCCTCCCCTGTTTGGAAGAATCTCCCAAAGCTTTAGTAGAACTTGCAGAAATCTCATCCTGAGGTGAAGATGATGAAGATAACACAACTTTAGATCTTTTATTCTTGAGATTCTCAACTTCATTCTTCAATCTTTGAATCTCATCCTTCAATTTATTCAGCTCTGTGGCATGTTGATCTTTGGTCTGTGCCAGATCTTTCTCCAGAGCTTGAACCTGCTTGACTAATTTGGTACAAATGTCCATCAATTCAGGTAGTTGCACACTGCCTTCATCACTTCCAACTGTGTAACCTGCTGGGAGAGGTGAATCATGAGGCATTGATTCAGGCTCTTCCCTAGTTAGACTAGGATTAAGCCTTGAACCACCACTACTTGTCCCTAAACCAAAAGGTTCAGCAACATGCAATGTTGAGATGAGAGAAGTTGGCTATTTAAACCTTCTCTCATAAGTGTGAGTTACAGCAGGGGTATGTTGAATTGGTGGAACAACAATAGTGGGTGTGGTTTGGGATACAACTGGGATGGTTGCATCTTCACCCTGTACTTGAGCAATTTTAGCAAGCATTTGAGGAAAAAGTGGACGAACCTCCCCATTCCAAAGATCTGAAGCCTTACACATGTTTTGAAAAACTTTTGGCTTTAGGCTGGAAGGTTCATAAATTCTATTGTGAGGTCACAGTTGAAACTCATTTAACACTGCTTGCACAAACCTTGGATACATCAAAAATCTATATTGACTCTTTACATTGCCTTTCATATTACTGAAAATAAACTTTGAAAAATTGAAAGTCCTATCAGTTGCCAAACAAACCAAAGGATAGGCCATGGTTGATGCAAATTGTTCATAAGAAGTTTTCTTAGGACTTAGGCAATGTAAAAGAGTGTGAATCAAAAATCTCCAATGGGGACAAAAACATCCTTTTCTGAAAGTAACTTTTTGTTCAGATGTATCATACCCCATTAAAGCAATATTAGTGAAAATTTCTGAATTAGGTAATGTGATGATACCATTGAGATCATCCAATTGGAGAATTCTCCTCAAGGATGACTCAGTAACATCAATAGTTAGCCCATCAACTGTGGCTCTTAGAGCATCCACAGATTCATGTGTGTCTCCCTGTTCAATAGTTATGGACTCCACAGTGTTCCAGAACTGTTTGATATGAGAGACATAGATTGTGGGATTAATTGTTAAGGCATACCTTATATGAGTTGTGTTTAGAAAATCCACAATCTGATGAAAAACAGGGCCACTCTTCTCGTTTGACTTGTGTAAGTAGGCCACTTGGTTGTGCTCCTCGACAAATTTTAGAATCGCCATGATATTTGTGAGAAAGAGAATAAAAGTGTTAGTAATCAAGATAAAAAGCAAGCCGTATGATAATCAATTTATACTAATAGGGTTTGAGGAGGTTGCGCAATGTGAATTATCTTTAGAAAGAATTATCTTTGGAAAAAGAATAATTTATATTAAGTAAGTAGATAATTCACAAAAGATTTTACCCTAATAATAAGGAAAGACGGTTATTTTTACAACAGCTAGTAAAAAAAATGGATTACTGACACAACAGTTATAACGGCTAGTTCATCAGTGGTAAAATTACTCTCGCAGTGGTAACTAATGAACTAGCAGTGGTAAAATTTTCACAACATATCAAAGAGCAGTGGTTAATAAAACATGTAAATTTGCTGCTCTTATCATAGTTTTTAGCAAACTACCAGCTATCAACGGATTTGATATGTCTTTACCATGAGCCATTTGCTATGGACTAGCCAACTCTTGATCACTTGGATGTATGGTGAGTTGATAACCTAGTTTTTGGTAAACTATCAACCATAAACGGATTTGATAAGTCTTTACCAGTAGCCGTTTGCTCTGGACTAGCTGATTCTTATGTGGATTAGACATGGTGAATCAATAACCATTTGTCGTATGTCTATAATACACACCTTATTACTCCAATGACTCCAATAGTATGGGTTGTATTCTGCAACTTAACTTAACACATAAAAATTAACCCAAAGTAACTATTTAACCAAGTTACTATTCACAAAAATATCTTCCAAAAGTCAACCCGATAAAAACCAAATTTACTCCTCCAACCTACCAAAACAATTAGGAGTAAATATTCTTCATTAATTAGAATTCGACCTTGACTTTGCATATAAAAGGGGGCTCAAAACTTTTATCTTTCATCAACCAACAACTTCAACAACACAAACCCTTAATCAACACAATGAGCTGGTTCCCTTTAATCTACATCTCCTCTGATGACTCTTCAGATGAGGAAATCAGTTATTATTCAGACTCAGAAGAACTGTCAATTAGATGGAGTGGATATTTTCCACCAAGTGCTGCAACTGCTACATCTTCAAGCATGAAGCCCAACAAGAAGATTGCAGCTGATCCTGCTCTATCACTTGAGTTTTATTCTAGCTCTTCATCAGATGATGAGAATGATCCAACCTTTGACCTGTCCAAAGAGCTTCCAAAGGCCCTCACCACAGCTTTGACTACAGCAATAAACAACATGAAGTGGCCAGCTGTTGAAAAGCCAACTCAAGCACCAAGACCTCCCAAGCAAGTTCTGGGACTGGCTTGTCCAAGAAAACAACTTTCTTTTGATGACAAAAGAAAGAGGGCTTCTAAGGGCAAGCATCAGTATGAGGGAAAGGGAAAGAAGCCTATGGAATAGATGTTAGGTTGTAGGTTCATGTCTTTTGTGATGGTTTTCTGATTTGGTGACAATGTTTTTCATGATGGTTGTTATGTACTTCTCTTGGATAATGAATAAAAGTACTCTTTGGTCTTGCTATTATCACCAATCTTTCCACTGTTGTATGTTTATTTCCACTGTGCTTTTTATAACTCTACATACAAATTAGTAGAAAACCATACATACAATACAAACAATACTAGTACCTAAAAACTATCCTGCAACACTGAAAAGTATTAGACATCAAAGATTTATGGATTTAGCATTCCAATACCTGTTACCAAGTATTGAAATCTACCCACATCAAGCCCTTTTGTTAATAAATCAGCATAATTGTCATCAGTATGAATTTTGACAACATTAATAAGCTTTTTCTCAAAACAATCTCTGATAAAGTGATGTCTAATTTCAATATGTTTTGTTTTAGTGTGTTGCACAGGATTTTTAATAATGCATATGGTACTACTATTATCTATATAGATAATGGTGTTCATGAAATTGTACCCATAATCCAATAATTGATTCTAAAGCCAAAGGATCTGAGCACAACAACTAGCAGCTGCAACATATTCTGCTTCAGTGGTTGAAGTAGCAACCATAGTTTGCTTCTTGCACTGCCATGACACCAATCTACATCCAAGAAATTGACATCCTCCAGTAGTTGATCTTCTATCCAAACTTGCACCAGCATAGTCACTATCTGAGTATGTGATCAATTTCATTGGAGAATCTCTTGGATACCATAATCCTAGATTAGGATAAGTCTTCAAGTACCTAAAAATCTTTTCCATTGCTGTCATATGTGATGTCTTTGGAGTCACTTGAAATCTTGCACAAGCACATACAGCAAACATAATGTCTGGCCTTGATGAAGTAAGATACATCAGAGAGCCAATCATAGATCTGTAAGTGTGAACATCAACATTAGCACCACTAGCATTTTTCAAGAATAAGTGAGTGGTCTTGTCAGCAGGGGTATTAGAAGATTTTGCATCAGTAAACTTGAACTTCCTAATGATCTCAGCCACATATTTGTCTTGACTGATAAATATGCCTTCCTTACTCTGTTGTACTTGCAGCCCCAAAAAGAATGTAAGTTCTCCCATAGAACTCATTTGAAATTCATCCTTCATCAGCTTCTCAAAATCTTTGCACATCTCTTGTTTAGTAGACCCAAAGATAATATCATCAACATATACTTGCACAAGTAAAATATCACCCTTGTCTTTCTTGATGAACAAAGTTTGATCAATCTTGCCTCTATGAAACCCATTATTCAATAAATAATTAGCTAAGGTTTCATACCACTTCCTTGGAGCCTGATGTAGACCATAAAGAGCCTTAACCACTTTGTATACTTTATTTGGGTGTTGAGGATCTTCAAAGCCTGGAGGTTGAGAGACATATACCTCCTCATCAATAGTACCATAAAGAAAGGCACTCTTAACATCCATTTGATAGACTGTAAAGCCCATAAAGGATGCATAGGCTAAAAACAATCTAATAGCCTCAATCCTTGCAACAGGAGCAAAAACTTCTTCATAATCAATACCCTCCTCTTGAGTGTATCCTTGAGCAACCAATCTAGCTTTGTTCCTGATTACAATACCTCTTTCATCTTTCTTGTTTCTGAAAACCCATTTAGTACCAATGACCTTCATACCATCAGGCAAGTCACAAAGAATCCAAACCTTTTGAAGTTTAAACTGTAGCAACTCTTCTTGCATAGCTTCAACCTAGCTAGATTCTCCTATAGCCATATAGACATTCTTAGGCTCCACCTGTGAGAGAAAACAGAAAAACAAACACTCATTCTTCTTACTATGTTTCTTGGACTCATACACTTCACTTATTAACCCATGAATATCATCTTTCTTTGTCTGTCTTCTAGTCTTCACACCTGATTGAAGTTCACCAATAACATTATCAAGTGGATGCACTTTGTGAATTGAAGACTGTGATGTGCTAGGAATATCATATGTTGTAGGCATGTTTGAGATCTCTACATCATCACTTGGTGATTCCTGAGAAGTATGTTCCACATTTGGGCTGACAGTGGAAACTTTTGGTGTAACAGTGGAAATGGAGTTACCACTGCTAGTAGGAATATCTTTATTTACATCAAAATTCACACCATCTGCATCACTTGTCTTTTCAGAATTATCACCAAAGTCCCAAAGTGGCATAACAATTTGATCTTCATCATTTTACAAGCTTCATCTTCATCAATGAATTCTTCTGAATCTTCAAGATCTTTGTCTCCAGTTGTAACACCCCCAAAAGTCGTTAATAACAGCGGAAGACTTAACATGTCAGCGGAAGACTTTCGGGGTATTACTTCGAGGATCTTTGTCACAATTATAGTAGACAACACAAAGTGAAGTATTAAAGTTTAATTTATTTCAAAATACCAAATATCTAGGATACAAGACATTATTAAGTTAAGAACGTGTTTTATTCTGAAGGAAAATAAGTAGTTTATTATGGTTCTTGTCATGCTTTTGCCCATTCCGTGCCATCCAGATCCGTCTTGTTTAGTTACCTGAGATAAACATGCTAAAGTCAACATAAAGTTGAGTGATATTCATAGGTTTGAGTTTAAGAGTTTGAATCACAAGTTAAGAATGTATTGTAATCACATACAATCAATATGTTAAAAAATCAATGTTCCTGCTATTGCCTTAAGCTCATGATACTCAACGATTAACAGCCAATCATAAATGTGAATTATGATGGTAAGTAATAGGCCCCCAAAGATAGGTATTTGTCAATAACCTATTTATAAGAACAATAAAGTGCGCCTGGTGTTTTCTCCAACAACCAAACGAGGATTGTCAATCACTAATAGTACTATCCACAATTATTTACGTTCACCCTTCAAGTGATTAAGGTTCATGATCGAGGGACTTCTGACAATAGTAACTTAAGCAAATAACATTGGCCTGACGGTATTTCAATACCCGGTAAAAAGACTTGTGTTCGAGTTTTAAGCATGTATCCCCCCCACGGGAAAATAGTTAAAGAGTGGGCTATGAAATCACCTTAGTAGTACAGTGGTATCGTAGTCTCAACAAAGCAAGGAAACGGCTTCACACAACACAACCTAAAAGATAATGCAAGTTTCAGTTGATAGTCTAAATCTGGTTTTATCGCGAATGTTAGTTATTTAATTATAAACGAATCTCGTGTTTGTTCAAATGTTTGAAAATAAAGTTATATGTAAATAAAATGATTGATGATGGATATAAAATTAGTTTTTATAACGGAAATAAAATAAATGTATCGTTTAAAAGAAATAAATAACGTATCGTTATATCGTTTAATCTTTAATTATGACGTATATATAAGTTTATGTTTATATTATATATTTAAATATGTAAAAGGTTAATATTATTTTTGTAAAATAATATTTACAGAAAATTCCTTTAAGTTTCCAAAATTTACATTTTTAACCCTAACGATATATATTTTACACCGTTAGTCCAAAATATATATAATTTACATTTTAGGTCCAAAAGTATCAATATTTACATTTTTCAACTCCAAATATCATTTTTAACAGTTTAGAACTCAAAGTTTTTTGTTTTGACAGTTTCTACCCATAGTTTACCATTTTGACAATTTTAGTCCCTCGGTTTAAGAAATTTTGCAAATTTAGTCCAAATTTCACCAAATTAAAAGTTCAACATTTTGACTTCTTAAATAAGCTCAGGACATTCAAATAAGTTTATTACAATAGCTTATTAGCTTATTTTTCACTTATTTTTTAAATTGGGCCTTAACGAGTCTATTACAAGGCCCGTTAACGTTTTGTGATCCAATGGGCTTACGAAAGGTTTAGGCCCTGACTTGGGCTTATTTTTGGATGCCAAAAACACTGGAGTTGGGCTCCCAGGCCCAGTGTATCACGTTGGCTTAGTGGGCTTGAGATAAGCCCACGTTTTGACTTATATTGTTTTATAAAAACTGAGTTTTTGTCGCTACAAAATAGGTCGAGTACAAGGTCTAAGCAAACTTATTAGGTCGAATAAAATGTGTCTTGTGATTGTCTAATAAGCTGTTAATGAGGTCGAGTTTTAAAAAGAACATATCATGTGTCAAATTATTCATTTACGAGACCAAAGTGATCGAGCAAACTTCATATGTTGAAACTGCTCAACACTTAGAAAAATTCTAAGTGTTGAGATTTTATTCGAGTTGTCCAAAAGGTCACAAAACATGTCGATTTCAATAAGAACACAATGTTTTTAGATTCGAAACTTCTTATATTTTGTTTACTAGTGTACCAAATAATTAGTGTCTCCAAAAATAATAATATGTTACGTTCGTATATTAAGAAATAACGAGGCAAAGTGTTTGTACGAAAATCAATATTGAAACTGTTTTCCAACACTTAGAAATATTCTAAGTGTTTTTGTGCTTATTCGAATGGGTCAAGGTATACATGGAACGTGTGATATAATTTACGTATACGTTATTATTAGCTCAAAATCATTATCATACTTGATTTTTATCGTGGCCAAAAATGAAAAGAAGGAAAAACATATATATGTTACGTTTGTATATAACAAAATAAATTATCAAAGTAAACGTGCAAAATATAATGAAATAAAAAAATATAAAGGATTAAATAGGTTTCGAGTTGGCTTACTTCACCTCAAAAGGTGGGGTAAAATGGTTCGTATGGTTCGAGTTGGATCAAAGGATCATTGGTACAATGGTTCACTCCTAGCAAGGTTCACAACGAGCTATTTGGTTCCTCCTTGGATCACTTCTATGCCTCGTACTCGTTCCAAACTTTCTGTCCCAACTTGATGATATAACTTCACGTAATCTTTATTATGGTATGTTTTGAGTGTGTGTGTTGAACTGAGATGCATGGGAACTTTTATATAGTGAGATTATGAAGTGGAGATAGGTACAAAGTTCACAAGAATGTGTGTGTTGGCTCGTTTGCATGGGGTGGCACCTCAAACTATGCCCAATCGATCATTAGCCAACAAGGAGAATGTGTCATACAATCTACTATACATTCCTGACATGAACATAGATAGTATTGTTGTCATTGGGGATCATGGGAGGTTTGTGAAGAGTTTGTGACATGTTTTGGTTTTATGTGTCATACGGTTTTGGGAGTTTACTTGAGACAGTTTTGAAGTGACAAATGAAGGTGGAATTGAACGAGATTTATCATTCATGAAAGTTAGCTAGGTGATGAAACGAGTTATGTAATAATATACATGGGTTGTGTGTCGAAAAATGAAGTAACTAGGGGTGTTCTTTGGCTCAATCGTGGCTGGAAACAAAAGAAAAAGAAAAGAAAAAAATTTATAAGGGTGTGTTTGGGCTTTGAGCCCTTTGGGCTTGTGTTTTCGTCTGGCCCAGCAGAAAAGAAAAACAAAATATATAAAAGGGTCCGTTTGGTTTGTTAGTTGGGTTTAAGGCCCAATGAGTTAATGGGGCCCACCTGGTGTGTTTTGAGAGTCGGGTTACGATCAAATAATATTAATGAGTGATCTCGGGAATTTTCGTAGGCTCCGGGAATATATAAATATTGTACCTTAAATATACGAAACGTATATATAAAAAAATATAAAAGTTTAAAATATATATTCGCGATAATTTAGACTATCTAGGTTTGTGTGCAAGCAACGTTTCTAAGCAAAAGATAAATCAAAATTTACTGTTGTGATTTATATATCAAGTCTAAAAAAAAAATTTCATACGTAAAAGTGGGTATTTAAATAACGTAATAATTTGTAAGTATTTACTAACCGTTGGGAAAATTTCGAGAGGCTACACCAGTGCTTGAAGTGAGAGGAACATAATTCATTGTATTTGATAATGTTTCAAGATCAAATAGCCAATCTGGTCCTGAACCTGCCATGTTTGCTTTATTTTCAAGAAACTGAACATGCAAGTTCTCTTCAATCTTCTTTGTTCTTAAGTTATAGACTCTAAAAGCCTTACTAACCATAGAGTATCCAACAAAGAAGCCTTCATCTGACTTTTCTTCAAATTTACCTAGATGATCAATGGTATTAAGAATAGTAACATGACACCCAAATGGCCTCATAAACTCCAAAGTAGGAGGTCTTCCTATGAGTAACTCATAAGGTGTCTTGTTCTTTGTTTTGACCACTAAAACCCTATTCTGAATGTAACAAGCAGTGTTAACTGCTTCAGCCCAAAAAGTTATTGGTAGCTTGGAATCAGCTAACATGGTTCTAGCAGCCTTAATTAGTGTTCTGTTTCTTCTTTCTGCAACTCCATTTTGTTGAGGAGTTCTTGCAAAACTAAATTCTCTTTTAATACCTTTGTCTCTGCAGAAATCATCCATAACTTTATTCTTGAACTCTGTCCCATTGTCACACCTGATGATCTTGATCTTCTTTTCATATTGATTTTCAACTTCAGTGATGAATGTCTTAAGGATGCCAGTGGTTTCATCCTTGGTTCTTAAAAAGAAAACCCATGTGAATCTACTAAAATCATCAGTCACAACAAGACAATACTTCTTCAAATTTATGCTGCTCACAGAAGTAGGACCAAACAAGTCCATATGCAGCATATAGAGTAGATGATTAATAGAATTAAATGCTTTGGTCTTGCACAAAGCTCTGTGTTGCTTTCCTTTGAGACAGGCAACACAAGTTTGGTCATTTTCAAATCTTTTCTCTGGTAGACCTCTGACAAGTCCATCTTTGACAATCTTGTTAATAGTCTTGAAGTTAACATGACCCAATCTTCTATGCCAAAGCATTGATTCATCCAAGGTGGCTTTAGCAAGCAAGCAAGTAACATCATTATTAGCCACTATGTTCTTCATGTCAATGCTATATAGATTTCCTTTTCTAGGGATTTTAAGCAAAACATCACTTTCATCAGGGAGCTTATAATCCTTAGATAAGATATAGCATTCATATTCTGTGAAAAGAACTCTATGCTTCTTGTCACACATCTGTGACACACTAAAGAGGTTGTACTTGAGTTCTTTCACATACTACACATCTTCAAAATCAATGTTTCCAACCTTGATTGTTCCTTTGCCAGAAACTTTGCCACCAATTCCTCCTCCAAAGTTGACAAATTGTCCATCATAAGGTTGAAAGTCTGAAAGATAGGACTTATTGCCAGTCATGTGCCTGGAACATCCACTGTCTGAGTATCCTTGATCATTTGTAGTGTTTGAATGTCCCTGCACACAAAATAAAGGAATTAGTTCCTTTTGGGGACCCTAGCCACAAATGACTTGGAACTTTGGGTACCCACTTTTGATTATTGTTAACTTTCTTTTCAAAATTGGTCTTTTTCCCTGTTTGAGTAGATTTAACAAAAGTAGTAACAGGGGGCTTAGGGTAAACTCTGTTTTTATTTCTGGCAGTGGCAACTGCTGGTCTAGCAGTGGAAATTGGTTTAATGCCAGAATGAAGCAAAACAGACCTGGGAATCATCTTGCTAAGTGGATTTGGGTGAGTTAAGTTATTAGCATTTTGTCCATTCACCCTAGTATTCCCAAACACTTCCCTTCTTCCCAAGTGGTAGGTACAACTATAAGACAAATGGTCAGAGCTACCACATATATGACAGGGTTTGTTATTGAACACAAAATCACTACCAAATTGCCTAGATTTAACATGATTCCAACTCCTCATATTACCCCTAGGAGTTGGTGACCTACTTCTGTACATCTATGCATATCTAGCAGTGGGCCTAGTGAAATTAGGTTGAGACCTAGGCTTCTCTTTGACTACATCAGGAATACTTCTTTTAACCTCCACTTTAACATTCTCAGGAACACTAGGTTTAGACTCAACATTTAAATTCTCATCTTTAAGAGATGAGTCACTAGCACTATCAAATATATCAACCTCAACCTGAACCTTTTCAATTTCAACTGGTTTAACAAACTTTGGTCCATAGGTCATAGGTGGTTCCTGGAATTCCTCTAATCCTATGTGAGCTAAGTCAATGCAAGGAGGTGATGGAACACCTCTTAGAGGTGGTGGAACTGTTTTATATCCAACTCCTGATTTGGCTTTGCTCACAACTTGGGCTTCCTAAATTTTGTCAATACACTTGGATTGATGATCTTGTGTTTGCTTAGTTATCATTATATTTTCACTAGCCATCTTAACCTTTTCTAGTTCTTCTCTAAGAACTTTATTAACAGCAACCTGATAATCTAAGTCTTTTCTTAATACTGCAATATCATCATTAAACTTAGATTCATTTGCCCTATAATGCTCTAATTGAGTTTCTAAAACTCCTAGGCCTCTTTTATGATTTGCTAAGTTATAATTAGTATGAGTTAACTCTAGCAATTGTTCATCATATTGTGCTTTAATTTTCTCATACTCTTTTAAGGCCTTACAAGATTTAGAACAAGCATTATCAGGTTGTACCTCAGAGTCAGAAAAAGCCATTAGTGCCAGCTCTGTAGCAACCATTGCAGACTCTAAATCATCTTCCTCTTCCTTAGTCATAAAGCTCCAATCAAAGCTCACTCCATCAATAGCCAATAGCCCCTTTGGCTCATCAGTACTAGGTTCCTTCTTCTTGTCCTGCTTATACCAAGTTGACCTGTTGTCAGATTTCCTTGGCTTCCTGCACTCCCTGGCAAAGTGCCCCTTCTTATGACAATTATAGCACTCCACCTTCTTTTTGTCAAAACCTACTGTTTCATTGCCACTGATGTTAATCTTTCTTCCAGTCTTCTTCCAAAACTTCTTTGTCCTTAGGCTTAGTAATGCCACTTGCCATTTAATGTCCATCTCCTCCATATCATCCTCATCAATTTGATCCAAATCCTTGTGATTGAGAATTGAACCACCCACTTGACTTGATATAAAGGCATAAAAAGTAGTATCACTAAGTCCTGCAATCTGTCTCTTTGAGCTACCAGTGGAAACACTTCTACTACCAGTGGAAACAACAATGTTAGCACTGTTATCATCACTATCACTTTCTTCATCTGAACTATCATCAAGAGATGATGATATGAGTGCTACACTTCCTGAACTTGAGCTTATTTTGCCAGCTTTCTTCAATCTTTGTTCAATAACCTTGAAGTTATTGTACAAATAATTGAGTTTCATGGTCTCCAATTCTGGCTTATCTTCCCACACAGCAACATTGGTTCCAAACTCAGAGGGTAAGCTTCTTAAGAACTTTAAATTAAGGTCTTCCCTTTCCACCTCTATTCCAAAAATAGTGAGTTGAGTAACAATCTTTTGTAGCCTTGTGAAGATGCTATCAAGAGATTCATTACTTGTTGAACCAAAGTTCTCATAAGTCTGCTTCAGCAAGGTCTTTTGAGTCTTCTTTGTGGAATCATTACCACCAAAAACTTCACAGATCTCATCAAAAGAGTCTTTGCAGTCTTGTACTTGTTGAATGCAAGAACTTGGTCTTTGGGAAGTGTCATCAGCAACAAACCTCTGGCCTTCAGATCATTCTTCAGTTGAAGTCTTTCATCATTAGTAACAGGTCCAGTGTTGACCTTAATTACTTCCTTACCATTAACCATCTCTGATGTAGAACTTGGTTTGAAAGAATTTCCAACCATAATGATCTCCCAGAGTGTGTAGTCTTGGACCATAAAGAATTGTTCGATCATTAGCCTCCACATCTCAAAGTCATTCAACTTAAGCTTTGGAAGCTTAGCAGCAATGTTTGAGTTACTGGTTTCTGTCTCCATAGATTCTTCTTAGTGAACTAGAGTCTTCTAAATCAAAGTATCAAAGCCTGGCTCTGATACCACTTGATGGATCTAAACACCTTGAACTTGTGTTAGATTGATACTTTGAGTTATATCACTAACTATGCGGAATCTACTTAGTAACACTTAGAAGTTTGATTGTGAGTAAGACAGTTGTATATGAATAAGAACAATGTATGTAAACAAACTATTAGCTCCAATATTATTAATAATAATAATACGAGTGATCTTGATATCACTAGGGTTACACCTTGAAGCTCTAGAAAAACGTATATCAAACCTTTAACCTAGGATCTCCTTTTATAGCACAAGGAGTACTCTTCTACAAGATAAGTATAAAGCTAATAGAATAAGATATACACAAGATCTATTCTATATTTATCTAAAACACGTTTCCTAACAGTTATCTAATAAGCAGTGGTAATATATGTTCTTGCAGTGGTAATGAGTTTCCACTGCAAGTACAATCTTCTGCAGTTGTAACATCTTCTCTTAGCCGTGGTAACTATTAGTATAATTCCCAACACTTAAAGTTAGAAACAAAAAGATAGGCTCGGAGGGGTGCACTAGGGGTTTCGTGTACTAAAAATGAGTACAACGCTAAGGTATGGGAAAAATTAATTGACTTAACTAGCCAAGTAATATGACTTAAATGGTCAAGTAATTTTGATACGGGTTTAACGCAAGGGTGATCCTAATGCCTCTTATCATGTAGTAAATCCTACCACACGAATGTAGTCTCACTAGCGGTCTCGGGATGCATCACTAACGCAAGTTCTAGAATCTAAATGCTACTGGTACACTCATAAGCACTAATAGTAAATGCTTTTCCTATCAAATCTAAAGGCGAACCTCACATATTTGGGTGGAAAATTTTTCTAAATAGTATGGTTTTGTGCTAGTCATACAATCTCCTATCCATGAGACGCTTGCTATGTCTAAAGTCTCACTCCTGAATGTTGTAAAAAAATTTAAATTTGGCGCTAAAATTACACTAACAAGTATTTCTCATAGTTTTATTACACATCTACTATCAAACAAAAAACTCAAGTGAAAGTGTATCTGTAAGGTATCATCATTTTAACCTCCCCTTACACTTAGGATGAACATTGTCCCCAATGTTCAAGTAAAGAATATAAAAGAGAAATAAGTAAAACAAATGAAATCAAATACTCCCCTGATTCGCTCGGTATGGATAATAAGGTGGCCAGGTTAGATCTTCCTCCAAGAAAATGAACAATCAAAGCTTCCCTTCCAGAAAAATAAATCATCTTCTTGTCATACATAACCTGTAAATCCTGAGAAAACAGACAAGGCAACCTCATATAAAATCGGTGGCAATCAACATAAGTTACTAAATCCTATAAAACAAAATAAGATATAATGCTTGTGGAATGAAGTTTGCAGATTTCCTAGAGATTATAAAACTTATAATTCAACAAAAACTTTAAAGCTCCGTTAGAAAAACAAAGCGGGTAAAATTTCCAGATTTTTACACGTGACGCCATCAAGAGTAAACTCATGACGCCATCAGAAGTGACCAGCAGAAATTCTTATGTTAAGTTTCCGGAAAATTTCTAGAAAAACTTGGTCCTACTTCCTGGAAAATCCTACAAAACTTCATTATGACTCGATACAAGCATTTGACTCTAACAAATACGAATATACATGTTCACTTAATATTGTAGAGAATCATGATCGGTTTGTTTCTTAAAAACATATTTGGGGTTTCCCCTTACACTTATCTTTTGCAAAACTACCTTTTGGTGAAGTTAAGACTAGCCCAAAACAAAAAAGTATAGTATTTCCACATTTTAGTTTAGAAACATGATCTACCAACAATAAAAACAAAGCATGCATACGGAAGCAAATAACAAACAAACAAAATAAAATCACACAAAGCATGGGTTGCCTCCCAAGAAGCGCTTTTCTTTATTTACAAGTCTTGTAGCTAGACTCAAGGTCATGGGTTACTATGTGACTTCATCATTGGTTTCACTCTCTAAGTCATCTTCTAAAATAGTATCGCTTTCATAGTGTAAGTACTTCGGGTCTTCGAACTCAAAGACATCTTTTCGATACTTAGAACCAAGTTTACTAACATCTTTAAAGAATCCATATGATAGATCGGAAATGTTCTTACATCCTCTCCTCACATCTTCATCACACAAAATAAGTTGGGAACTTAGCCTATCAAGCCCGTCACAATCGATTTCCTTAAGATCTTTTCTCTTGTACGGTGTTTGGTATGAAACCCTCCTGATTCCATCGGCGAAGGTCATGATCCCGTTCCGGTCATCAACTATCAAGTTCGTGATTTCACAAAAGGGTGCTCCAAAAATGACTTGTGATAACCTCGGGTCGACATAGTCTTCGATGTTGTCCACAATGGTAAATTCCATAGTGAATGCCATATTTCCTACGAACACCTGGATTTCATGATCTCTACCAACCATATTCTCTCTTTTGTAAATCATTCCCTATCTGCAGATATTGTTATAATGGAATAGGGACATAAAATTCTTAGGCAGGAATACGTCAATGTAGATGTTATTGAAGTACTTATGACCGATCATTCAGGGGATTTTGAGATTATTCGGATCATGCCTCCTTATCTTCCCCGATTCTCCATCCTTTGATCCATATAGATTCCCCTCAAGGGAAGGACGATACTCATACACCTCCTCATTACCCCTACAAAAAATTACCTTCTTAACCCCATTGGTGAACAATGCACTACCATCCTTCTCATCAAGGATTACTCCTGATTCATTGATAAATGGTTTCCCAAGAACAAGGTTGGTTAATGTTCGATTGGTGAGAGGGTCCACGTCATCGACCACAGTGAGGTCAATATTGTAAACGAGTTCTCCAATCATAATTGATAAATTTTTTATTACCCTTGCATCATTGACACTCTTGCACACAAGCGTTCTGGGAAGGCTTCGTGGTATAGGGAAAGGGGGATTATGTTGACTGGGAAGCTAGGATCTATATGACTATCGGTTAAGATCTTTTCCTTAATGGTGCAGGAGATCTTGAAAACTTTAGGGTTGCTTTCATCAGTCCTATCGCTACTCCTACTAGTAACATCCTCCATTTTCTCTCGGGTTCCTCTATAATAGATTTACCCAAAATGGCTGGATTTCTCGTATGCTCTTCCGATCTCTCTTTCCCTTCATCCGATTTGTTAGATTCTTGCGCAGCGCACTGCTCGGATGAGTTGGTAGGACTTCTGGCCAAATCGTGGTCCACCCTTGAGGTCTCATCTTTAGCTGTATGACCAATGTTCTTAGTTTGTTGTTGGTTCAGGTTAGGGGTAGAAGCAGATACCGTGGTGATGGTATTCACGAAATGGATTGGTCCTAGGGGGTTGACAGGTTCTTTTTCTTTTGGTGATAGATGTTTGAATTGTAACACCCCCAAAATACCGCAGCGAAAGACTGTGTCATAGGGGTGCTACTTCATAATACAAAGTACAAGTTATAGAAAACGAACTCTAAATGAGACGTTTTGAAAAGTTACCATTCGATTAATGAATTCAAAGTTACAAACATGAGATTCCAAAGTATGATACATAAATGTATACAAAATGTTTTGAATGATAAATGATAAAAGCGTAAGTCTTCAGAATATGCAGCTTGACTCTAAGTCCCACGCACTAGCTATCGCCTTACTAACCTGAGATAAACATGCTAAAGTGTCAACACAATGGTTGGTGAGTTCATAGAGTTTGTCTTAAAACAATTGAAAAGCCTTAAAAGAATGTTCACACAGCAAAGGCATCGTGAATCCACTCAGTTACAAGTCCCGCCATAAGAGACTTGTAACCTGTGTGTTCACAACCCACTGCTACAATATATAGTATGATAAAGACATGTATAAGTTCATCAAGACAATTAAGCAATTAGTAGTGAGTCTCTACTTCATCTCCGAAGACCTCACTTTTATGATGTATCCAACATTCGCAAATGTTAGGATGTATCAAAGACAACTGGGAGTCAATTCCCAAAGACAACTGGGAGCCACTTCCCAAAGACAACTGGGAGTCAATTCCCAAAGACAACTACTAGTCAATAAATAGAATAACGCAATTAAGTATAACGCAGTCATGTATGTAAGCAATCAAGTATAACACAGTCAAGTATAGACGTTTTGAGTATTTGTACAAGTAAACAAGTAGTTGAGCATGTGTCTCCCCCAAAAGTTAAAACAAGTACGAAAAGAGTAGGGGCTATGACTCACCTTAAGTCTATGTAATGAGAAATGAAAGTCGAATCGCGAAAGTCTCTAAGAGCAGCCTATAATAGAACGTTGCGACTTAGGTTTGGAGTAACGTCTAAGAACACGAAGAATTGCCTATATATATCTTGCATAATGTTCATGATGTAGTACTTTAGTATAATGTGTAAGTCTTTGAATATAAGTGGTCTATGAAACATGTATAGTTTGTACATCTCTTACTACCGTTCGGGCCGACATAATTCAGAAGTCATGGAGTAAACGTTCGAGGAGCCAGGACACTTTAACTCGTAAATCCACAACTCGTCTCGACGGCTTACTCAATGAACTCCTCACATGAGGCTCCCTACTATTGTAGTATTTGATAACATATATATATATATATATATATATATATATATATATATATATATATATATAAGCTTTTTGATCTTTAATAGTTATATGGTCTTTAGCCGTGGCTTTGCCGTGACCTTGGTCATTGTTACCATGATCTTGAGACTCAACCTTGGCTTTAGCCATGGTTGTGGTCTCGGCTTTAGGTCATTAGACCTCTTGGTCTCATCTAATTATAATGATTATATAGTAACTTTGGTCTAAAAATGGACTGTTAAGAATTTGAAGAAATTTATCACTCAGAAAGCGTTTTCAGGTCTCGAGCTTCTTTGTCCTGAACGAAAACGTCGTTCCGGACAACTTTCGTGTTTTAACTTTTTGATGAATCGGACCAGAAGTGGGACTTTCAAAATCATAATTTGATCAGAATGCAATTTAGGTAGTTTTGCCGTTTTGGTTTCGCTAACTTCAAACGGTCATAACTTTTGACTCGTATACTCGTTTTGGGTGATTCAAATTGCTATGTTTTCCTTGTTAAGTCCTCTTTAACAGTAAGTAAGTGTCAAATATCAAAGTTATACTATTGTGGTCGTGGTTTTCCATAAAAATCACTAGTTTGCTTGTTTGCTTGTCATAAGTTAATATATGTATACCAATACTTGTTTTATCCATTTTTAAACATCATGAACACAATACAAAGACCATATATAGCATGAAAGAAACATAATAAGCATGAAATGATATTGAGCAAGAAAGTGTATAAGGGTTTGCTTACAACTTTTGGCTTTCTAAAGAAAGGAAGTCAAGTTTAGAACTAGGACACTAAACCTAAGCTTGTAAACCCATCACCATAACTCTTGTAACCCTTGCTAGCCTTGATCTAACCCTTGATAAAACCCATTAACTTCAGCCCCTAATCACCTTGTGTAGCTCCTAATTCAACCATGGAATCACCAAACAAACTTAAGAACTAGGTAGAGAATACTAAGACCTTGAACTTTGTAGTGTAACTTGTAGTTTGAAGATCAAAGGATCATGGAGCTAGGGATTGTGTTGTGGCGTTTTATTTATGAAGAAATGATGGAATGAGCTCTCTATTTATAGCATGAAGAGGAGGTTAGGAAGCTTACTAGGAAACTACACAAACTTGGTGACCAAGGTTAACTTGGAGCCAAAGTTGTAATTAAGTAAAGAATCAATGGTCAAAATTTAACCACAAGTGTGAACCCCCCCCCTAGTGGCGGTTTGAATGAGGATAAGGTGACTAGATGATGACTCTTGGTCTTTGGATGATAATATCCTAAGTATGTAGCTAGTTTTGGACCCGTAAATTGCTAACCGTAAGTTTTTAGGCCACGAAACGTAAAACCGGGTATCCTAAAAATATGAAACTTATAAATATGGTTAAACATGTCAATATAGTCCATAATAAAATATAAAATGAGTGGTAGGTTCTATCGGGTGCGAAAACCCTGCTAAAAACTGGAAACACGGGTCTAAAACGCGCAATTCGCGTAAAACGCTGAACTGAAAAACGTAAAATTCCGAAACTTTTGGAATTGTCCTAAAATGAGAGAAAATCATATTTCTATTGTTTATAATGTTTTATGGACATATCGGGATGCTAGAAGGACGTTTAAACCTAAAAGTAAATCTCGGACACGGCTTTGTGATTTTTGCAGAAATGATCCGACGAGCGTCAAACTCTCGGATTATCGTTAAAATAGTTTAACTTACGAGAATATGAAATAAAAATTTCTGAGATGAATAGTGAAAAGTGAATAGTAAAAAGTGAATAGTAAAAGTGAATAGTAAAAAGTGAATAGTGAAATTTTCGGGAATAAAAGTTAACCTGAAATTGCGAATTGTTACAGTCTCTACCCCTTAAGGTGAACTTCGTCCCGAAGTTCAGTTGATGTTAACTACTTACGGTGTGTCTAAAAGAATTCGGAATTTCCAATATAGTGGTGTTCACTTTGATTTGTCTAAGGTTCTGGTTAAGGAGTTGTATCGGCTACAATTAAGCCTACTTATTTATAACACATTACTTACATAAAGAAGCGTCCAAATTTATGTAAGTAAGGTCTCATAAACTTATGGTTCGGTGATTTATAATTTCTTTATTTAACTAAAGAGGCGTCCCAATCCATTTAAATAAGGAGATTCTAAATCATCATACTTAAGAATTTCCGACACAAAATCCGCCTTCTGAGGCCGATAGTAAGATAATCAAGCTATCAAATCCCTAAAACTAAGCAATAATATTATTTAACTCAAATCTTGTGTCTAATCAAACAAGAACTGTCACAAGATCAAGTTAACTAATTAGTTATTACTGAGCTCCATGTTTTTAATGACTCAACTAATCTCTGGGGCTCCTTATAATACTAGAGTCACATCATCTAACAGCGTGGAACTAAGCAAACGTCTAACCAAAAAGCACATGTGTATGTATTGTGTGTAAGGCAAATAAAGAGGAAGGTCCCAACGTATATAGCAGTTATAGTCTAGGCACTAAATGCAACCTAGTTCTCTATAACCAAGGCTCTGGTACCAATCTGTAACACCCCCAAAATACCGCAGCGGAAGACTGTGTCATAGGGGTGCTACTTCATAATACAAAGTACAAGTTATAGAAAACGAACTCTAAATGAGACGTTTTGAAAAGTTACCATTCGATTAATGAATTCAAAGTTACAAACATGATATTCCAAAGTATGATACATAAATGTATACAAAATGTTTTGAATGATAAATGATAAAAGCGTAAGTCTTCAGAATATGCAGCTTGACTCTAAGTCCCACGTACTAGCTATCGCCTTACTAACCTGAGATAAACATGCTAAAGTGTCAACACAATGGTTGGTGAGTTCATAGAGTTTGTCTTAAAATAATTGAAAAGCCTTAAAAGAATGTTCACACAGCAAAGGCATCGTGAATCCACTCAGTTACAAGTCCCGCCATAAGAGACTTGTAACCTGTGTGTTCACAACCCACTGCTACAATATATAGTATGATAAAGACATGTATAAGTTCATCAAGACAATTAAGCAATTAGTAGTGAGTCTCTACTTCATCTCCGAAGACCTCACTTTTATGATGTATCCAACATTCGCAAATGTTAGGATGTATCAAAGACAACTGGGAGTCAATTCCCAAAGACAACTGGGAGCCACTTCCCAAAGACAACTGGGAGTCAATTCCCAAAGACAACTACTAGTCAATAAATAGAATAACGCAATTAAGTATAACGCAGTCATGTATGTAAGCAATCAAGTATAACACAGTCAAGTATAGACATTTTGAGTATTTGTACAAG
Organism: Artemisia argyi; assembly: GCA_030686995.1. Lineage (NCBI taxonomy): Eukaryota > Viridiplantae > Streptophyta > Magnoliopsida > Asterales > Asteraceae > Artemisia > Artemisia argyi. Next base: position 44,122,190 of record CM060696.1, read on the forward strand.
TAAACAAGTAGTTGAGCATGTGTCTCCCCCAAAAGTTAAAACAAGTACGAAAAGAGTAGGGGCTATGACTCACCTTAAGTCTATGTAATGAGAAATGAAAGTCGAATCGCGAAAGTCTCTAAGAGCAGCCTATAATAGAACATTGCGACTTAGGTTTGGAGTAACGTCTAAGAACACGAAGAATTGCCTATATATATCTTGCATAATGTTCATGATGTAGTACTTTAGTATAATGTGTAAGTCTTTGAATATAAGTGGTCTATGAAACATGTATAGTTTGTACATCTCTTACTACCGTTCGGGCCGACATAATTCAGAAGTCATGGAGTAAACGTTCGAGGAGCCAGGACACTTTAACTCGTAAATCCACAACTCGTCTCGACGGCTTACTCAATGAACTCCTCACATGAGGCTCCCTACTATTGTAGTATTTGATAACATATATATATATATATATATATATATATATATATATATATATATATATAAGCTTTTTGATCTTTAATAGTTATATGGTCTTTAGCCGTGGCTTTGCCGTGACCTTGGTCATTGTTACCATGATCTTGAGACTCAACCTTGGCTTTAGCCATGGTTGTGGTCTCGGCTTTAGGTCATTAGACCTCTTGGTCTCATCTAATTATAATGATTATATAGTAACTTTGGTCTAAAAATGGACTGTTAAGAATTTGAAGAAATTTATCACTCAGAAAGCGTTTTCAGGTCTCGAGCTTCTTTGTCCTGAACGAAAACGTCGTTCCGGACAACTTTCGTGTTTTAACTTTTTGATGAATCGGACCAGAAGTGGGACTTTCAAAATCATAATTTGATCAGAATGCAATTTAGGTAGTTTTGCCGTTTTGGTTTCGCTAACTTCAAACGGTCATAACTTTTGACTCGTATACTCGTTTTGGGTGATTCAAATTGCTATGTTTTCCTTGTTAAGTCCTCTTTAACAGTAAGTAAGTGTCAAATATCAAAGTTATACTATTGTGGTCGTGGTTTTCCAAAAAAATCACTAGTTTGCTTGTTTGCTTGTCATAAGTTAATATATGTATACCAATACTTGTTTTATCCATTTTTAAACATCATGAACACAATACAAAGACCATATATAGCATGAAAGAAACATAATAAGCATGAAATGATATTGAGCAAGAAAGTGTATAAGGGTTTGCTTACAACTTTTGGCTTTCTAAAGAAAGGAAGTCAAGTTTAGAACTAGGACACTAAACCTAAGCTTGTAAACCCTTCACCATAACTCTTGTAACCCTTGCTAGCCTTGATCTAACCCTTGATAAAACCCATTAACTTCAGCCCCTAATCACCTTGTGTAGCTCCTAATTCAACCATGGAATCACCAAACAAACTTAAGAACTAGGTAGAGAATACTAAGACCTTGAACTTTGTAGTGTAACTTGTAGTTTGAAGATCAAAGGATCATGGAGCTAGGGATTGTGTTGTGGCGTTTTATTTATGAAGAAATGATGGAATGAGCTCTCTATTTATAGCATGAAGAGGAGGTTAGGAAGCTTACTAGGAAACTACACAAACTTGGTGACCAAGGTTAACTTGGAGCCAAAGTTGTAATTAAGTAAAGAATCAATGGTCAAAATTTAACCACAAGTGTGAACCCCCCCCCCCTAGTGGCGGTTTGAATGAGGATAAGGTGACTAGATGATGACTCTTGGTCTTTGGATGATAATATCCTAAGTATGTAGCTAGTTTTGGACCCGTAAATTGCTAACCGTAAGTTTTTAGGCCACGAAACGTAAAACCGGGTATCCTAAAAATATGAAACTTATAAATATGGTTAAACATGTCAATATAGTCCATAATAAAATATAAAATGAGTGGTAGGTTCTATCGGGTGCGAAAACCCTGCTAAAAACTGGAAACACGGGTCTAAAACGCGCAATTCGCGTAAAACGCTGAACTGAAAAACGTAAAATTCCGAAACTTTTGGAATTGTCCTAAAATGAGAGAAAATCATATTTCTATTGTTTATAATGTTTTATGGACATATCGGGATGCTAGAAGGACGTTTAAACCTAAAAGTAAATCTCGGACACGGCTTTGTGATTTTTGCAGAAATGATCCGACGAGCGACAAACTCTCGGATTATCGTTAAAATAGTTTAACTTACGAGAATATGAAATAAAAATTTCTGAGATGAATAGTGAAAAGTGAATAGTAAAAAGTGAATAGTAAAAGTGAATAGTAAAAAGTGAATAGTGAAATTTTCGGGAATAAAAGTTAACCTGAAATTGCGAATTGTTACATGAATAGCTTACTAGGACTTTTTATTTTCACAGGAGAGGTTGGCGGACTAATGATGGTAACAGATTTGACCTCATCAATGTGAATAGGTTTATTAACAGCGTGCTCTTTGATAGCAGTTAACAGATTACAAATCTTGTTATTCATATCGGCCTGCTGTTGTCTAAATTTAGCCTCGAGCGTAGAGAGCTGTAATTCTTGAGATAGAATGAATTTTCGCAAGGCATCTTCACAGCTTTGCCTAGGAGTGCTTTGTGATGGAAAATGCTCAGACCAATTGAGTGGTGAAGAGTCATTGAATGATACGCTCCGCGTTTGGTACCCTCTGAAATTAGGTTTATCCTTCCATGCCTCATAGGTCTCGTCAGAAGTTCGAGGGCCTCGACCAATGTGTGACGATGTGAATTCGTTATAAGCACATTTTGGAAGCTCCATGCAGTTATGAGTCTCGTGAGGGCCATTACACAATTTACATGTAGAAGCGATTCTGCTTACTTGGCTTGAAGGCTTTCAAGCTTCGTAAGATTTCATGAGAGACTTGACTCGACCTTCAAGTTCCATGATCCTACGGTCGGGGGTGCTAGAGTTGTTCGAAGGCAAAGATATTGCCTTGACCGTTTTGTTCAAATCACGGGGATCATTCCAACTTTCGTTGTCATAAAGAGCAAGATCTTCTATGATTTCCCATGATTGTTCCGTACTTAGATCACGTAGCTTACCACCGGCCGATTGGTCAATGGCTCGCCTTGTGGAGAGATCGATATGGTCATAGAAGATTTGGACTTGGAGCCAAAGATCTATGCCATGATGAGGGACTTTTTGGAGTAAGTCCTTGAAACGAGTCCATGCTTCATAAAGAGATTCATTTTGACGTTGTTGAAACATCAAGATGTCATTTCTATGCTTAGTAGTTCTCCCCGGTGGGAAAAATTGAGCAAGGAAACGAGTGGTGAGATCATCCCATGTGGTGATGGATCCCGCGGGTAAACGCTCAAGCCATTGACTAGCTTGATCACGTAGAGAGAATTGGAATAGGCGTAAACGGGTTGTCTCTCTAGTTGCAACATCTAGGTCTATGGAATCTACAATTTTAAGGAAGTCCTTGAGATGTTGATTTGGATCTTCGGAACGAAGTCCATGGAGTGCACATCCGCTTTGCACCAACCGGATGGTGTCGGATCGCAAGGGGGTCACATTGGCTTCGGTGAGCTCAATGGTGTTTCGGTAACCTTGGTGGCTAGGTCGGGAATACTCTCCTAAGGTTCGGGGCCTAAGAGGTTCTAGTGGTGGGTTTTGTTGTGGTGGGATGACAGGTTCAAAGATGTTCTCATCGTCCATGATGTCGGATGGTGAAAAGTTACGAACAAAAACACAAAGAAATAAGATAGACTAAAGAAAACCTAAAAATAAAAATAAAATCTTACTAGAAAGGAATCTAGCAAGTAGACCTAATAAAAAGATATTCTAACCTAGACAATAACTATTCCCCGGCAGCGGCGCCAAAAACTTGATGCGTAGGGATTGCACCAGGCTTTACCTCTCAAGGGATCTTGAGAAACTTACAACCCCCACCAGGCAGTGTACCTGATCGATGTAGTATAGTATAATGACAAGTACCGTGGTATTGATCGTTCAGCTAGGAATAGTGTCGCTAGGATTAGAAAACCTAATACTAGATCTAGAGATGAGAGATGATTCTTTTTGTATTTTTTTATATTTTTTTGAAAGCAAATTAAAATCTCGGGTTTGAATGATTTGGGCGGAATTAGTTGCTAGTCAACTAACCCAATACTAAAGATGCAATCAAAATAAAATACTAAAAATGAAAATAAACTATATTAAACTAAGGTTGTGAGCAATATGTGGGAAAGATGTGTTTACTTAGATTTCACTACTCCCTAGATATCTTTTACACGTTAATTACTTGTTATAGTTGTGTGGATGACGGATTGTATTCCTTAATACCATTCATGGGGTGGCGTACTTACTTCCCCAATCCTATGAGTGCCTACTTCACTCCTATGTCGAGCCTGCAAGAAGCTCCTAACATGGGATCATTAGAATTTACTCATGCATTAAATACAACCAATAAAACCTAGTACACATCGGTTCATGTTTCCTAAGACGTTAAAGCATGTTACCAAATAGAGATCTGCCAGTTTTCTTAAGCCTAACGTGGAAATCATTCATCCAATACAACCATAAACAAGTAATCAACACATAATCAACATCTAGGTTTCATTAGATCTAAGCAAACACAAGATAAATCTAGCCTAGCATGTTGAAATCAAGACAAGCACAAGATATAGACAACCAACACATAGATATACTGATTGAATTAAGAGAAGACTGATCTCAATAGCACATGTAAGAATTCAAGGGTTGCAAACCCTTGAAAAGCTGTAAAATTCGTACACGGTTCGGCTATAGGGTTTCTCCACACCAGTTCCTTTTTATGAATGAAAATTAGAAAACTATATATAGATTTTTGGAGGTGATGACGTCAAGAACAAATGTCTGACGCTGTCATCTCGCCGCCAAATAAATCATCGGACTGCCTAGATCTACATCTGACGCCGTCATGTAGTCACCTTTTGCAGGCCGTCACACAATTAACTCTTTACGCTCTACTTGTGACGCCTTCATATTTGTACTGGGTCATCATGGTTTTTATTCTTGACGCCGTCAGGATTGCCTTCTTGACACCGTCATACACTGTTCCCATCATGGAAAATTAAGTCTTTGGCATTTTCTTCACTTTTATGCTCCAAAAATGTCCGAATTGCTTCCTTTTCCAGATTTCACTCCCAAAGTACCTAAAATCACAAAAGGAACGATTTAGGGTAATATTTGATCAAATAAATTCAATTCCGGGCTTAAATGACCCCCTAAAAGTGGTTCATTTTTCGCCTCATCATTCACCTTCCTTATAACGGTGAAACTTTGGTTGTTCGTGGAGAGCGAAGTGGAACTAGACTCAGTATTATATCATGCATTAAAACCGAGAAGTACATAAAGAAGGGTTGTTATGCATTCTTGGCTCACATCACGGAAAAGAAGTCCGATGAGAAACGACTTGAAGATGTGCCAATTGTTAAGGAATTTCCAAAAGTTTTTCCAGAAGAATTGCCAGGTCTTCCGCCTACACGCCAAGTTGAGTTTCAAATCGAATTAGTGCCAGGAGCCGCACCAATTGCGCGAGCACCGTATCGACTTGCACCTTCTGAGATGCAAGAATTGTCGAACCAACTACAAGAACTTTTGGACAAAGGATTCATTAGACCGAGTTCCTCGCCTTGGGGAGCACCGGTTTTGTTTGTGAAGAAGAAGGATGGATCTTTCAGAATGCACATCGACTATCGTGAGCTGAACAAGTTAACGGTGAAGAATTGTTATCCACTCCCCAGGATCGACGACTTGTTCAATCAGTTACAAGGTTCCTGTTTTTATTCCAAGATTTATTTAAGATCCGGTTACCATCAACTTAGAGTTTGGGAAGAGGATATCTTGAAGACGGAATTTAGAACATGTTATGGTCATTATGAGTTTCAAGTAATGCCTTTCGGATTAACCAACGCACCTGCGGTATTCATGGACCTCATGAACAGAGTGTGCCTTGGTTCTTGACAATGTATTTTATGTATTTATTAACAAGGAAACGAGTGTGCCTAGGTCTTATTAATGTTTGGTAAGTTTTAATCTTTGGTTTAGGAACGTATTAATGTTCATACCCCAGTTAGGTAGTATTCTGCCTTGGTTCTTGACAATGTATTTTATGTATTTATTAACAAGGAAACGAAAAATGTTTTTGGGTTTTTATATTTTATATATATATGCAAAGAAAAAGGAAAATACTTTTGTGTTTTATATTTTATAATAGCGAAAACTTGTTGACGAAGGATCTACAAGTCACTTATCGTTAAAACCTTAACAACATTGTCGCAACACAACCTCCCCGGCAGCCGCGCCAAAATTGATACGTCGTTTTCGTGTAAACGAATATCAAAAATTAATACAAAGTATGCGTGGAATTGACTAGTCAACCATTGTGAAAAGGCCGACGTGCAAAACACATGAATACTATATATATATATATATATATATATATATATATATATATATATATATATATATATATATATATATATATATATATATATATATATATATATATATATATATATATATATATATATATATATATATATATATATGTGTGTGTGTGTGTGTGTGTGTGTGTGTGATACCGGGCAAGTAATCACCTGGGTTGTGTCCCAACGAGGTGTGAATGGAAAATGTCGGTTAAGGTCTGAGATTAAAGTGCTTGTAAGGATTGGGTATGAGAATTGGTTTGTGAATCAGAAACGTAAAGCAACAAATTAAAAAACGTATAAGAAACTAAAAAACAAGCGATTTAATTAAAGACAATATAAGTGCGCGAAAGAAAAAAAAAATGAATACTAAACAAGACTAGATCTAAGGGCATAAAAATAATTTCCTACGTACTAAATGACAAAAGAAGATTTTTAAGGAAAAGAAAAATAAATTATAAGATTTAAATTTTAATTATTATAATTTAATAAACTCTATCACTAATCAAATTCAAGGAACTATAAGCTAACAAACATGAGTACATGAGCCAAGATAAAGGCGACAATTGCTCAGTCCCGATCACAAGCAGCTAATAACAAGCTTCAAATTTACAACAACAAGCAAAGAATCAAATAGAAACACAATATAAGGGGGCTTGATTCCTACTGAGCTAGCAGCAAAAACAATCATACTAAGGAGGACTTGAGGGCGCAAATAAGCACATTTGATGAGATAAACAGGTCCAACAATGAACATATCTGACAAATTAATACTAAAGACTATTCAAAAATGACAAGAATCCCAACAAAAGCTAGGACCATAAACAAGTTATGAGTTTACACCTAAAGTGATATCAATGAACTTAGTAAATATCACATCGAACTTTAAGCTACAGAAGCAGAATCCAAAGCAAACAAAACTACACCATCTCAAGCCAACCTAAACAAGCTGATAACTACAGTTAAACATGCTGATGTAAAGCTAGAGCAAAAACCAAACTGCTAGCAAGGGATTAAACACTATCTACTTATATACTGGTACACAACCAGGTCCAACTTTTAAAGAAAAAGGCCTAACGGAGAGATTTGAAGGACAAACTAAACACAGCCAATGAACAAGATATTGCAAACAAAGCATAGTTCAAATAAATTAGTACCCAAATCAACAAGAATTACGCAAAGATAAACTCAAAGATTGCACCATTTGTTACAAGAAAATCAGGCAACTAGGTTACTTTAGGCTTCATTTTAAGCACTTAATTAATTATCCTGGAGCGTAAAAGTTAAAAATGTTTAGAAACTAGCAACCATAAATCACAGAAAAAAAAAACAACTTTAAGAAATTTTGATTAAGCAAATAACCTGGAAATAAAAGGCTCAGCTGAGACGGAATGATCAGTGTTATACAGATGTAAATATGGGTCAATATGGTATACTACTTAAACGCTATAACTCAAAACTTAAACATGCTATCACTAAACTAAGTTGGGCAAACAAATACCCCGAGAATATCAAAATCTTACTCGTTTAAATAAAGGCGGTGTAAATAGATTTTAACACAAAAATTTTGGAAAGGTGATATGCCAACTGAGATACTAATTAAAAATGCTAATGCCAATCTCCAAACAAGTAATATAACTGAACTAGAGCTGAATCGAGTTTGCTTAAGGGAAAAGAAAAGGCCAGAACCATGAGAATGGTCATAGCCCAAAAACCGCTTTACAACTTGTTTTAGTATATTTATAAAACTAATGGTTGAGTTAAGCTAAGAATCTAATAAATAAGCTGGTAATAGGCTACAATAAACATGAACAAACAGAATGATTAACCTTCAACTACTAAAACAAGCTAGCATAAAATATGTAAAATTAAACTAGATCATGTAAATTCGAAAAAAACCTGTAATACCTAGCTGAACAAGGGATGAATAGGAACCACTACAAGCTCTTCTTCTTTTCTTTTCTTCTAAATTGTTGAGAGCTTATTAGAACTTATGAAAACATCATACATAACAGTTGAGAGTAAACAAGAATTTGATGAAAACCTTAAATTTTTATTAAATCCAAACGGAGGGGTTACAAAACTTGAATTAACAACTAAAAAGCTTGAACTTTAAAACTAATTATCAGATTAATATTAGAAACTACAAGTTAAAGCATACTTAGAGATATATAAATAAAAGCATAAAACTACATAAAACTAACTGCCTCACAAGGCTCCCATATGTCTCATATATATACTAAAAATATGACTACGGGTCTTCATAGCTTGTTCTTGTTTTGTGAGGAAAAACACTTGGTGATGGTTTTGTGTTTCTTGGGAGCAAATCCCATCCATTGAATTGTCCTTAGAGTGTTCTCAGCCCTAGATTGGAATTCTTGGCGCCAAAAGGGTGAGGATTGCCAGCTTGGCTATGAGTTGTGGGAACAATATGGAGGCTGGAGCAGGTGTGTTGGTGTGAGGAGAGGAGACAAGGTATTAGGGGGATGTGGGATATGTTGGATTTGTTTGGGAGGATGTGGAGGATTTGTATGGTTCATGATTGTTTGGGAGAAGGTGAATGAGATGGAGGTTGGGTTTTATTAAAACAGGTGTGGTGTGGAACTGGGCTATGGTTTGGATTGGGCAAGGGCTTATGATATGGGTCGGATTGGACTTGTTAGGGTTTTTGGTTTTTTATTAAGTTTAATATCACAGAACACTCCCAATACATCCCGGGGTTAACTCGACTCCGTCCTTAATATCACAGTTGCTCACTTGCTACCGAGTCGCTCAAAAATGCCTGTTTTCGCTCCATTTTTACTCCTTTGTACCTGAAACACATCAAAACACAAACCAAGGATATCCGTATTGTATTTGGCCTGTTTTCAGTATTTTTACGTATTAAAGTCGGCATAAAATGATGAGTATTTGCATACTCATCAAACAGCTTCTTATTTGCATAGGCAGATGGTAAGTTAATCACGGTTCGAAAGTTCTGTTGGATCAAAGTCAGTAGGAACGACTTTGATGATCCTTTTAATAAATGGGATCCATAGGCCCGCACATGGACTTCATAATGGAAATTGTTATAGCATCAACAAATAGCCATGGTCTGATTACAAACAGCTTTTACAAGCTAGAGCCGATGTTTCTAGACTATCTAAAACGTGAGGCTAAGCCTAAAGCTTGCAACACCCCTATATTACCTTAATACGTTATGTGTGTATGGACAGTGTTCTTATATATACAGTTGTTGTTTACCGAAGACAATATATAAAGTCAATGGTGCTTCTCTTATGGGGTTGTTATCTGATCTCCAATCTTTTCGTGCCTAATTTTTTTCATTGCATTGCAGATAGGAGTTGCTCAGCCTCTATCAAAGATTCCTTTTGAATTTCCAGATGTCCACACTGGTACAAATATGTTTCAATCAAATTATGGCAGTTGACATCTATCTTTAGTCTCTTTAACTATTTTTCTTTATCTCTCTGTAAAAATTGAAGGGTGTCATCATAAATCTAGAAGCTACTATAACCCTCGAAGGGAAAGTAAGAAGGTGTTTGGTACTAAAATATTTTACATTTTCTTTATGTGAACATATAGCTCATGTATGTTTTATCTTGGTTGGCCTTTTTACATTTTCTTTGTGTGAATATATAGTTCTGATCATCATAAATCCAGAAGCTACTATAACCCTCGAAGGGAAGGTAAGAAGGTGTTTTGTACTAAAATATTTTACATTCTCTTTATGTGAACATATAGCTCATGTATGTTTTATCTTTATGGTTGGCCTTTTTACATTTTCTTTATGTGAATATATAGTTCTGATAGTAAGTTTGTGTGGTACTATGAGAAAGAAGAAAAAAAAGAGTTTAATGCTCAAGTCAGGGAATGTATAGTTCTGTTAGTGAAAAAGCAAAAGGAAACGTTTATGTGGTACTATGAGAAAGAAGAAAAAAAAAGAGTTTACTGCTCATGTGAGGGAGTGTGTAGATCTCAGCTCTTAGGTTGAAAAGTGTTGTGTAGAGATGACAAAATAGATGAGTAGGGTAACAGGTCAAATCGGGTTGAATTGGGTAATCCTAAGTATGGGTAGGAACATGTCGGGGTGGGTTATTTAATGAGTGTCTTCCTACTGTTACTGCTGATATGTTTGGCCAACCTGCTGTGCCATTACCTAATTAGGTAACAGTTGCAAACGCGTCATGCACGCTGTTGCATCTCATCTTCTTGAAAGTGTATCTCTTAAGTTAGATGTTGTTAACCTTCACAATGTTTGTCATTGATTCGTTTGAAAAACTGATGAGTGTGTAAATACTCATCATTTCTGTTACATATAAGCTGTAAAAACATATGAAAACACACAGGAATGCCTTAAAATACATAAAATTATCCCTGGGTTGTGTTTTTATGCATAAGGATTGAAAACTGATGAAAAACAAAACATTTCACATAATTTACAGTTTCAGTCCCTGAACTTTGGAAAATTGGCAAAACTAGTCCCTGGTAAATCAAAACTTGTACAAATGTCATAAAAGGTCCTTGGAATTCATAAGTTGTCAAGAAAAGTCCTTTAAAGTTTAAAAATGGCAAAATGACAACTTTGGTCCCTCAACTTTTGAAAAGTGTCAAATTTAGTCCCTGGGTGTTTAAAAATGGAAAATTATCAAACTACACCCTTGTACTATTCATATTTGACATAATTGGTCCTTATGAGAAAAGTTTTGAGAAATAACAAGTTTGGTCCTTCAAGTTTCAGAAAATGACATAAATGGTCCTCGGTTTTGTAAATTGGAAAAATATTCAAATATGGTCCTTGTACTAATGATTACTTGCAGGTTTAGTCCTTTTTAGGAGTTTGGGAAAGTTACAAATCAGGCCCCTCATCAATTCAGAAATTACAAATTGGACCTTATGCTTTTAATAAATTCCAAACGGACCCTTTGTATTATTAAATCCAACTCCAAATCCACTCCCTTCCTAAACCCAGTTACAACCCCAGTCCAGTCCACCACTTGGGCCCAACTTACCAACCAGCCCACCCCACCCCTTTGTTAAATAAATAAAACAGACAAACAAAACCCACCCCCGTTTTTCCTCTTCACCTTCCACCTCTCACCCACACCTGTTACTCCACCTCAACCTCCAGCTCACACCCTCATCATCACATTCACTCTCCACCATCTCCTTCACCCCTACCACGCTACAATAAATGCACTTCACACCCAACTCACACCCAAAACCACCACTGTTCACATACTACCCACAGTATTGAACCAATACCACTCAACTTAGTCCAAAACTTCACCAAACATGTCCCCTACTCCTCCATATACTCCCAAGACACATTAATTGTGATAGAATGCCTCAGTACCAGGTGGAGAGATTTGGCGCCAAAATGAGTTCAAACGGTCAAGATTAATTTGACTCTTTCAATGGACAAGATGAAGTGGGATGAGATATTTCATCAAGTTGGAAGATTTTTGGTGATAAATACAGGGGAAGACAGAGGAAAAACATATATAATTTGTAATCTTAGTTTATGATCACTGTAGCCTAATTAAAATAGTTATTACACTAGTGTAATCTTTAAATTCAGTTGTTGTTTGTGTTATTACCTTTGCTAAAGTGTAATAAACAGCTTTGAGTTCTTGTATCAATCTATCTTCCAGTTTTCAATAAATTTCAATTTCGTACCAATTTCATATCAAGTCATTTAAATTCTGTTTGATGAATGTTGTTTAAAGGACTCCAACAAACACTATGTAGTTCACAGTAAGCTATATAAGCTTTTGGATTCAGATAATCAGCAATAATCATTTAAAAAAGAAAATACAAAAAGAAATCAAGTAAATTAGGAAATTAAAATAGAAGTTACTGTAGAAGAAGCAAGGAGCAAGTGCTATCTTGGATTGCCTTGGTTTAGAGCTTTGTGGAAAGCATTAGGATTGGTACTCAGTTCTTGGTTCTCAGTTGTGCCTTGGATTCAAGTTGTAAGTTCATCTCTTGATTTTTGGCATAACATGTTCTTGTTCTTATCTTAGTATAATTTCTCTTGATTCATGCTTAGTTGATGTTTATTAGTGATATTATAACTTTAAATCAGTAGGTTGTTAGTTGAAAATCATAATTGCTAGTTGTTAGTGTTAGACAGTCAAAATAAGTAAAGTAGTGATTCATAGTAATAGTTGTTAAATCTGTGTTAATTGTGTCTATCTGATCTTATTTTATCATAATCAAGTGTTAGGAGTCAATTACATGGTTTAAATCAGTGTAATACAACACTAATCATAGAAAACAACCTTGCTATAGGGTGTTTGGATCAAGCTGTTTCACTTGGTGTATGCCTGTTATTGTGATTAATACTTGTTTCTGCATGTTAGATTAGGTTTATATAGTCTATAACTGTCATAATAATTAGGTCTCAGTAGTTAAAAAGTCAAAAGTAGCTTTAATCTAATTTATCTGTTAACTGTGTAGTGTAATCAGTCCCAAATTCACCATATTAGCTTAAAAGTTGATACTCTAGCTTAATTTAGCTTCATCATAGCTTAACTTAACATATTTAGTGAGTAAATCTAGATCAAAGCTCAGAAAAGTCAAACTTAGAGTCAATATTAAAAAGTCAAATTGCAGCCTAACTAATTTTTGAATAAACTTTGGAATTTTGGTGTGTGATTGTTATTTGAAATTAGGATCTGAGCTTGTAGGTTTTAAATATCTTGTTGCTGATCTCTTTGTTACCATTTTTCATAATTTTTATACTAGCTTATTAAGAGCTTAAGTTGTGCTTAGTTTTTGGTAATTCTTCACAAGCCTCCCCTGTGCACAGTCCTACCACTTAACTTTAGAAGCTTGCATAAGCTTCATTAGTGCTTGTTAGTGTGTGTATTTTGGTTGATTGTGATGCCCATGTGGCTAGTTGCTTAAACTAAGTGCTTATTCATCCTTAATTGCTTATCTGTACTGCTTATTCTTGCTTAACTTGTGCTATCAAATAACTTAACCACTGATCACTCAGTGTAGACAAGCAACATCACAAGCTCATCATAAGCTCATCACTGAGCTTTGGCTTATAATCTTTGGCTCATTTGGAAGCTAAGCAGCCCCTTAACCAACTTCAAGTTTTAAACTTTCACTCACAAGCCCTTTAACTAGGGCTGCAACCAGCTTGAAGGTTGTCCATTCACTCAGTTCACTGAGTGACTCAGTCAAACCACCAACTTCATAAGCCCTCAACAAGCTACTCAGTGGTCCCCACTGATCAAGCTTTTGCATTTTGAAATCCTTACCAGCCCATCTTCACACTTCAGCAATTAATAAGTTCTATTGAGCTTATTTCATAAGCTCAATTTGTCCATCTTGGTTGTCTGTCAAGGGTGTTTGGATCTCAGCTTTATTGGAAATACTCATAAGCTTATTACAAGCTTATTAGCTTAATCTAGTAAACCCACTTGTTCATATCTGTTAATATACCATATATATATAATAATATCTTTTTGTTTTCTTTCTTAGGCTTATTTTTAAGCTTTTACCAAGCTTACTAGCTTATTTCACTCACTCACTCAACCGAGTGAACCAGACTTGGACCCCTCACTTCCCAAGCTCATTCTGAGCTCATCAGTGGGTCCCACAACCTAAAACTTGGTTCTCCCAAACCCCCTCCTATCAGGCTTGAACCATTGACCCTTTGTTTGGTCTAGATCATAGTGGACCCCACTTGGTTTTACCTCACAAAGCTGTCCCATTTTCTATCTCAGAACCAAATAAGCAAGTGCTTATTTGTGTTTTGTGGCTTATTAAAGCTACTTATTTGGTTGAATCTTGTTTAATATTGTATAAGTAACTTATTGGAACCAGACTCTACCCTAGTGGACCCTACATAAGCTCATTTGAGCTTATTTCCTTCAAAGTCAACTTAAAAGTCAACTGTCAAGGGTAATAAGCACTCTAAGTGCTTATTCTGGGTTTCTAAGCTTATTGTTTTTGTATTAGTTTCTTATTTTAAGTATTATAATAAGTTTATAAAAGAAAAAACCAAAAAAGCCAAACTTACTTATAGTGATAGCTTCTATTTAATAGAAACTATCTATTTAATTTTCCTTTTTAGCTTATTTATAAGCACTTTTGCTATTTTATATTTTTATTAAATCTCTTATATATTAAAGTAATTTTATAAATTTTTCCAGAATTTTCTTTTGTCATCTAGTGTTATTTAGAATTATTATTAGTTTAAATAATAATTAAATAATAAATAAGATTAAATAGCATAATATATTTTTATAAAGTAATACTTATATTTTATATTTTTCCTAGCTTCTATAAGTCATAAAATAATTTTAGAAATTTTCTTGTGATTTATATTGTTCATTTACTAGTTTTTATAATTTAATTATTTTAATTAGATAATAATTAATAAATAGCATAATAATTAATAGATTAAATTAAAAATACATAAAATAAAGTTTTTATAATTTTTTAGGATTCCCATGATGGTTAATTAGATATATAAAATTTTTTATAATTATCTAAGTTAGTTTAATATTATTTGTAATTTAAAATAGTTTAATTAGTTTAAATTATTATAAATAGTTTTTAATTAATAGAAAATTTAGAAAAAGACAAAAAGATTTATTTTTATACTTTCTTCAAGTTCTATTTTAAGTTTAGAAAATATTTTTATAAATTTTTAGTTTAATTTGTAGTATTTATAATTTTTAGTTGAATTTTAATTAAATAGTTAAATAGTTTTTAATTAAATAATTAATAATAAATAGAGTGAAAAATATAATTTTAATTTTAAAATAAGTTTTATAATATTTTAGATTTTTAGAAATTTTAATTTTCTAGACTTATTTTACATTTTCATAATTGATAGTTAATTATTAAATAATTAATAAATAGTTATTAAATAAAAAAAATAATAATTAATTAAATAGTTTTTAATTATAAAATAAATATTTTAAATTTATTTAATTTGCATTTAAGCCCCTAAGGCTTATAAAATCCTACTATAAGTAAATTTGTTTTTGTTTACGTTTAATTAATAAACGTTTACGTTTTTTAGTCCCTTTTTCACGTGTACTTATCTGATTCCACGTTTTAGTTAATTTAGCTTATTAAAGCTATTTTCTCTTATATTTCAGTAGTACAAATCACTTAAACCCTTTTCCTGTTCAATTCACCTGATCTTAAAGTCGTTTTATTTCAGATTTCACATCTCGTTGGGATCTAACGATCCGGGGAAACACTAAACTCACCGGAGTATTGGTTTAGGCTGTCTGACTTGTTGACCATAACTTGGTTAATATTATCTGACTGTTTAGAGCCAATCAAAATTTGGCGCCGCTGCCGGGGAGGTGTGCTGCGTATTACGATTTTTTGAAATATCTGTGAGTTTGCATTTTCACCCTTTGTTATATATCATCTTTTTGTTCATATTTTATTTTCTATTTGTAAATTTCCCGTCACTCTAAGTATTCTTAGAGTCGTCTCTAGTGCATGCGCACTCGTTCTTCTAGGTCCACAAGCCCTTTACGTGAGCTTGTCAGAATTCCTCGAAGACGCCGTAGACGTTCTGCCCCAACAGCCGTATCTGAGGAACGTGCTGTTTCACCAAAGAAAGTTATCATGGCGGAAGACCGTCCGATGAATGAGCTTCTCCAAGCACCCATTGAGGGTTACGGAGACGCTATTGTTGTCCCAGCCATCGTGGCTGAATACTTTGAGCTCAAAACCGGGTTACTAAATCTAGTGACTTCAAGCCAATTTTATGGTTTTGAGAGGGATGATCCCCATGCTCATATTAGATGGTTTAATAAAATCACTTCAACCATCAAATACAAGAACGTCCCTTCCGAAGCAGTTAAACTTCTTCTTTTCCCATTTTCTCTTGAAGGAGCAGCCCGGATTTGGCTGGAAAAACAACCTCCTCGTTCAATACACTCATGGGAAGATCTAGTTACCAAATTTGTAAACGAATTTTTTCCCCCGTCCAGAACGACAAGTCTTAAAAATGAAATCATCAAATTTACTCAAAGGTTTGATGAATCGTTTGGTGACGCTTGGGATCGTTTCAAAGAATTGCTTCGTCGATGTCCTCATCATGGTTTCACTGAATTAATGCAAATTGACACGTTTTATAATGGTGTGAGTCAATCTGACCAAGATTCTCTCAATGCCTCCGCGGGAGGTAATTTTTTGAGCAAAACCACAAAAGAAGCTTTAGAAATCATTGAAAATAAGTCCAAAGTCCGCACTACACGCACAAAACCATATAACTCCCAAGTGAGTGCTGGTCCTTCTACTTCATCACCCGTGAGTACTTCTAGCACCGATGCTAAGATAGATAAACTCACGGACGCCATTCAAGCTTTGGTTCTCTCAAGCCAGAAAAAAGTCACTTTCACACAAAACCCTTCACATGCTGAAGCTAAAAAAGTGGAAGTTTGTGTCACTTGTGGTGGCCCACATGCTTACTACAATTGTACTGCCACGGATGGTAGTCCTTTTGAAGCCAATGCCTTAGCCGGAACTACAAATCAGGGAGGTAATCAATACCGTCCTCAAATGGAACCAAGTTACCGTGCTAACACACATATGGGACCACCCGGGTTTAACCAAAACCCAAATTTGCAAAACAGAAACCAGAACCAACCTCGAATGAACCAAGGTTATCAAAACCAAGGGAATTTCAATCCTGGACAGAATCAAGGTTTCCACAATCAAGGAAACTTTAACAGAAACAATTTCAACCCCGGAAATCATTTTCAGGGAAATGGTAATCCAAATCAGGGAAATTTTCAGCCACAACAAGGTTATAATCAAAATAACCGTGTCCAAAATTTCCCTAACCAAACACAAGCCATTCTCCCAGCTCCACAACCATCATCAGATGAGTTGTTGAAGCAGTTCATGAAAACTCAAGAAGAGACAAACAGGTTGTTGGTCAGCCAGATTTCTGAACTTAAGAAATCTTTAAATGAACAACCCTCGGGCTCTGGAAAACTTCCGAGCAACACGATCGCAAACCCGAGGGGCGATGCAAAGGCGATCACGACCAGGAGCGGAGTTTCATATGATGGACCCACTGTTCCCACTACCCCTTCTTCTTCTTCTCCCAAGGTAGTGGAAAATAACGTCGAGGTAAATAAGGACGAAGTACTTCCTACTCATAAGGGAGGTGCCCAAGACGTCCCACCTCATGTTGTCCCGAAACCCAAACCAAAACCTAAAGTTGTTTTTGAACCAAATGATATTCCAGTTGAAACACCTCAGTCCAAACCTTCTACCTCCTCTATTCCTTACCCCTCACGCTTGAGTGAGCAAAAGCTCCGTGAAAAAGCTAGTCACCAGATGGATAAATTCTTTCAAATCTTCCAAGATTTGCATTTTGACATTAGCTTTGCGGATGCTATTATTCTGATGCCTAAATTTGCATCAACAATCAAACACTTGTTAAGCAACAAGGAGAAACTGTTTGAAATGGCAAAGACTCCCTTGAATGAGAACTGCTCAGCAGTTCTTTTAAAGAAGCTTCCCGAGAAGCTGGGAGATCCTGGAAAATTTCTAATACCATGTGTATTCCCGGGAATGGTTGATTGCTATGCCTTGGCCGATCTTGGTGCAAGTATCAACTTAATGCCGTACTCAGTTTGGAAGAAACTTTCTCTTCCTGATCTTACTCCTACCTGCATGACTTTAGAGCTTGCAGACCGATCGATATCTCGTCCTATCGGCATTGCCGAGGACGTGTTTGTAAAGGTAGGAGAATTTCATCTCCCCGCTGACTTTGTAGTGGTTGATTTCGATGCCGATCAAAGGGTCCCTCTCATTGTGGGGAGGGGTTTCCTTAGAACGGGCCGTGCTCTTATCGATGTATTTGAGCAAGAAATCACTCTTCGTGTGGGTAATGAAGCTGTTACATTTAACCTCGATCAAACTTCGAGGTACTCCTCCAATTATGATTCTGAAGCAGTTAATCAAATAGATATCATAGACATTGCTTCTGAGGAGTACTCTCAAGAGTTTCTTGGTTACTCCCATAATTCTGTGAGTGGGGATGCCACTCCATCATCTGAACCTATCATTTCCGACTCTTCCCCTTCTCTCACTCCGTTTGAGGAAAGTGATTTCCTTTTGGAAGAGGTCGAGGCTTTTCTCAAAAGTGATTCAGTCCCATTGGGAATTGATAACACTGAGATTGATCTAGAGGGGTATATTCTTCTCCTTGAGAGATTGCTAAATCAAGACAATTCTCTTCCACTCCCTCCAGTACAACTTCATAATCAGGAAATCAAATATGTTGAGGAAACTGATGATTTTCCTGAGGTCGAACTCAAGGACTTACCTCCTCATCTTGAATACGCATTCTTGGAGGGTAATGATAAATTACCCGTCATTATTGCTAAAGGTTTAAGTGTTGAGGAGAAGAGTGCTCTCATAAAGGTCTTGAAGTCGAACAAGCAAGCAATTGCTTGGAAACTCTCCGATATTAAGGGTATTAAACCAGATTTTTGTACACACAAAATCTTGATGGAGGATGACTTCAAGCCTGCAGTGCAACACCAAAGAAGGGTGAATCCAAAAATCCATGATGTGATTAAACAAGAGGTTCTTAAACTTCTTGATGCAGGATTGATTTACCCTATCTCTGACAGTCCATGGGTTAGTCCCATTCATTGTGTCCCAAAAAAGGGTGGCATTACTGTTGTCACCAATGAGGAAAATGAGTTGATTCCAACTCGGCTGGTTACCGGATGGCGTGTTTGCATTGACTATCGTAAGTTAAATGACGCCACCCGCAAAGACCACTTTCCGCTGCCCTTTATGGATCAGATGCTTGAGAGATTAGCAGGGAACGAGTACTATTGTTTCCTTGATGGTTTCTCAGGATACTTTCAAATCCCCATTGATCCATCGGATCAAGAAAAGACTACCTTTACATGCCCTTATGGAACCTTTGCTTATAAACGTATGCCTTTTGGCTTATGTAATGCACCAGGTACATTCCAGAGGTGTATGATGGCCATATTTACCGACATGATTGGTAAAACGATGGAGGTCTTTATGGATGACTTCTCGGTCATTGGGGATTCATTCCAAACATGCCTCACCAATTTAGAAACAATGTTGAAAAGGTGTAAAGACACCAATCTATGTCTAAATTGGGAAAAGAGTCACTTTATGGTCAAAGAGGGCATTGTCCTCGGCCATAAGATTTCCAAGAATGGGATTGAGGTTGACAGAGCTAAGGTTGATGTCATTGCAAAACTGCCTCACCCTACTACCGTCAAAGGTATTAGGAGTTTCTTGGGTCATGCGGGTTTCTATCGTCGATTTATACAAGATTTTTCTAAAATCTCACGACCTATGACTCATCTCCTTGAAAAGGATACTCCTTTTATCTTCTCACCAGAGTGCGTCGAAGCTTTTGAAACATTAAAGAAAAAGCTTACTGAGGCACCCATTCTTATTGCCCCCGACTGGGACTTACCCTTCGAGCTTATGTGCGATGCAAGTGATTTTGCTATCGGTGCAGTCTTGGGGCAACGCAAAACGAAACACTTTCAGCCTATCCACTACGCAAGCAAAACTATGAACGAAGCTCAAACTCATTACACCACTACGGAAAAAGAATTATTAGCTGTGGTGTATGCTTTTGAGAAATTTCGGACATACTTAATCTTGACTAAAAGCGTAGTGTATACGGATCACTCGGCTCTTAAATATCTATTTGCAAAACAAGATGCAACGCCGAGATTGCTCCGTTGGGTTCTCCTCCTCCAAGAATTTGATATCATTATTCATGATAAAAAAGGAGCTGAGAACCTGGCTGCTGATCATTTGTCCCGATTAGAAAACCCTCATCAAAATGTGTATGAGAAAAAGGAAATAAATGAAACATTTCCTCTCGAAACACTCAATGCGGTTGCTTTTCGTGGAGATTCTACTACCCCATGGTTTGCCGATTTCGCAAACTACCATGCGGGTAACTTTGTTGTGAAAGGGATGTCAACCCAACAGAAGAATAAATTCTTTAAGGATGTTAAACATTACTTCTGGGATGACCCCTACTTATTCAAAATCTGTGCGGATCAAGTCATCCGACGGTGTGTATATGGACAGGAAGCCACTGAAATTCTTAAGGCTTGCCATGCTGGACCCACTGGGGGACATCATAGTCCTAATTACACCGCCAAAAAGGTGTTTGATTCCGGATTCTTCTGGCCCACAATTTATAAAGATGCCCAGGATCTCATTAAAACCTGTGACGCTTGTCAGCGTCATGGAAACATTTCACAAAGAAATGAGATGCCACAAAATGCTATTCAAGTATGTGAAATATTTGATATCTGGGGCATTGACTTTATGGGGCCATTTCCATCATCCAGAGGAAACAAGTACATACTTGTGGCAGTTGATTATTTATCAAAGTGGGTTGAAGCTAAGGCTTTACACACAAATGATGCCCGAGTTGTAGTGAAATTCCTGAAATCTCTTTTTGCCCGTTTTGGAACCCCACGTGCTATTATAAGTGATCGTGGTACGCATTTTTGCAATGACAAATTTGATAAAGTCATGCAAAAGTATGGTGTAACCCACCGTCTTTCTACCGCGTATCACCCACAAACAAGTGGGCAAGTGGAAGTTTCAAATCGTGGTATCAAAAGGATACTTGAGAGGACTGTTGGTGAAAACCGTGCTGCCTGGTCGGATAAATTAGATGACGCACTATGGGCCTTTCGTACAGCTTATAAAACACCCATTGGGTGTACACCTTACAAGCTTGTGTACGGAAAGACATGTCATTTACCGATGGAACTTGAGCACAAAGCCTACTGGGCTTTGAAACATGCCAACTTTGACCTCAAAACTGCGGGCGATCACAGAAAAGTTCAAATGAATGAACTAAATGAACTACGTGATCAGGCTTACGAGAACTCTTTAATCTATAAAGAGAAAACAAAGAGAATTCATGACTCAAAAATAAAGAACCGCGTTTTTAACGTCGGTGATCGAGTACTTCTCTTTAACTCTAGATTAAAGATCTTCTCGGGTAAATTAAAAACCCGTTGGACTGGTCCATTTACTATCACTAAGGTTTATCCATATGGTACCGTTGAGTTATCTCAAAATGACGGTCCATGTTTTAAAGTAAATGGCCATCGTGTGAAACATTACTTTGGAGAGGACTTCCCTAACATGGTTGTCCCGGATCTTCAAACTTTCCCCCAAGGACAATTAAATTCGGGGTCGAGTCAAGCTAGTGACTCGGGAATCAAAAACAAGCTGCCTCATGAACAAATCAATTCGAGGTCGAGTCAAGCTAATGACTCGGTAATCAAAAGCATAGCAATATGGGTTTTCACCCGTATTTCTGACTTCTTTCTACTTTCTACCACCGTTTCAAAAGTAAATATGTTTCAAATTTCAATAATCATGTTTTGTATGTATATTATTTACTTATTCATTCAACTCCCGGGCTGTCAGGACAAATTTATTACAGTTAATCATTCACAAGTGATTAGCTAGCGTGGTAAACCTGACACAAGCCTGGCAGGTAGTGAGTCAAAAAAAAAAAAAAAAAAGGTGAGTTTGTATGTAAATAGCCTAAAATAAAGGTTATAAATATTTCCTTCTTACGTTCTAAGTATCGGTTTAACACCCGCTGTTTTGAATATTGAGGGCAATATTCATTTCTAAGTGTGGGGGGGGGGATTCTCACGAATTCAAACACATGTTCCATCAAGCACCCTCATTTGATCAAAATTTAAAGTTTTTTCACACTTAGAAATGCAATAAATGGTATCAATCCTCCATGTCTAACCCACAACAGGATTGGCTAGTCCAGGAGCAAATGGCTCTTGGTAAAGACATCTCAAAACCGTTGATGGCTTGCAATTTGCCAAAAATTGTATGGTTCCTCAACTCCCCATTATCCTAAAAAGCTAATGAGTTGGCTAGCCCGCAAGATTATGGCTAGTGGTAAAGGCCGTAGAAAATCCATAATTGGTAATCAGCTCACCAAGATGTTGACTATTCCATCAAGAGTTGGCTAGTCCAGAAGCAAACGGCTTCTGGTAAAGACAAATCAAATCCGTTGACAGCTGGTGGTTTGCTAAAAATCACATGGTTATCAGGTGTGCCACAGTTCTTACACCTGGCTACTCCAGAAGTGATGGCTTTTGGTAAAGAGTAAAAATCCATTAATTTTTTCTCAAATAGATTGCTAGGGACTAGCAATAGTTTAGTGTGGGGGATTGATGAGTGTGTAAATACTCATCATTTCTGTTACATATAAGCTGTAAAAACATATGAAAACACACAGGAATGCCTTAAAATACATAAAATTATCCCTGGGTTGTGTTTTTATGCATAAGGATTGAAAACTGATGAAAAATAAAACATTTCACATAATTTACAGTTTCAGTCCCTGAACTTTGGAAAATTGGCAAAACTAGTCCCTGGTAAATCAAAACTTGTACAAATGTCATAAAAGGTCCTTGGAATTCATAAGTTGTCAAGAAAAGTCCTTTAAAGTTTAAAAATGGCAAAATGACAACTTTGGTCCCTCAACTTTTGAAAAGTGTCAAATTTAGTCCCTGGGTGTTTAAAAATGGAAAATTATCAAACTACACCCTTGTACTATTCATATTTGACATAATTGGTCCTTATGAGAAAAGTTTTGAGAAATAACAAGTTTGGTCCTTCAAGTTTCAGAAAATGACATAAATGGTCCTCGGTTTTGTAAATTGGAAAAATATTCGAATATGGTCCTTGTACTAATGATTACTTGCAGGTTTAGTCCTTTTTAGGAGTTTGGGAAAGTTACAAATCAGGCCCCTCATCAATTCAGAAATTACAAATTGGACCTTATGCTTTTATTAAATTCCAAACGGACCCTTTGTATTATTAAATCCAACTCCAAATCCACTCCCTTCCTAAACCCAGTTACAACCCCAGTCCAGTCCACCACTTGGGCCCAACTTACCAACCAGCCCACCCCACCCCTTTGTTAAATAAATAAAACAGACAAACAAAACCCACCCCCGTTTTTCCTCTTCACCTTCCACCTCTCACCCACACCTGTTACTCCACCTCAACCTCCAGCTCACACCCTCATCATCACATTCACTCTCCACCATCTCCTTCACCCCTAACACGCTACAATAAATGCACTTCACACCCAACTCACACCCAAAACCACCACTGTTCACATACTACCCACAGTATCAAACCAATACCACTCAACTTAGTCCAAAACTTCACCAAACATGTCCCCTACTCCTCCATATACTCCCAAGACACATTAATTGTGATAGAACTGCCTCAGTACCAGGTGGAGAGATTTGGCGCCAAAATGAGTTCAAACGGTCAAGATTAATTTGACTCTTTCAATGGACAAGATGAAGTGGGATGAGATATTTCATCAAGTTGGAAGATTTTTGGTGATAAATACAGGGGAAGACAGAGGAAAAACATATATAATTTGTAATCTTAGTTTATGATCACTGTAGCCTAATTAAAATAGTTATTACACTAGTGTAATCTTTAAATTCAGTTGTTGTTTGTGTTATTACCTTTGCTAAAGAGTAATAAACAGCTTTGAGTTCTTGTATCAATCTATCTTCCAGTTTTCAATAAATTTCAATTTCGTACCAATTTCATATCAAGTCATTTAAATTCTGTTTGATGAATGTTGTTTAAAGGACTCCAACAAACACTATGTAGTTCACAGTAAGCTATATAAGCTTTTGGATTCAGATAATCAGCAATAATCATTTAAAAAAGAAAATACAAAAAGAAATCAAGTAAATTAGGAAATTAAAATAGAAGTTACTGTAGAAGAAGCAAGGAGCAAGTGCTATCTTGGATTGCCTTGGTTTAGAGCTTTGTGGAAAGCATTAGGATTGGTACTCAGTTCTTGGTTCTCAGTTGTGCCTTGGATTCAAGTTGTAAGTTCATCTCTTGATTTTTGGCATAACATGTTCTTGTTCTTATCTTAGTATAATTTCTCTTGATTCATGCTTAGTTGATGTTTATTAGTGATATTATAACTTTAAATTAGTAGGTTGTTAGTTGAAAATCATAATTGCTAGTTGTTAGTGTTAGACAGTCAAAATAAGTAAAGTAGTGATTCATAGTAATAGTTGTTAAATCTGTGTTAATTGTGTCTATCTGATCTTATTTTATCATAATCAAGTGTTAGGAGTCAATTACATGGTTTAAATCAGTGTAATACAACACTAATCATAGAAAACAACCTTGCTATAGGGTGTTTGGATCAAGCTGTTTCACTTGGTGTATGCCTGTTATTGTGATTAATACTTGTTTCTGCATGTTAGATTAGGTTTATATAGTCTATAACTGTCATAATAATTAGGTCTCAGTAGTTAAAAAGTCAAAAGTAGCTTTAATCTAATTTATCTGTTAACTGTGTAGTGTAATCAGTCCCAAATTCACCATATTAGCTTAAAAGTTGATACTCTAGCTTAATTTAGCTTCATCATAGCTTAACTTAACATATTTAGTGAGTAAATCTAGATCAAAGCTCAGAAAAGTCAAACTTAGAGTCAATATTAAAAAGTCAAATTGCAGCCTAACTAATTTTTGAATAAACTTTGGAATTTTGGTGTGTGATTGTTATTTGAAATTAGGATCTGAGCTTGTAGGTTTTAAATATCTTGTTGCTGATCTCTTTGTTACTATTTTTCATAATTTTTATACTAGCTTATTAAGAGCTTAAGTTGTGCTTAGTTTTTGGTAATTCTTCACAAGCCTCCCCTGTGCACAGTCCTACCACTTAACTTTAGAAGCTTGCATAAGCTTCATTAGTGCTTGTTAGTGTATGTATTTTGGTTGATTGTGATGCCCATGTGGCTAGTTGCTTAAACTAAGTGCTTATTCATCCTTAATTGCTTATCTGTACTGCTTATTCTTGCTTAACTTGTGCTATCAAATAACTTAACCACTGATAACTCAGTGTAGACAAGCAACATCACAAGCTCATCATAAGCTCATCACTGAGCTTTGGCTTATAATCTTTGGCTCATTTGGAAGCTAAGCAGCCCCTTAACCAACTTCAAGTTTTAAACTTTCACTCACAAGCCCTTTAACTAGGGCTGCAACCAGCTTGAAGGTTGTCCATTCACTCAGTTCACTGAGTGACTCAGTCAAACCACCAACTTCATAAGCCCTCAACAAGCTACTCAGTGGTCCCCACTGATCAAGCTTTTGCATTTTGAAATCCTTACCAGCCCATCTTCACACTTCAGCAATTAATAAGTTCTATTGAGCTTATTTCATAAGCTCAATTTGTCCATCTTGGTTGTCTGTCAAGGGTGTTTGGATCTCAGCTTTATTGGAAATACTCATAAGCTTATTACAAGCTTATTAGCTTAATCTAGTAAACCCACTTGTTCATATCTGTTAATATACCACATATATATATAATAATATCTTTTTGTTTTCTTTCTTAGGCTTATTTTTAAGCTTTTACCAAGCTTACTAGCTTATTTCACTCACTCACTCAACCGAGTGAACCAGACTTGGACCCCTCACTTCCCAAGCTCATTCTGAGCTCATCAGTGGGTCCCACAACCTAAAACTTGGTTCTCCCAAACCCCCTCCTATCAGGCTTGAACCATTGACCCTTTGTTTGGTCTAGATCATAGTGGACCCCACTTGGTTTTACCTCACAAAGCTGTCCCATTTTCTATCTCAGAACCAAATAAGCAAGTGCTTATTTGTGTTTTGTGGCTTATTAAAGCTACTTATTTGGTTGAATCTTGTTTAATATTGTATAAGTAACTTATTGGAACCAGACTCTACCCTAGTGGACCCTACATAAGCTCATTTGAGCTTATTTCCTTCAAAGTCAACTTAAAAGTCAACTGTCAAGGGTAATAAGCACTCTAAGTGCTTATTCTGGGTTTCTAAGCTTATTGTTTTTGTATTAGTTTCTTATTTTAAGTATTATAATAAGTTTATAAAAGAAAAAACCAAAAAAGCCAAACTTACTTATAGTGATAGCTTCTATTTAATAGAAACTATCTATTTAATTTTCCTTTTTAGCTTATTTATAAGCACTTTTGCTATTTTATATTTTTATTAAATCTCTTATATATTAAAGTAATTTTATAAATTTTTCCAGAATTTTCTTTTGTAATCTAGTGTTATTTAGAATTATTATTAGTTTAAATAATAATTAAATAATAAATAAGATTAAATAGCATAATATATTTTTATAAAGTAATACTTATATTTTATATTTTTCCTAGCTTCTATAAGTCATAAAATAATTTTAGAAATTTTCTTGTGATTTATATTGTTCATTTACTAGTTTTTATAATTTAATTATTTTAATTAGATAATAATTAATAAATAGCATAATAATTAATAGATTAAATTAAAAATACATAAAATAAAGTTTTTATAATTTTTTAGGATTCCCATGATGGTTAATTAGATATATAAAATTTTTTATAATTATCTAAGTTAGTTTAATATTATTTGTAATTTAAAATAGTTTAATTAGTTTAAATTATTATAAATAGTTTTTAATTAATAGAAAATTTAGAAAAAGACAAAAAGATTTATTTTTATACTTTCTTCAAGTTCTATTTTAAGTTTAGAAAATATTTTTATAAATTTTTAGTTTAATTTGTAGTATTTATAATTTTTAGTTGAATTTTAATTAAATAGTTAAATAGTTTTTAATTAAATAATTAATAATAAATAGAGTGAAAAATATAATTTTAATTTTAAAATAAGTTTTATAATATTTTAGATTTTTAGAAATTTTAATTTTCTAGACTTATTTTACATTTTCATAATTGATAGTTAATTAATAAATAGTTATTAAATAAAAAAAATAATAATTAATTAAATAGTTTTTAATTATAAAATAAATATTTTAAATTTATTTAATTTGCATTTAAGCCCCTAAGGCTTATAAAATCCTACTATAAGTAAATTTGTTTTTGTTTACGTTTAATTAATAAACGTTTACGTTTTTTAGTCCCTTTTTCACGTGTACTTATCTGATTCCACGTTTTAGTTAATTTAGCTTATTAAAGCTATTTTCTCTTATATTTCAGTAGTACAAATCACTTAAACCCTTTTCCTGTTCAATTCACCTGATCTTAAAGTCGTTTTATTTCAGATTTCACATCTCGTTGGGATCTAACGATCCGGGGAAACACTAAACTCACCGGAGTATTGGTTTAGGCTGTCTGACTTGTTGACCATAACTTGGTTAATATTATCTGACTGTTTAGAGCCAATCAAAAACACAATATCAATATTATAGTATAGATGTAAGCTCAAGAGATCCGCAAAGAAATACGGATAATCCGAGGTCGTATTCCGTGTGAATGGTGAATGGAATTCCGAATTTCTGATTCGGAAATCGTGTCGTGAAAAGTGGTAAAAAGTGATTTGAATGAGATTACACTAATGAAATATTAAATGAGGCACAAATAATCAATTAAGCACGTAATTCAACTAAGCAAACCAAAAACGTAACGTAGAATCGAAAACCGTAAATTAAAACGTGAAATAAACGTCAACGCGCAAAATAAAACGCGACTTTTAAGCTACGCGACTCCTATGGACTTGAAAATAATTTCTAAAAATCAAAAATGATAAAAGAAAATTTTGAGAAAAAGAAAAATATTTTTTTGACTTTTTATGTATTTTTTATGAATTAAAAACTATTTTAACTAATTAAAAATTAAAAGAAAATGAAAATAAAGTGAGAAAAATAAAAATTAAATTTTGAAAATTATAAAATAACTAAAAAGAAATTTTAAAACTATAAACTAATTTTTTTGGCTTTTTATGAAATTTTTGGAAATTAAAAAGTGTTAAAACTAATTAAAAATTCAAAATAAATTCAAAATAAATGGGAAAAATGCAAAATAAATTTCTAAAATTCTAAAATAAATGAAAATAAATTTTAAAAATATTTTTGGATTTTTCTTGACTTTTTCTGATTTTTTTTGGATTTTTTAGTAATTAAAAAGTATTTATAAATGATTAAAAATGAAAAAAAAAATAGTAAATGAACTTGGAAAAATCTGAAAATTTCAGGAAAATTCTAAAATAATATTCTTAATCTAGGAAAAATATAAAAATGGAAAAATAAGCAGTGGAACTACTTAATGGCTTAAAACTGCTGATTAAAAAGTGCTTATTATTAAGCTCAGTTAACCAATTTGACCAAAACTTCACCCAAATGATTTTCAGACTCTAAAATGCTTATAGGAACAGTTGAGAAACAAAATGAAGCACAGAAACACAGGTAATGGCACAATCAGATCAAATAAGCACTAGAATATAAGCTATAAGCCAAAACAGATGAAGCAAAAAGCTCAGAAGCAATTAAAATATCAACTATAAGCACAAGTGAACTAGGATGAACAACTAAACTCAGCTTATACTAACCAAAACCAACTTGCAGCCCTTATGTTGAAAACAGATACTAGATTCAATGCCCAACTTGATGAGATGAATAAGCTGAGAGAATAAGCTGATGAGTGTGAGCTTATGGATGCTAAACAATCACTAGTAACCAGAGATCAAGAATCCTCAAACAAAATGGACTTCCAATCCAATTTACTCACTCAAATCTGCCTAAGAAACTTGATTGTCACTGAAGGTGCAGGGCAATTTATAAGCTAAACAGCCAACTTAAATGAGCTTTTCAGATAAGCTAGAGAGCTCCAAACCTCAAAATTCTTTGTGATACTGGTTAACCTACTACCAATCTTCTAAAATCAGCAAACCAAATGTATTTTGAACCAAATTTGAGGGCTGTGCACCTCTGAGAATTTTGACCAAAACAGATGACCAAAAAAAACTTTTTTTGACTTTTAAGATGAACCCAAACTTTGACCAATTTGAATTTAGATTGTACTTTTATGATTACTGAGGTGATTAGCAGCTAATGAGTGATTCAATTAAGCTATTAGCAATTATACTACACCTAATATGAGAATTTAATAAACCAAAAACAACTTAAAACTAACTGTTATGAAGATTTGAAAGTTAAATTGACTTTTAATGAAAACCTACTTATTTTAGTGACTTAAACTAACCTAATTAGACCTAATGTTACTAGTAATACCAACCAAACTCACAGAAATCAACAATTGCTCAGCTGATGAGCTTAATCCAAACACCCTATATTATGACTGTCAATACTCAAATCCTACTCAGATCTATTCTATTCAAACCAAACCTCAACTTAGGTGCCTAAACTGATTCAAACACACTAAATAAACACAGATACCACACAACCAAACACAATAACTATCAAACACAGACCTCAGATTACAACTAAAACAACATTTAATGAACAGAATCACAGATGCAGAAATGAAACAGATGTAAAACAGAAGTAATCAATAAACTAAAAACTAATGACTAAAACAAATGAACATATGCAGCAATTAAATGAAACAGTAACAAATGATAATCTACTATTATTCTACTTATGCAATAATGAAACGGAAAAATGAAAATCAGTGAACTTACAAAACAAATCCCCCTCAGCAGAACAGAGGGGGTTCACTTAGCTAGCCTGTCTCTTAGACAGGCCAAGGGCACCTTATGGCTGTCTCTTTCACCACAATAAGCTGATGCTTATGCAATAAGCTATAGAACAGTAGACTGATTGAGATTTATTGGATCTTATATTAATTGGTGCCACACAAAGTATCACAAGAGCTATAGAAAGCTAATATGAAACTATTAATCAACTAGAAAGCTATTTGAAGCTTTGGGAATTAAGAACTTGATTTATTTTTTTTTATTTTATTTTATTTTATTTATTTATTTATTTTATTTTTTTTTCTTCAAACAACAATAAGTGAATTAACTGTAAAGTGATACTGAATTTGAAAAAGGCAAATAGTAAAGAGAACTAATAAGCTGAACAGAAATGAATAAGCAATAAGACTAAAATAAGAGAAATAAGGTATAAAACAATTGTAATAAAAACTGAAATGTAATTTTTATTAATAAAAAGATTCAATACAAACGAACAGCATAACAATACAATAAAAGGCACACTAGATACATGATATGGAGGGGGTATATATAGCTGAGCTGAGGAGAGCTTGGTGAAGCTTCTAGGTTGTACAACTCATCAATCCATGCCTCACTTGTGTTTCTTTGAGTAAATCTCATCCATCAGATAACACTTGGTCCCCAATCCTCATCTCTCAGCCGTAGGATTAATTTAGTGATGTGATTGATCCTCCGTATGCTTCGTGATTGGTCCACGTGTGAGTTTATGACAATACCCTGACATTCCCTGGCCTTCTAGAAACACTCATCATTGGGTAATTATTACCCAATCGGGGTAATTTTAAGGGTAGTAATTTTAGGGTTCTGTGAATAGTGATTTCTGGGGAATATTGGGGGTAATTTGGGCGGGGTTTGTTTTGGGGGTGTTAGTTATTTTATTTAAGTTGGGGTTTGACCGGGTTTTGGGAGGGTTGACCATGGGTAGTATTAGCAGGCCGGGTAGAGGTATTGGGCTTGTGGTAAGTATAAAAGTGGTGGTGGGCTGTTTGGTGTGTTGGGCTGGGTAGAGTATTGGATCAGGTTTATTGTTTTTGGTATTTAGGAGTAGTATTATTTTAGGGACTAAGCATGTAGTATTGCAAACCATAGGGACCAAAGCTGTAATTTGCTCAAAGTTATTTCCCAAGGATAATTCTTGCCATCATCACATATTTGAGGGTTGACTTTGACCAGTCTTTGAATATTATTCCAAGGGACCATTTGTGTAACTTTCTGAAACTGCAGGGACTAAAATCGCCAATTCTTCAAACTTTGTTCAGGGACTAAACATGATGAATCTCTGAGGTTGATTTTATCATTTTGAGCTTGGACTTTGACCATTTGACTTCCCCGGCTCCGGTTTTTGACCTTTTTCCAATCTCGTGCTCGTTTTTGTCGGTTTTGCTGTGTTTTTGTCCATTTTTCTCATATCCGTACCTGCACATACACAAATACAAAAACATGCATTCTCTTGGCATTTTTGGTTAGTATTTGGTATTTTTGGTCTGAAATAAAGCCTAAAAAGGATGAGTGAATAAGCACTCATCAAAATCCCCCAGACTTAAGGTATTGCCGTGCCCTCACGCAATGTCATCACCTCACGCTTAAGAGATAAATAATTTTCAAAACCTCTCTTTACTGACGTTGTAAAGTAGCAATGATGTTCAAGAGAGATAGTAAAATCATTTATTCTCAAAAACGCTCCGTTTTCCGATTTTTATGAATAACAACTACAACTACTATTTTTGTACTTTTTTTCATTTTTTATATAAGTGACGGTTTGCCTTGACTTTCATTATCAATTCTTATCTGTTGATAACTTTCAGGGTCTACGAGTAGAAACACTTCTCACAGAGAAGAGACCATACGGATAAAAATCGTCATCCTTGATTTTTCACAAGCTCTCAAACTAAGCGTAAAATCGAAATCATTGTTTATCAGAAGTTAGATGCTAACACTGCCCACAAAAGTTACTTGTGTATTACCTCTTGTCCCCAGATCCTTAGTTGTATCTAAAGATTTTAATTTGTGAGAAATGAATTGCTTCATATTTTCTCGTTTCGATATTTGTTAGTCCGATAAGAGCACAAAATTTGAACGCTAAGTAGTTTCCAAACTTTCCCTCGAAAACCCCTGCATACAGAAATCGGGTCCACATGAAGGTCTCTGATTTAACACAATTTGTGGAGGTTCCCTTTTTATTTACGACCGAGACATACCATGTTTGATACCCGAAACGGAAGCTTTTTATTAGGGAAACCCCCGGAGTCGAAGCTTGGCATTTTTGCATAATCATAAGCACTTTAATAATACTTTGGTCCTTAGTCCTTTATTCTTTTACAGTCAACGGTTTATGAGCCGCCAAGATGTAAGAGCTTTATTATGACTTTGGATTTCTATCCGCTGCTTTTTGTAGCTTTGGATTCCTCTGCCTTTTTATTTGGCTTTGGACTATTATTATCGATATTCATAACTATATGCCAAACCCCAAGTCCTACGGCCTTTACTAAGATCACAACATCGGCTGCGAACCGGCAAGATGCAATAGTCTATTTCACCGTAACACTGGCAGTACCTCAATGTGTACCAAACCCCCGTATGCAGAGATTTTGTTGGGAACGAGAAAAAACTAAGTATTGCCCAAACCGTATACCCTTAATTAATCCTAGACATCTATATTTATATATTGGTGTGCAAGCTGGTGGGAACAAGGAGGCCACAAGTACCTCTCGTGGGTTTTTTAAATCCCAGTAATGCGATCCGTGTATAGCACGAAACTTCTAAATAAACTCTATCATTCCTCGATCTCTGCAAATTTAAAATCCCAAGTAATGAGATCCGCGGATGCTTAGCCATAATCTTTTGATTATTTTGGTTAAGGGAGACAAGCTAGGGCTCAACACGCCCGGTCAAGTCGGAACATTTATTTCTACTCTCGCCGGTAGGAAAGTCAAAACAAGGTGTCAAAACTTATTATATATATATATATATATATATATATATATATATATATATATATATATATATATATATATATATATATATATATATATATATATATATATTTTTTTTTTTTTTTTTTCATTTTTTTTTTCTTTTTTTTTCATTTTTTTTTTTTATAAAGCGGTGACAAAAATTAAAATTTTTGGTGGAAAACGGAGTTGCGTAAGTTAACAGCTCAGACGATGGTACAGGTCAAATCGAATCGAAGATTCACCCCCCCAGACTAAAGTGAAACATTGTCCTCAATGTTTTTAAGGGAAAAGGTAATCCTACGTAAAATCTAAGGCCGTTTATTAAGTATGCCAAGAGATAAACGTTAGTCGATAAGATTTTGGATATGGTGAATTTCCGAAAGAGCAGCGAAGGATGAGACTTGAGTGGAGAGAACGACAAACCACGAGCACGAGAGTCCTCAAACTTCGGGGAAATTCCTGAACATTCACAAACAACAACCACGAAAACACGAGTTTGGAAAGGGTCGCCCCCCCCCCCCCCCAGGTCACGTTATTAAAGAAAATAGGAAATAGAGAAAATGAAAATGGATAAGCATGGGGTGCCTCCCACGAAGCGCTTGTTTTTGGTCACCGAGTCACATGAGCTTGACTCGATCCCCGAATTAATTCGTCCTTGGGGAGAGCAAATGGAAAAATTAATCTTCATCGGGCTTTCATTCAAAATAATTTGAAAAACATAAGACTTAATTGAAAGTTCCATCCCGAAGAGATAACCACTGGTATTTTAATGTTGAAAACATTTATAAACGATACCCGGATCAAATACAACATCCTCACTCCCCACGGAGTGAAGGATAAGAGAAACCACACCAAACTTTACAAATGGCAAGAAAGTCATGATAACAATCTTGAAAAACTCCTCATCTTCAAAAGAAAACTTCATAATTGTGGAATTATGAATCTTATCATTTAAACTCATTTTAAAATCTTTTCCGGGTGGGAGAGTTGGGAAAAATTTTTCATTCAAATTTTCATTTTTAAGCACACCACCCGGATCATGATCAATTTCAAGATCAAAACTGAAACTTTCATATTCAGGTTTAGAAAACTTTTTAATTTCAAATTTATCAAAACTAAATGATTCAAATTCCGGAAGAGAGATAAAAGCATGAGAAGTGGTACTGCCACGACTCGTCTCTTCCGAGTAATCGAAATGAAAAGCTTCAAACGTCGGATCATAAAAATCATGACGATAAGTGGGATTGCCACTCATCTCCTCAGTCGTATCGAATGAAAAACTCTCAAAGTCGGGTAAAAATTCCTCGAGCTCGGGCTCCAGAGGATCGTCAATTATAAGCTCAATCTTCATCTTAACTTTATCCGGAGGGATTAATGATTCATCGTTCA
This sequence comes from Artemisia argyi, assembly GCA_030686995.1. Taxonomy (NCBI): domain Eukaryota; kingdom Viridiplantae; phylum Streptophyta; class Magnoliopsida; order Asterales; family Asteraceae; genus Artemisia; species Artemisia argyi. The sequence goes on from CM060696.1 coordinate 44,156,478, forward strand.
ATAAATTGTTAAGAAAAATAATATCCCCCTCCGAATCAAAGTAAGAATCGTCAATCTCAGAAAACGGAATCGTATCAATAGCAAGAAATTCATCGACCTCTTCCCAAAAAGAATCATGTTCCTTAGTCGGAGGAAATGATGGGGAAGAATCGGAGACGAAAGTTTTCACAAAAATATCAAATGAATAATCACAAACATCAACACTTTTGACGGAAAACTTCTTCGATTTTGAATCATCGGCTTTAAAAATCATAATATCATCATCGTGTCGTAAAGTTAGAGTATCCTCAAAATGATCTACTAGGGCTTTTGCGGTTGGTAAAAACGGTCACCCTAGTATAAGAGGAACTCTCGGATCGGGTTCAAAATTAACAACGACAAAGTCGGCCGGAAAAGTACACGAGTTCACTTGAACAAAAACATCTTCCGCAATTCCAACCGGATGAGTAATTGAACGGTTAGCAAGCTCTAACGTCATTCGGGTTGGTTTAAGTTCCCCCATCCCAAGTTGTTTATAGATTGATAATGGCATGAGGTTAATGCTTGCACCTGAATCGGCCAGGGCTTTGCAAACCTCTTGATCTTTCAACGAACAAGGAATGAGAAACTTTCCCGAATCTCCAAGCTTCTCGGGAAGCTTCTTGAGAAGAATAGCGGAGCATTGAACATTAATCGGTGTTTCGGCTAATTCGAGCAATTTCTCTTTATTACTTATGAGATTTTTAAACGTTGAGGCAAATTTCGGCATGTAAACAAGAGCATCCATGAAACTGATATCAAAGTGCAATTTTTGAAAAATATCGAGAAACTTTTCCATTTGTTTTTTAGATTTTGCACGGAGCTCTTCATCATTAAATCGTGACGGATATGGCAATTTAGATTTGTATTTCACATTATTCTCAAAAACGACTTTTTCTTTATCCTTGGACTTTTGGACAACCGGAGGTTGGACGTTTTCAGCTCCTCCATTATTACTAGGAGGAACCGGGTCCTTTGTCGCCTCGGTCTCACAGTCCACTACCTTAGGCGGAGACGAAGAAGAAGAGGTAGTCGGCACTGTGGGTTCATATAAAGCACCACTGCGAGTCGTGATCGCCTTGATCTCGCCCCTCGGGTTAGCGATCGTGTTGCTTAGAAGAGTACCCGAACCCGAGGGTCGATCATTTAAAGACTTTTTCAATTCGGTCGTTTGATTGATTAACATTTTATTCATTTCCTCTTGACTTTTCATAAATTGCTTGAGTAATTCATCCGAAGACGACTGATTCACAACTGGATTTTGAAAATTTTGAGCACGATTGTTGTTATTGAAACCTTGATTCTGAAAATTTTGATTTCCATGATTAAAATTAGCATTATGATTTCCTTGAAAATTCCCTTGATTCGGGCCTTGATTATAATTTCCCCGATTTTGATTTTGAAAATCATGATTTTGATTCTGAAAACCATTGTTCATCCGATTTTGATTAGCATTGTGATTGAATTGATGATTTCGGTTTTGCACATTTTGATTAACTTGATTGACTTGATTAACTGGATTGACTTGATTCGGTTGATTGAAACCGGGTGGTCCAACATAATGGTTCGAACGGTAGCTGAGAAGATTTCGGTCACCCTGTGGTTGGTATCCGTTACCGCCCATATTGTAGGTTCCCGAAGTAGCATACACATTCTCGTGAGTGTAGCCACCGGTGGCTGGGCACTCAAAATACGAATGAGGACCACCACAAGTCTCACAAACATTGTTGACCATATTGACTTGATGGTTCTTGACTTGATTTTGATTCTGAGACGTTTGGTGCATTCGTAAAACAGCAGTCGACAAATCATCGAGTTTCTTAGTAATTGCGGCTATTTCAGAATTAGACGTAGAAGAATTGTGAGCAACGGTTGTTCTTGACTCATTCCTCTCGGCAGAGGAATCCCAGTAATTGTAATGAGCCGTCATATTTTCAATAAGTTCGTAGCAATCTTCAGGACGTCGTTTCATAAAAGTTCCACCCGCAGCTGCATTGATCGTGTCCCGATGTCGTAAAGTCAAACCATTGTAAAACGTATCAATTATCGTAACAAGAAGCATGTTATGGTTTGGACACCGATCAATAGCAAGCTTATAACGTTCCCAAGCTTCGAATAAAGATTCGTCGGGAAGCTGACGGAAATTGCTAATATCGTTTCGAAGTTTCGTCACCATCGATGGTGGAAAATATTTCGCCAAGAACTTCGATACCATTTCTTCAAAGGTATGAATCGAGTTCTTGGGAAGACGATCAAACCACGCGGTGGCATGATGTGTAAGAGAATAGGGGAAGAGAGAAAGACGAAGGGCGTCATCGGAGACCCCATGTTGTTTCATACTTTGGGTGACGGTTAAAAATTTGTCGAGATGCTTGTTAGCATCGTCACCCGGTAAACCGTGAAATTGGCACGAATTCTGGACTTGTTGAATCATGTGGTGCTTAAGTCCAAAATCCGTAGCCTCAATATTTAGAGGGGCAATCGGACCGCCTCTACCGTGCATTGTTGGTTGACACAGCTCCTCCATCGTTCGGAGATCGGGAGCTGGTGCATTTTGAACAACACCCACCGGAGGGTGTTGATTGTTGTGGTTGTTTTGTTCCATTTCCGTGATATTAGGGAAACGAACTTTGTGTGTGTGACGTATCAAACTCTCGGGGTTCGATAATGGAGAAATAAGACGTTTAGAAGATGAACGGGTGTTCATACACCACAAAAACTCAAATTTTGAAAAATAAAAAGAAAATCAAATTTGAAAAGGAAAATCTTTTTGTATTTTTGTTTTTATAAAGCAAAACTTAAATTTAAACTTTTGTTTTTCTTTTTCAAACGTTACGTTAATCGTAAACCGTTTCCCTTAATCTACTCGCGACGGAACGGGAGAAAAGAATGGATCTCTCTTCAGCTTGCAATTTAATGTCAAAGCTTCCGTATTTTCCGCTTATTCGGTTGTAGAATTAAAGTAATCCGACTCGCAACTAATTTCACGCGTAGTTATATTGAGAATTTTTTTTTTTTTGGTTTACAACGCCCTTTCTTTTGATCGGAACGAGGCTGTAACTTTATTATTTTTTTGGTATTTTTGTAAACACTTTAGGAAAAGTGTTTTTGATTTTTCGATATTTATATAATATATACAAAATAGAGGAAGGCTTATCAAAACACAATTTTTCAAAAACGAATATTCAAAAATTCACTTCAACCTTCCCCGGCAGCGGCGCCAAAAATTGATTCGTTTGAAAAACACAATATCAATATTATAGTATAGATGTAAGCTCAAGAGATCCGCAAAGAAATACGGATAATCCGAGGTCGTATTCCGTGTGAAGGGTGAATGGAATTCCGAATTTCCGATTCGGAAATCGTGTCGTGAAAAGTGGTAAAAAGTGATTTGAATGAGATTACACTAATGAAATATTAAATGAGGCACAAATAATCAATTAAGCACGTAATTCAACTAAACAAACCAAAAACGTAACGTAGAATCGAAAACCGTAAATTAAAACGTGAAATAAACGTCAACGCGCAAAATAAAACGCGACTTTTAAGCTACGCGACTCCTATGGACTTGAAAATAATTTCTAAAAATCAAAAATGATAAAAGAAAATTTTGAGAAAAAGAAAAATATTTTTTTGACTTTTTATGTATTTTTTATGAATTAAAAACTATTTTAACTAATTAAAAATTAAAAGAAAATGAAAATAAAGTGAGAAAAATAAAAATTAAATTTTGAAAATTATAAAATAACTAAAAAGAAATTTTAAAACTATAAACTAATTTTTTTGGCTTTTTATGGAATTTTTGGAAATTAAAAAGTATTAAAACTAATTAAAAATTCAAAATAAATTCAAAATAAATGGGAAAAATGTAAAATAAATTTCTAAAATTCTAAAATAAATGAAAATAAATTTTAAAAATATTTTTGGATTTTTCTTGACTTTTTCTGATTTTTTTTGGATTTTTTAGTAATTAAAAAGTATTTATAAATGATTAAAAATGAAAATAAAATAAAAAAAATAGTAAATGAACTTGGAAAAATCTGAAAATTTCAGGAAAATTCTAAAATAATATTCTTAATCTAGGAAAAATATAAAAATGGAAAAATAAGCAGTGGAACTGCTTAATGGCTTAAAACTGCTGATTAAAAAGTGCTTATTATTAAGCTCAGTTGACCAATTTGACCAAAACTTCACCCAAATGATTTTCAGACTCTAAAATGCTTATAGGAACAGTTGAGAAACAAAATGAAGCACAGAAACACAGGTAATGGCACAATCAGATCAAATAAGCACTAGAATATAAGCTATAAGCCAAAACAGATGAAGCAAAAAGCTCAGAAGCAATTAAAATATCAACTATAAGCACAAGTGAACTAGGATGAACAACTAAACTCAGCTTATACTAACCAAAACCAACTTGCAGCCCTTATGTTGAAAACAGATACTAGATTCAATGCCCAACTTGATGAGATGAATAAGCTGAGAGAATAAGCTGATGAGTGTGAGCTTATGGATGCTAAACAATCACTAGTAACCAGAGATCAAGAATCCTCAAACAAAATGGACTTCCAATCCAATTTACTCACTCAAATCTGCCTAAGAAACTTGATTGTCACTGAAGGTGCAGGGCAATTTATAAGCTAAACAGCCAACTTAAATGAGCTTTTCAGATAAGCTAGAGAGCTCCAAACCTCAAAATTCTTTGTGATACTGGTTAACCTACTACCAATCTTCTAAAATCAGCAAACCAAATGTATTTTGAACCAAATTTGAGGGCTGTGCACCTCTGAGAATTTTGACCAAAACAGATGACCAAAAAAAACTTTTTTTGACTTTTAAGATGAACCCAAACTTTGACCAATTTGAATTTAGATTGTACTTTTATGATTACTGAGGTGATTAGCAGCTAATGAGTGATTCAATTAAGCTATTAGCAATTATACTACACCTAATATGAGAATTTAATAAACCAAAAACAACTTAAAACTAACTGTTATGAAGATTTGAAAGTTAAATTGACTTTTAATGAAAACCTACTTATTTTAGTGACTTAAACTAACCTAATTAGACCTAATGTTACTAGTAATACCAACCAAACTCACAGAAATCAACAATTGCTCAGCTGATGAGCTTAATCCAAACACCCTATATTATGACTGTCAATACTCAAATCCTACTCAGATCTATTCTATTCAAACCAAACCTCAACTTAGGTGCCTAAACTGATTCAAACACACTAAATAAACACAGATACCACACAACCAAACACAATAACTATCAAACACAGACCTCAGATTACAACTAAAACAACATTTAATGAACAGAATCACAGATGCACAAAATTTGTTAGTCCGATAAGAGCACAAAATTTGAACGCTAAGTAGTTTCCAAAATTGATTGGTAAAAATCAATATATAGTATAGATGTAAGCTCAAGAAATCCGCAAAGAAATACGGATAATCCGAGGTCGTATTCCGTGTGAAGGGTGAATGGAATTCCGAATTCTCGATTCGGAAAACGTGTCGTGAAAAGTGGTACAAAGTGATATTGATGAGATTACACTAATGAAATATTAAATGAGGCACAAATAATCAATTAAGCACGTAATTCAACTAAACAAACCAAAAACGTAACGTAGAATCGAAAACCGTAAATTAAAATGTGAAATAAACGTCAACGCGCAAAATAAAACGCGACTTTTAAGCTACGCGACTCCTATGGACTTGAAAATAATTTCTAAAAATCAAAAATGATAAAAGAAAATTTTGAGAAAAAGAAAAATATTTTTTTGACTTTTTATGTATTTTTTATGAATAAAAAACTATTTTAACTAATTAAAAATTAAAAGAAAATGAAAATAAAGTGAGAAAAATAAAAATTAAATTTTGAAAATTATAAAATAACTAAAAAGAAATTTTAAAACTATAAACTAATTTTTTTGGCTTTTTATGGAATTTTTGGAAATTAAAAAGTATTAAAACTAATTAAAAATTCAAAATAAATTCAAAATAAATGGGAAAAATGCAAAATAAATTTCTAAAATTCTAAAATAAATGAAAATAAATTTTAAAAATATTTTTGGATTTTTCTTGACTTTTTCTGATTTTTTTTTGGATTTTTTAGTAATTAAAAAGTATTTATAAATGATTAAAAATGAAAATAAAATAAAAAAAATAGTAAATGAACTTGGAAAAATCTGAAAATTTCAGGAAAATTCTAAAATAATATTCTTAATCTAGGAAAAATATAAAAATGGAAAAATAAGCAGTGGAACTGCTTAATGGCTTAAAACTGCTGATTAAAAAGTGCTTATTATTAAGCTCAGTTGACCAATTTGACCAAAACTTCACCCAAATGATTTTCAGACTCTAAAATGCTTATAGGAACAGTTGAGAAACAAAATGAAGCACAGAAACACAGGTAATGGCACAATCAGATCAAATAAGCACTAGAATATAAGCTATAAGCCAAAACAGATGAAGCAAAAAGCTCAGAAGCAATTAAAATATCAACTATAAGCACAAGTGAACTAGGATGAACAACTAAACTCAGCTTATACTAACCAAAACCAACTTGCAGCCCTTATGTTGAAAACAGATACTAGATTCAATGCCCAACTTGATGAGATGAATAAGCTGAGAGAATAAGCTGATGAGTGTGAGCTTATGGATGCTAAACAATCACTAGTAACCAGAGATCAAGAATCCTCAAACAAAATGGACTTCCAATCCAATTTACTCACTCAAATCTGCCTAAGAAACTTGATTGTCACTGAAGGTGCATGGCAATTTATAAGCTAAACAGCCAACTTAAATGAGCTTTTCAGATAAGCTAGAGAGCTCCAAACTTCAAAATTCTTTGTGATACTGGTTAACCTACTACCAATCTTCTAAAATCAGCAAACCAAATGTATTTTGAACCAAATTTGAGGGCTGTGCACCTCTGAGAATTTTGACCAAAACAGATGACCAAAAAAAACTTTTTTTGACTTTTAAGATGAACCCAAACTTTGACCAATTTGAATTTAGATTGTACTTTTATGATTACTGAGGTGATTAGCAGCTAATGAGTGATTCAATTAAGCTATTAGCAATTATACTACACCTAATATGAGAATTTAATAAACCAAAAACAACTTAAAACTAACTGTTATGAAGATTTGAAAGTTAAATTGACTTTTAATGAAAACCTACTTATTTTAGTGACTTAAACTAACCTAATTAGACCTAATGTTACTAGTAATACCAACCAAACTCACAGAAATCAACAATTGCTCAGCTGATGAGCTTAATCCAAACACCCTATATTATGACTGTCAATACTCAAATCCTACTCAGATCTATTCTATTCAAACCAAACCTCAACTTAGGTGCCTAAACTGATTCAAACACACTAAATAAACACAGATACCACACAACCAAACACAATAACTATCAAACACAGACCTCAGATTACAACTAAAACAACATTTAATGAACAGAATCACAGATGCAGAAATGAAACAGATGTAAAACAGAAGTAATCAATAAACTAAAAACTAATGACTAAAACAAATGAACATATGCAGCAATTAAATGAAACAGTAACAAATGATAATCTACTATTATTCTACTTATGCAATAATGAAACGGAAAAATGAAAATCAGTGAACTTACAAAACAAATCCCCCTCAGCAGAACAGAGGGGGTTCACTTAGCTAGCCTGTCTCTTAGACAGGCCAAGGGCACCTTATGGCTGTCTCTTTCACCATAATAAGCTGATGCTTATGCAATAAGCTATAGAACAGTAGACTGATTGAGATTTATTGGATCTTATATTAATTGGTGCCACACAAAGTATCACAAGAGCTATAGAAAGCTAATATGAAACTATTAATCAACTAGAAAGCTATTTGAAGCTTTAGGAATTAAGAACTTGATTTATTTTTTTTATTTTATTTTATTTTATTTTATTTATTTTATTTTATTTTTTTTTCTTCAAACAACAATAAGTGAATTAACTGTAAAGTGATACTGAATTTGAAAAAGGCAAATAGTAAAGAGAACTAATAAGCTGAACAGAAATGAATAAGCAATAAGACTGAAATAAGAGAAATAAGGTATAAAACAATTGTAATAAAAACTGAAATGTAATTTTTATTAATAAAAAGATTCAATACAAACGAATAGCATAACAATACAATAAAAGGCACACTAGATACATGATATGGAGGGGGTATATATAGCTGAGCTGAGGAGAGCTTGGTGAAGCTTCTAGGTTGTACAGCTCATCAATCCATGCCTCACTTGTGTTTCTTTGAGTAAATCTCATCCATCAGATAACACTTGGTCCCCAATCCTCATCTCTCAGTCGTAGGATTAATTTAGTGATGTGATTGATCCTCCGTATGCTTCGTGATTGGTCCACGTGTGAGTTTATGACAATACCCTGACATTCCCTGGCCTTCTAGAAACACTCATCATTGGGTAATTATTACCCAATCGGGGTAATTTTAAGGGTAGTAATTTTAGGGTTCTGTGAATAGTGATTTCTGGGGAATATTGGGGGTAATTTGGGCGGGGTTTGTTTTGGGGGTGTTAGTTATTTTATTTAAGTTGGGGTTTGACCGGGTTTTGGGAGGGTTGACCATGGGTAGTATTAGCAGGCCGGGTAGAGGTATTGGGCTTGTGGTAAGTATAAAAGTGGTGGTGGGCTGTTTGGTGTGTTGGGCTGGGTAGAGTATTGGATCAGGTTTATTGTTTTTGGTATTTAGGAGTAGTATTATTTTAGGGACTAAACATGTAGTATTGCAAACCATAGGGACCAAAGCTGTAATTTGCTCAAAGTTATTTCCCAAGGATAATTCTTGCCATCATCACATATTTGAGGGTTGACTTTGACCAGTCTTTGAATATTATTCCAAGGGACCATTTGTGTAACTTTCTGAAACTACAGGGACTAAAATCGCCAATTCTTCAAACTTTGTTCAGGGACTAAACATGATGAATCTCTGAGGTTGATTTTATCATTTTGAGCTTGGACTTTGACCATTTGACTTCCCCGGCTCCGGTTTTTGACCTTTTTCCAATCTCGTGCTCGTTTTTGTCGGTTTTGCTGTGTTTTTGTCCATTTTTCTTATATCTGTACCTGCACATACACAAATACAAAAACATGCATTCTCTTGGCATTTTTGGTTAGTATTTGGTATTTTTGGTCTGAAATAAAGCCTAAAAAGGATGAGTGAATAAGCACTCATCAGTCATCCCTTTTGGACTTCCTGTATCACGCATGACCAAACAGAACGTTCAAACATTGGCATAAGTATGTCTCAACATGTTTTAGTTCAGCGGTGTGTTCTACCAACATTGTCACATAACAATAGCATCTCTATTGCTGATAAGGGGAAGGTTGTAGTAGACATTGTGTCTCATTCAAAATTTCGTTCCACATACATGCAATCGACAGAATTTAATGACCCTATGCTTTGCGATTCAATACAGGAACCTGTAACAGGTTGGTGGTATGTTATTTTAGTTTTTTTAATAAAGAAACTAATATTCTAAGGTTTTTGATTTACGATGCCTTTATATTCTTATGGTTTTTTTAATATTTACAGCCTGTAGACCACATCCATAGGTGCTAGACTTTAGTGCGGGTGTTGTTCGACTTGTTCATCCATGCGATTCTGATGGGGTGGAGCCTGTGCATCACATCCGAAACTGATGGACTTTGGTGCGGGTGTTGTTTGACACGTTCACCACAACAATTTTCTAGTGGGGTTACAAGTACTGGATACTCATGACGCATCTTTTGCTGATAAGGGGAAGGCTAAGCTAAATACTGTGTCTCATTTTCAGATTGAACCCACATACAACCAATCACCAGCAATTGGTAGCCTTATGGGTTTCAGTTTGTTCTTACTCATCTTGATGGGAGGCAACTTCTTATCAAAACGAACCCTAGAGAATTCATTTAGCCTAGTACAGGAAAATTGAAAAGCCTTATTATTATGTCATTTTTTACACTCATTTAGCATTTGCTATGGCGTTCATGGTAAATAGTTTCCAATTCTAACATGGTAGAAGTAAATTGACCACACATTCAGAATTTTATCATCCACTTTTCAGAAACACGACATCTTTTAAGGTCATACAGGTCTTCTTTTGACCTCTTCATGTCTGATAGTATGTCTTCCAATTGATTGGACGACCAGACGAAATCCAAAATCCACCAGGCCTAAGAACTCAATCGACTTCCATTAAGTATGTTCCATCTACCATAATTTTAAAAACTTCAGGTTACAACTTTTCATATTACAAAATTTATCCAAGAACACCAAAAATAGCAGGCACACCACGCTCAAAAGCAAACTGCACTTGGACTTCATGATTGTCCCTTGGTGCAAATGAAAATGCTAAAACATTTCTCTTCATCAGGTAAGTACCCCAACTAGCAACCTATGTCAATATTGTGAAATTAGTACCAAGAGATATATTATCCACAAATGATACATGATGTAACTTATTTACTGGATGTAGAAAGATGGGCAAACGAACTCATAGTTTTACAAGTCAAAACGTGTAGGACTGATACATGTCAAAACAAGTCAGGTAAACGTTGACCTCCATACACTTTTTGTTCATTTTATATACTGTAGTAGGTCCGCTGTAAGTTTTTAGTAACCTGCAATAAGTAAATTGAAGATTTCTTTTAATTTACGTACAAATGGAGGTTAGTACCTTTTGAATTTATTGATTATGTATGTTTACGTTTTGTGAGATTTGCCACTACCCTTTTGTGAGATTCACCACTACCCTTTTGTGAGATTCGCCATAACATCGAGTATAGCAAATGAATTGCTTTGTTAATTCTTCCATCTCCACAAAAACCTCTCAATATGCTGTCATATGCTCTATGGTTGGATATGGTTAGCTTTTCATTCAAACTTTCAAACTGAGAAACTCAGTGACACTTTTATTGTCCCATTTTGATTTGTTAGTTTAAGGGTGTGTTTGGATGTAAATTTCAAATTTTTAATTCCACCTGAAAGTTTGAATGAAAACCTTACCATATCCTTCTTTTATTTTACTTTGATAGTCAAAAGTGGCACGGAGTTTCTAATGGTTTTTTCGGCCTGCGCAAATTCATAAGTCAGATTTGTTTATACTTGCTGGTGGTAATGTTACGAAGGGGTGTTTGGAATTGTGTTTAAATCAGTTAATAAGAATTTAAAAAAAGAAACCGTCCAAGTTATATAAGCAAAAACTTGAATTGCGTTTATATCAGTTAAACATGAATTGCATGGCCACTTGCTGTAAGCAATTTTTAAAACTTTCAAACCCTTAGTCTTTCTGTTTTCATTTTTCATATAGTACCTAAAGCATATTGATTTTTATTAAGAAAATAACCATAATGACTCTTATACCATTTGTGAATGCAAATGGTTTTCTTTTTGTACTTTAATCATCAAAATTTTGAATTTGTTCATGTGTCGGTGTCTGAGCTACATATTCATAAATTCTTTATTGATTATCTTATATGATTTTGGGTACCAAATATTTTTTTTTGACTTTTATTTCATTGTAGTTCTTCTTGAAAAGGTACTGCTTGAACTTCAACCTTTTTATCCCTTCATTTTTCTTATCACAAGCCACTTACCCGATCTACTTATGATCATGTGCATTTTGAATAGACTTGTGGTTCATCCTTAATATAAACCATAACATGATGCTAATGACAGCTTTTCAAAGTGTTGCTAATTTGCTTGGTTGTGAGGCTGAGAAACTACAGATCGCTTTGTCCACTCGAGATCGCTTTGTCCACTCGGAACTTGACTGTTGGTAGTGAAAATTTGTTCAAAAGCTCAAAAGGTTTATTTGTAGTTTCTCACATTTGTTATTGTGTTGTTGTGATGTGTGTGTTAGGAACTTAACAAAACCCTTATGTTGGTGGTCCTGCTGACATTGTTGATGTGCTTGTGGTAGTTGGAGTTTATGGCCGTTTAGAAGATTAGTAAGTAAAATCGTATCTGATAAAAAGGATTCTAATGTTAATACTGTACCAGAGATTTATGGAGAAAAAAGAAATTGTTGATCTGATAAGAATTACACTCGGGCACTAACTCCAATGTCCGAGCAGCTAGCTTCTTTGAATCTTGCACAAGGGCAAAACACAGTAACGTTCACTTTTTAAACATCAGTACTTGGGGCTCAAAAGGTTATTTGTAGTTTCTCACATTGGTTATTGTGTTGTTGTGATGTGTGTGTGTGTGTGTATTGCTTGTGTTTTATATTGCGTAGCATACTAGGCACGCATTCCTTTCAGGTGAATGCTAGAATTTATCTGTGGAGTTGGGATACACGCACTTTGGTCTCAGATGTTGATACAACCATTACCGAGTGAGATTTCTTCTTCACTTACACAGGATGTATGTAGCTTATTTAGTTTATATTTAGCCAATGATTAAGCCTTTTTTCATTTGCGTGTTATTCAATTGAGCATAAATAGGATTAAAACCTTAATGAAGCGAAGTTTAGGACTTTAGATTTGTCCTTTGTAACACCCCCAAAATATCGCAGCGGAAGACTGTGTCACTTGGGGTGCTACTTCATAATACAAAGTACAAGTTATAGAAAACGATCTCTAAATAAGACGTTTTGAAAAGTTACCATTCAATTAATGAATTCAAAGTTACAAACATGAGATTCCAAAGTATGATACATAGATGTATACAAAATGTTTCGAATGGTAAGTGATAAAAGCATAAGTCTTCAGAATATGCAGCTTGACTCTATGTTCCATGCACTAGCTATCGCATTATTAACCTGAGATAAATATGCTAAAGTGTCAACACAATGGTTGGTGAGTTCATAGAGTTTGTTTTAAATAAGTTGAAAAGCCTTTAAAGAATGTTCACACAGCAAAGGCATTGTAAATACACTCAGTTGCAAATCCTGCCCATACAAAACTTGCAACCTGTGTGTTCACAACCCTAGTATGAGTAAGACATGTGTAAGTTCATCACAACAGTTAAGCAATTAGTCATGAGGCACTACTTCATCTCCGAAACCTCACGCTTAGGATGTATCCAACATCGGAATGTTAGGATGTATCCAAACAATGGACTTCCAATATCGCAATATTAGGATGTATATTTGTATCAAGTCTAATTACACAAATCTGAATAACGCAATTAAATTTATCACAATCATGTATGTATGTAAGTACTTATGTAAATGCAAGTCATGTACGTAAATCAAGCAAGTAAAGTATTTTTGTAACCGAGCATAATATGTAAGTATTTGAGCATGTATCTCCCCCAAAGAGTTAAAACAAATATTAAAAGAGTAGGGATATGACTCACCTTGAACTAATGATATCAAAACGTATAACGAAATCGATGGATAAGGCGGGAATTCTCTACGCACAACCTAGAATATGATGTCGTGTCTTAGGTTCTAAAACAACAATGTGAATATATAAACATGCCTTATATATTTATTACATTCATTATGCTTGGATGTATAACATTTGTAAGTAAAAGTGGTCAAGTATTAATATTCGTCACGTTACAGTTTTTATAAATATAGTTATTCTAACTTTCTATGTTTATTCTTAACACGTAAAAGGTCATAAATTGGTTTCTATGTGTTTGAAATTGTATTTGAATGTATATATAAACTCTAGTGACTTTACATCCTTATTATGTCATAACAAGATTCAATTTACAAATTTACACTTGCGTTTTTAATACAAAAATTTAGACAGCACTCAGCAGTCTCGTGGCAAAGGCCATATTTTGAGTTCAACAAAACTTTAGGATGCGAGGATTTTTCCTACGTTTAAGTTTATGTTTTAGCTACATTTCATAAAACTATGACGAGTTCCAGAAATGACCAGAACTGTCACGTTTTGTCCAATATAATTTGTTAGTCAGATTTTGACATGCTTCACCGTTTTAGCTCTAGTTTAATCATCGAGATGAGTTCCGGCACAAGCTTCCCGGAGAAACGACCATAAGACTTTGATCTAACTCCTTATGTTTTCACTTAAGCTTCTCAGTCCACGTATTTTTCCCAGAAATTATGTTTACAGCCCTTGTTCAGTTTCTGTTTCGCAAAGCTAGTCCTTTCGACGGTTTCTAGTGTTTTAGTCCGATTTTCTAGGCATAATCAAGTATAATAAGCATATAAAACATATTACATATATGAAATGCTAATATTTACAGTAATCAAGGGTAAACATAGGAGTTTGCTTAAAATACTTGTGATGAAATTAACTAGAACCATGAACTAGCTAGGATCACTAAATCCTATACGCTTTCAACCAAATCCTTAGCGTCCAATATTTAACCACCGTTGCTAATCTTGATAACCTTGATCTAAACATGTAAGAACCTTATGAATTCAGCCCTTAATCACCTTGTATAACTTCTAATTCTTTGATGGAATCATCAAACAAATACAAGAAATAGGTAGAGATCACCAAGGCCTTCAACTTTGGTGTGTAACTTGAAGTATGAAATCTAACTATGGATAAAGTTATGGGATTGATTATGAATGACACTAAAAGGCCAAGAGGAGAGATTATGATGTGTTTGGAAGATACTAGGATAAGTTTTGGTCTTTGGATGAGAAGGGAAGTCTTATAGTGTAATGAGGAGGTTAAACTTAGGATATTTTGTAAGTCTTAACTAGTAAGTCATAACACTTGTAATAATCCTATGTAAGACGTATTCTAACCAAGAAAAGTGCCCTACTTAGTCACCAAAAATGCCACATATTGCTATTTTGAGGAGGTTAAGAGTTTTAAATAATCATCTTGCCTTTACAGAGTGAGTTTTGGTCCTGGTAATTGCCAACGGTAAGTCTTTAGGTCACGAAACTTAAAACCGGGTATCTTATAAATATGAAACTTGTAAATATGTTAAATCTTATCATTATACTCTATATTAGCCTATTAAATGATTGGTAACTTTTATCGAGGTGCTTAATGTCGTAAAAACCTAAAACCGGAATTGTAAATATCTACTTAAGATATTTAAGAAGAGAATTTCAACTTGACTTCTCTCAGTGAGATATTTTGTAAGATATCATCTAAAATAATATCTAGGTGATGACTAGGTATATGATTAGGCAAGGTAATTTAAAATGTACTAGTCAAAAGGTGGTGCGGGTATCGGGAGTGAATAGTAAAAGTGAATAGTGAAAAGGAATAGTAACCCGAAAATGCAAATTGGTACATCCTTTGGGCTTATGATGGCAACACTCTAATGAAGGAGCTTATAATGGTCACCTATGCACTCGGAGACAAGGATTGACATTGTAAGTGAACGACTTAGGGGCTGTAGTTATGGACCTTTTCACAGATGTTTCTGACCATTGGAGGTAATTCTACAATGACTTTGAGTAATTCTAGGGGAGTTTATTTTGAACGTTCTGGATTATGCGAATTCAGTTTGTGTAATGAATCTTAATTTGGTTAATCAAGAAAAGTATATCACATTTGACTTTGCAGAGTCACATTTGCTGCTTTTTAGTCCAAACTGACAAAAGTTAAATACTTTCTCTAGATAAAAAATGATATAATATGGCTAATGAGTTGTTGTTAACATTTAATTGCAAGAGATACCACCCGAATTTCTTACTCATTTTGAGCATAAACTACCAAAGACAATCACACTTAAAGTGTTCCTTGGATATTAGCTCGGTATCAAGAATAGTGGATGCAATTATGAAAGCTTAGCTTACAATTCTTACGCAACTGATGTAACACACTCAATAACTCGAGTGCATATCTTTACATATTTGGAGAGGTGAGAACTAACAAATCTGATTCTATACAGTATTCTTTAATTTCTTATGTAAACTAAATCAAGTAGTGTTTCGCGAATCTTATTTCTAGACCATGTCATCCTGCAGGTTGATCTATTGAATGTCGGTATATCTTTCATTAACAAGGTTGTTGACAAAGGCTTATCTCGCCAAATGCTTGCCGAAACATCGTGTCTGCCCCGAATGCTAAACAGTTGATCAAGGAGCTTCATGTAACATTTATCTGAATATGTTTCGAGCCACTGAATATCTTGACAACGTATATGTACAAAGAATGTTCAGCTGCTGCAGTAACGCCCAATAACCTTCTAATGCTGGTAAAACTTCTTACTTATCATTTTATTTCAGTCATGAACCTGTTCCTTTTCACATATAGATACAAGTAGAGGTGAAACTTCTTACTGATTCAATTTGACAATGTATAGATACAAGTAGAGGTGGTCATTCCGTGGTTCACATGGGTTGGCACATACTCATTTTAAACGGGTCCTTCTCAAGCATATCTAGGACAAGCATCTGGTCCTTTTCCACAGAAACATCTTCAATTTCCTCCAACGGGTCCACCTCAGCTAATGCGGCAACCTCCTTTTGGTTTCGTTCAACCTCATCTACACGGAATGCCACCCCAATCATCTCAAAGCTCTGTAGGAAGACCAGCTATACTGAAACAATGAGGTTGTTGGGATATAAAGTCAAAGTACTTCTGAAGATAAAAGTACTGCTTATGTTGAAAAGTCAAAAAACTGCTCATGTGAAGAAAGTTAAAGTACTGTTATTATTGAAGGACTGTTATGCAAGTCGTTAAAGGACTATTATGTAAAAGATATGATTAGAATATTCTAGTATTAGTTGAGAATTAGTTTACTTGTCGTTCAAGTATTGTAAACCGACTTAAGGTTTTTCTTATGCCTATAAAAGGAGCCTTAGGATGGTATTAGAAGATATCTAGATACACGTATAATATTAGAGAGTTGTTTAGCGATTAGGGTTGTTAGTGAATCTGTATAATAAGCAGGTTCAAAGTTTGGTTTTAATATAATCATTAAAGTTCTTCTTAGCTTTGTTAAAGTAGATTCTGCATACTTAACAGAGTTATATCAGTGTTTCATTATTAATAGTTTTTTAGCTATTCAAGATTTTTAAACCTTTACAAGCTACATAGTTAGTTTGGTCAGAGTAAACATCGATCCAACAAGTGGTATCAGAGCTTCCATGGAAACTCTAATTAAGAAGAAACCCTTAAAACCGATTTTACAACAAACCCTAAAAGATGACGACTGAAGTTGCACCACTTCCATCCATCACCTCAATCAGAATTCCTATTGTCAAGAAGGGAGAATATGATCTCTGTAGCATGAAGATGAGGCAGTACATTGCTATCACAGACCATTCTCTATGGGATGTGATTGTCAATGGTAATGTTGTTCTTGAAGAACCTGTCGAAACTGAAGGACAACCTAAACCACCTAAGCCAACCCTGCCAGCAGTTACAAAAAGAAATCAAGATAAGGCTCTCAACATACTGCTGTCTGCTATTCCTGATGGTCACCTACTAAATTTTCATGATTCTAAGGATGCAAAACAATTATAGGCTGCTATTAAGACAATATTTGGAGGTAATGATGCTTCCAAAAAGATGCATAGAAACTTATTGAAGCAACAGTTTGAAACATTCACTGTTGGTGAAAGAGAAGGCCTTGATGCTGCATATGACAGATTTCAAAATCTTCTTAGTATGCTAGAGTTATATGGAGCAGAGGCATCTGTTGAAGATGCAAACTTGAAGTTCTTAAGAAGTTTGCCATCTGCATGGCATGTAGTGGCTACTATGATTAGAGGACAACCTGGTTTTGATTCTATGGACTTTGATGATCTCTACAACAATTTAAAGGTGTGTGAGCATGAGATGAATGGTAACATAAGTTCATGTTCTCATCAGAAATCTCACAACATTGCTTTTGTGTTTTATGAAAATAGGAGCAGTACTTCCACTAAAAGTATTGCTTATCCTATTCAAAGTACTGTTGGTGATAAACAGCACACTTGCACAATCATGACTACAACCACTTCATCACCAACACACCACACCAACTCTGATGATGTTGTATGTTCCTTTTTTGCTCAACAAGACACTTTACCTGTTACTTATCAAGAAAACTTGTTGCAAAATGAGGAAGATGCTCTTGAAGAAATTGACATAAGATGGCAAGTTGCCATGATCACTGCAAGGATCAAGAAGTTCATAAACAAAACAGGAAGAGGTATTGACTTCAAAGCCAAACAGGGTATAGCATTTGACAAATCTAAGATTGAATGCTTTAATTGTCAAAGGCCTGGACACTTTGCAAGGGAATGCAAGTTTGCAAAATATCAGGCAAATAAAATGGTTGAAAAACCCAAAGTTGAAAGAAAAAAAGTTCCTATTACTTATTCAAAACCAGAGGCTTTGGTGGCTCAAGAAAATCTATCAGAGGTTGACTAGAGTAATGAATTTGATATCTACTTTATGGTTGTATTGGAAGAGTTTGATTGGAGCAAAACTTTTGATGAGGAATAAGGATTTGCTACTTTAGAATCAAGAGATGGTCTTGGAAGCTTTGATTGGAGCATGGAAAGTGAAGAAGAATCTGTTCTGTTTGCTATGGTAGCTGCTTTACCAAGTTCATCCACTATCTCTGAGGTATGCTCTAAATGTAGTAGTTTTTATCAAAAATTGCTTAAAGAATATGAGACTTTAAGAGATAATTGTAGAAGGCTAGGTCTGAGGTAGCTGGCTATCAATTAACTTTAGAGTCAATGGAAGCTAAATAATCACTCATGAAAATAATGAAATGGCTTGGGCAGAAAAATATGAGCAACAAGACTATCAATTAAAACTAACTGAATGTAAGTTAGGATGTAAGGTCTCTGAACTAGAAAAGATCACAAAACAAAGGGATGATTTGTTAGCAAAATTTGCTAGTTGGAAAGAATCTGGTCTGTCACATGTTAGTTTTGTTGAGAAACAAAGAACAACAAACATTAAAACTGGCCTAGGTTATGATGTTGAGTATAGTAGTTCAGATGAGATCCCAACTAGTGATAAGGAACAAATTAATTTAGAGGGGATCTCAACTAGTGATGAAGAATTAATTAGCTTTGAAGAAAACACATCTAGTAATGAGGAATCAATTAGTCCAATACCTCCTAAGTTTAAGAAAGAAAAGGGATATAATGAAGTTCCTCCACCCACTGGTAGTTTTCAACCACCTAAGACAGTTGTTTCTTGTTTTGGAGTAGACAATTTGGAGTTTAGGAAGAAGATTACAAGTCAATCTAATTCAAGTCCATCTGGTTCCCAATCCTTAAAAGAGACAATTGAGAAACCTAGGGATGATAACAAGGGTTCAGGGAGTGATAAAGTTTTTTCAAAACAAGCAGTACTTTCAAAAACTTCTCAAAGTGCTGATGGACAACCAATAGTACCTTCAAGAAAAACTTTTCAAAATACTGCTAGCTTTTGAAAACCTTTTAATAATTCACCAAAAAGTCAAACTAGTTTTGGTCACAGAACTAAAGGAAGAGGATTTGGGGATCAAAAGTTAAGTTTTGTTTGCTATAGTCCTGATCATTTTATTAAGGACTGCGACTTTCACTCAGAATATTTAAGGCAATTCCCAAAGTCCACATCTACTAACCATAAGCCTATGGAGACTAAACCAGTTTGGAATTACTCAAGTAGGGTTAACCATAGTAATTTCTCAAAAGACTATAGGTACCCTCATCAGAAACCACCAGTACATTCTCAAAGTACTGCTAAGTATTCAACCAATCAAGGTACTGCTAGCACTTTTTCGAATGTAAGATCAAGGAGATTCAATAACTCTCACCCTAGAAGGCCTTACACCTCAAGGCGAGTACCTAGATCAAAGAACCCAACACACACTGTTAAAACTAAACGGGTTAAGAAAGAAAGTACTGATGGGGGACAAACAGTACTTTCAGCAAGTAAGGGTGAAAAAGGGAGTGTTGATGAGAATCCAACACAAGTTTTGGAATCAAAGACACCAATTCTTGATAATGTTGTCAAAAACAGTGGTGATTACATACTCAAAGAATTTGAGTATGTCACTCCACAAGGGGAACACAAGTCAATAATGGCTTGGGTTCCTAAAAGAAACTAACCTTTTTCATCTTTATGTAGAGCAACCCAGAAGAGGAGCTTAAAGATCATATAATCATTGATAGTGGTTGCTCTGGAAGCATAACAGGAGACAAGGACCTTTTGTCAGACTTTAAGGCATATTTTGGAGGAAGACTTGCTTTTGGGAATGATCCTAATGGAGGGAGAATTACTGGCAAAGGAACCATCAAGACTGGATGTATTGATTTTGAGAATGTTCGTTATGTGACGGAGCATAAATTCAATCTTTTGTCAGTATCTCAGATATGTGAAAAGAAACATCATGTTTTCTTCACTGACATAGAATGTCTTATTCTCTCCCCTGAGTTCAAGTTAGTTGATAATAACTTGGTAATATTGAGAGTACCAAGAACCAACGATGTGTACAACTTAGATTTGAAGAATATCAACTCTACTGAGAGAGCAACATGTTTAGTAGCAAGGGCAACAATGGAAGAAGCACATCTATGGCATAGAAGATTAGGACATGTGAATTTCAAGAATATCAACAAGTTGGTAAAAGGCAATTTTGTTAGAGGTTTACCTTCTAAAACATACAAGACCGATCATTCATGTTTGGCTTGCAAGAAGGGTAAACAACACAAAGCTTCATGCAAAAAGATTGAAGAAATAACTATTAGAGAACCTTTAGAGTTGTTGCACATGGATCTATTTGGAACTGTTCTGTTGAAAGCTTAAACAAGAAGAAATATTGCTTAGTTATAATAGATGATTATAGCAGATTTAGTTGGGTCTTTTTCTTGGGATTTAAAGATGAAACCTTTGATGCTATTCATGATCTTATAATAGCCCATGAAAATCAGTTGAGACTCAAAGTAAGATCCATTAGATGTGATAATGGGACTGAATTCAAAAACAAGCCTATGGATGAATTTTGTGCCAAAAATTAAGAGGGAGTTTAGCATTGCTAGAACTCCACAGCAGAATGGTATTGCAGAAAGGAAGAATAGAACATTGATAGAAGTAGCAAGAACAATGCTTGCATATTCCCTATTACCTATTCAATTTTGGGCTGAAGCTGTAAGTTCAGCTTGCTATGTGTTAAATAGAGTATCAGTCACTAAACCTCAGATGAAGACACTTTATGAGTTGCTTATGGGAAAGTAACCAAAGATTCGTTTTCTGAAACCTTTTGGCTGTCCTCTGACTATTCTAAATACTATTGATTCTCAGGGAAAATTTGATGGCAAGTCAGATGAAGGATACTTATTGTAGCAATTCGCAATTTCAGGTTAATTACCATTCCCGGAAAATTTCACTATTCACCTTTACTATTCATTTTTCCCAAAACTTTCCTGAAAGTTGATTTTTATTTGATATTCCCGAGTGATAAATCATTTCTATGGCAAATTAAACGTTTGACATTCGTCAGATCATTTTCGTGAAAGTTATTAAGGAATCACACGTTTTAGGGTAAAACGTCATTCAGAAATTCTACGTACAACGAAACTCGACCGCGTTAAGTGACCCCGCATCAGAAAAATGTTTGACACACTCATGATTTATTTGAGAATTAATCGTGACTGAGAAAAACATGACCAAAGACTTCCCGGCAGGTCACCCAAACCAGTACTATTCTCACATGAGCACGCTTAACCGTATGGGCGATTAACCGTTAGACCACAAAACGCGTTTCTAAGACGATTTGAGTTTTCAAATTATTAGAAAAAGTCAACATATTTTTTCCCTCCTCCATTGACCAAAAATCATCCCTTGATGTTATAAGTCATTTCGTGATTTTTAGGCTTACGGTTTGATGTCTAAAAGACATTTAATACCAACCGACACTAGACTGAGCCCAGTCTAGACATTATAAGTCATTTTAAATCATTTATAACCTATTAGAAAAGTAATATTTTACTTTTCTCAATTTTACGCAATATTCGTACGTTTTACGTATTACGCGTTTTAGACCCGTGTTTCCAGTTTTTAGCAGGGTTTTACCACTCAAATGGAACCTACCACCCATTTTATATTTTATTATGGGACATATTGTCACACCCCCAATTTACCTGACTTGCAGCGGAATGGAATACCTGGGGGTGTCTGTCATAGCACCACAGTTACAGTTACATTGAACGACCTAAAGTGTCGTTTGGAAAATACTGCATTTGATCATTGAAATAATTCAGAGTTTACAAAATGAGGTCCCCAAAATGTGTTACATGTTCATGAAAAACAAGCCATACTAGATCAAATGTTTACATAAGTGCATGAAATAATGATGAGACGCGTCGACTCCGCGACTCCATGAAGGTCCAAATGCATGTCACATGAGCTACCTTAATAACCTGAAATACATTGCTAAAACGTCAACACGAATGTTGGTGAATTCCATAGGTTTGTAAAATGTACTGATGTACGGCCACCACAAGTAAAAATGCAAGATAAAAATCTCGTGAAAATTGTACAATAGCCTTAAGCTCATGACACCGAAGCTATGACTGATGAAATTCTATGCCCCTCCCGAATGTTCTGCCGAAACATTCAAATGTAAAAGACATGACATGCATCCGCTTACTGTTGGTATCCACTACCACGGATGGAGGCGTCACCCTCGATAGATCTATCCACTCACTCTCGCTTAGTACTTGAAATTAACGGTTCATGATGTTACAGGGGACTTTTCACATGGCAAGGTAACTTAAGCTATGTACATGTTTGAATACTTGGGCTCGTACTGAAATAATTGATGCAATGTATTCCCCCCGTGGGATTTGAAAACAATCAAAAATGTTGAATTGAAAACGGGGCTATGAAAACTCACCTTAACTGATGAAACTGTCATGAAATGAAATGAACCCCAATGAACAATTTGCTGTCGTAACCCAATATGATGGTACCATGAACATGTACTGAGCTGAAAACAAGGCGCGCATACTAGCCGCAACCTAAAATGAATGATGTACGATCTACTTTAGATCATGAAATGATGTTTATGAATGTCCATGCTCATGTTTCTATACCACTCTACTCTTTAGGAAAACACTTGTATTGTCAAAAAATATATAATCCAAAACTTTGGAAAATATTGCTATTAGAAAATATAAATGGCTAGTTATAATATATATACTTATATATATATATAACGTAAGTTCTCATGTAAGCGTTGAAATACTCGGGTTGTAATCCTTGAAATGATGAAAACATACTCATAATAACTAATACTACGTTAGTTAAAAAGCTCGGTACTTGATATTATGTTTAGCTTGAAAATGCACTTCGTAGTTTTTGCGCCAAAATATATAAAAGCTGTCAATTATAAAAGGGTTTTAGCCGATATTCAAACGAGTATATCTTTGTCGTTACTTGTCCGTTTTACTTGTTCTTTATATCCACGGTTTCGTCTTAGTATATAGTAATATATTTTGGAAAGCTCGGCTCCTCCGGGTTACGTCTAAAGCCTCTTTTTGACCGACGAAAAATGTCCAACAGCAACTATTTTTCCAGAAAATACTTTTCGTCTACAACCTTGCAAAAATCATAACTTCTTCGTTATAAGCTCTTTTTAATCCGTTCTTTCACCTACGGATTCGTTTTTGAAAGTATTTTCTAAAAATTTTGCCAAAGTTTCCTTGGTGTTTACTGATTTTCCAGATTTTTACAAAATGGGACAGCATGTCTAAAATGAGTTCCAAATCATGTTTCCAAGGTTAAAAACCAATTTCTACCATCACCAAACCTCTTGTAATCACCACATGACTAATCTAATCTTACCATACACCTTCTTAGGGTGCCATGGACTCCTAACCAAGTTATTAGAGCTAGGGGATTCATAACAAGAAAGTTAGGGTTTGTATGTTTCATTTTAGCAAAAATAAAGTATAGTATAGCTACTTATACATGGTTTTTAGCATGATTCTTATGTAATACATGTAAAAATAGGATGATTCATGAAAAAATAAAGATGAAAACTTACTTGATAAAATGAGGTGATTATTGGATGATTATGCTTGTTGTTCTTGTGTTTTTGTTGCTTGATTCTTGATTAGACTTGTAAAATGAACAACTTTTGTGTTTTACTTTTTGAAAAACCATGGATGGATCATGGTGTTTGTTTTTGGTCGTGGGTTTGAGAAGAGAGCAAGAGAAAATGGGTTTTTGATCTTTCTAAAAAGTTAGATTATGATTTGTGATTTTTGTTAATGAAATGTTTATAAGGTTTATTAGTATAATAATGATAATTCAATGCACATGGTTAAAAAGGTGTAGTCTTGGCTGGTTTTTAGGTGTGAAAAGGAGTAGCCAAAACGGTTTTGATCACTTAGAAAATATAGTGTAGCGTTAAGTGTTATTACGCGTTATTCGTTAAAATCGGGTACCGGGTTTAATAGCAATAAACGTTCACAAAGTTAACCGGGATGAAATAAAGTTATAAAAATGTTAAAAACATATTAAAAATATGTTGGGTACATTTACTGAGTGATCGGGTGATTATTGTTTAGTTTTCACGAAAACCGTCGTTATATTCATACGCGTACGTTATAAATAAAATAAATTTCCAAAATACTGGGTAACTGAACGTTATAACTTTTATGATGTTAAAATGGATATAAAAATATGTCGGTACCATTGTGGGGATATTTAGATATATTCGTCGTGTATAAACCGGGTGTTAACGTTTACTATAAATACTTATACGTAAAAACGTTAAATGTACTGAATGTAGTAATTTGAAAATCCTAAGAGTGGTATAACATGTAAATGACCTACTGATGATATGCAGACTATCTCCAGTCCGTATGAAATGTCATTACTGATAATGCATGAATTCGCACCCGAACCAATGTGGTTACGCGAATTTGAATACCCGTAAACTAAATTTACGATGAAATGTGTAATGTACGTGAATGATGAAATCTTTTCCCACAATGAATAGTGTTCCATGAATAGTAAATTTCCCAAAAGTTTCTCAGAATATCAAATTGACCTCGAAAACGATGAATAGTAAACTGATGAATAGTGTTTTGATGAATAGTGTTTGATGAATAGTGTTTTTCCAAAGTTCGGGAAATGACCTGAAATGACCTGAAATGGTGAGTTGTGACAGTCTTCCCCTCTAAATGGAACTTCGTCCCGAAGTTCAGTTTATGTTGGTCTCTGAAAATGTATTGGTGAAAAGGTGATGATATTCGAGAATTCCAGCGAACTCTAACGATAGGAATTCGACTCTGTTTCAACTGTTTGACCACACGGTCCATGATTTTTGTTGGTTCTCTTACAAGGTTTGAGATTGTCATTTGGGTTGGATCCATTCCAATGGAATCATGAGTGACTCATCTGAAAGTCATTTCTGGGGATCTGAAAACGTGAAATATGTTTGTGTAATCCTGTTGTTCTCTGGCAATGTTCAAGTCTGACAGCCACTAGGCCTACCCTGTCTGAAATATAAATGGTCCAGTGTATATTGGTGTAACTTTCCAAGTTTTCTGAACGATAACATGCCTTTCCTAGGCAGAACTTTCTGCATAACTCTGCAGAACTTGAAGTTTTAATGGTTTACGACTTATTGAACTTGTAACTGATTCTTGACTTGTAGAAAATTTCTGGTTATTTCATGAATGCCTACTGAACTAATGAGTTGAGCTTTTTCTGAATTTGGCCCATCAATCGATGGTCTGCGCTTCTTAATGTTTTAAATGTGGTACTGGTAATATATACTGCTGAATTCTGCCAGAACTCAAGTTTGTATGCTAGTTGGTCGATTCTAAAATGAATCTTAAATAATCCAATATGCTAAAGGTTCAACCTTTCTTGTTATCCAATTTGTATCGTGCCAATCCAAGGCATTGCTTTTAACTTAGTTTGTTCTCCCACTTGAATCTGGATGGTTTGATGTTCAGGATATCCAATCCAAATGATGTGTTATGTACCAACCTAACTTCTGCCAGTTTCCCGTTGTTGGTGTGATAACTATTGTTGTAGATGAATTTGATTTATGTTGAGGGATTAGTCCAACCATTTACAGGGTCAATCACTCGTACTCTGAGCATACCTTCCTATGTTTGAATTGTTCTCTCGCTTTGACCATCGTTCTGAGGGTGATAGGTGATGTTCACATCTAAATGAGTTTCTGAAGGAAATCCTGAAATGAATACCTGAGGTCCAAGTTGAATCGGTTTCCTTAACAGGAAATACTGAAATGGGTACAATAAACCTTTGTGACTAATTCCATAACGTTCGGTCCTTCGAACTTGGCGTTATCTGAAGGGATAGCATATAGGTAAGAATTTGATTCCTTGTGTTTTGTTCCAACTGATGATAAGACATATGTTCTTCTTTGTCTAGTGGGTTTGGTCTCCACTACTGAAGTTCGTGATCAATTTGTGATGTCCTCCTAATTCCTTCACCACATATACCAAATATTCTCTATTGTCCAGTCACAAATCCTAAATGCATAAGCGATGTTGTAGAGAAATTGGTTCTGGAAATTTGTCTCGCGATTGTGAGTTTTAGTTGAAATCCTTTTCTGAATAAACGAATTTAGAAAAATGGAGCAAATGATTTACTGAGTAATATTTTCCTTGATGATTCAAAATCCAGTAGTTATGAAATAGGAACTGTTTTCAAACATGTTGTGATTAAGACTGCTTACCAAAGTTTGATGTTTATGTATATTTCTCATTGTACAATAGTGTTGCTAAAACTGGTTCAAAATAGGAATTTCAGAAATCATTTTTCCACAAGGTATGTGATTTATGTAAATGCATCAACTTTATTTAAAAGTGAAAACACTGAAAAGGATAAAATGATAGAATAGGAAATGTTCGCTTAAATGCATAGATGTCTAACACTTAGTTCCTGAAGTTGGATAATGTCTATTGGTGGTTATCTGGCATAACTACAAGCATAGGCATTTAGACTAACTTAAGTCCTGAAATAGTTTATCGTTGTAATTGGCAAGACGAAGGTATCACTTGATGTTGTGTCAATGAATGTCTATTCTGTTTTCCCATGAAGATGAGGAGATATGTTCCGGTTTGATCCCTTGCTTGGTATGAAGGTGAGGTTACCTGAAATTTCTAGACATAATGCCTTAGAGGAATCTACATCGATATTCTTGATTCAAACAATTGTACTTTGTGAAAACTTACTGCAGGAAAGTTCATGTATGGATGAGGCCATGTTTAAATGAAATGCTCTACAGTCTCAATTAGAAGCTTGGTTTATTTCTATTGTGTTGTCCTGCGGACATTTATTGAGTTCAATCCTGTAGCTCAGTATAGCTAGTACCCTTGAAAAATGACATTGGACAACTAAGTCAGAGATGGTGTTTAGGATAGTCTCGCAGTATCTGAGGATTGTTGTTGAGTTATGAATTCTCTCTCTATATACTTCTAGTTCTGGTTAGTAGTGCTGTAATCCTTTCGTTGCTTCTATTGTATAAAGGAATCCTGCATGTAATTGATATGGAAAGTCTCTTCTAAGGAATTCAATGGGAAGAATCCAACTTAATGGCTAAGTGAGTGACAGGTAGGGTAAGTATCCAGGGATAGTTCGGCAAAATGGATGTTTATGAATGAGTTCCTTTGTTTACAAAACTTTTGGATGAAGATTGTTATTAACAATCCTTTGAAAAGGTAATTATTTCCTACATGGCATAATCCTTCCTGAATTTTACATAGGTGATCAGGCTATGTATAATTGAGGACTAATGATGCGATGTTGGATTTTGTCAAAATATCATAACTTTTCTCAAAAGTTTTAGATGGTGTTCAACACATTGTTATTAAAATGGTATCCTGATGTTTTCTTTCAAGTAACATGAAAATTGCTTCGCGTAATAATAGTAAATACTTGGTATAATGACAGAAAATCAATTTATAGGATGGAAATAAAATAGCTTACTTCAGAAATTTTTCTGTAAAACAATTTCCCCATATGATGGTAAAATAGCTTGAATGGTGTATTGGATACATGGGTGAATCTTGTCGAATGGTAATAGTCTTCTAATTCGTCAAAAACGAAATCAACCTAATTCCTGAAGAATCTGCGGATGTTTCTGTTGAGTCCGTGTTATTGGTATTATCTACTAGATGTCATCTAGTTCATGGCAAGTGGGAATGGAAAAGGAAATGACAATGATGGTACTAGTGAATGGAATACTATCCTCTTTCGCGCTACCTCGCGACATCCAAAAGGTAAAACTAAAGTACATACTGTGGGAAGGTCAATAGTGTAATAAGTAACTGATGGTGGTGATAGTACCTGAGTAGTATGTGCCCTACTAGTGATGGAAAGAAAACACACTAACTTCCTTGCAATAACCATCCTAACAAGTCCATTAAGATTAATTCTGAATACACTACCAAAAGGCATTCTATGTACGGGCTGAATGATAGGAAGACTCTGTTCCTATGGCAAATCAATAGTACTAATGGTGGTGTAAGTGCAACTGATGGTATAATGGTAGTGGAAGATGACAAGGCATCTTCAATGTCGGAATCCGATAAAAGGATGTCACGGTGAGTATCTGAAGACATGTCACTTGTGAACCAGGTCAATAAAATGATATACATATACGGATATGAGTATAAATAACTCGCACAGGGGATGTATAAAACAACATGTATCATGATTATGCACTTATGATGAAATGATGAGATGCTATGATGATGTGGTTATAGTCTAGGGTCCAAGATACATCCTAGTTCGCTATAACCTTAGCTCTGATACCAATCTGTCACACCCCCAATTTACCTGACTTGCAGCGGAATGGAATACCTGGGGGTGTCTGTCATAGCACCACAGTTACAGTTACATTGAACGACCTAAAGTGTCGTTTGGAAAATACTGCATTTGATCATTGAAATAATTCAGAGTTTACAAAATGAGGTCCCCAAAATGTGTTACATGTTCATGAAAAACAAGCCATACTAGATCAAATGTTTACATAAGTGCATGAAATAATGATGAGACGCGTCGACTCCGCGACTCCATGAAGGTCCAAATGCATGTCACATGAGCTACCTTAATAACCTGAAATACATTGCTAAAACGTCAACACGAATGTTGGTGAATTCCATAGGTTTGTAAAATGTACTGATGTACGGCCACCACAAGTAAAAATGCAAGATAAAAATCTCGTGAAAATTGTACAATAGCCTTAAGCTCATGACACCGAAGCTATGACTGATGAAATTCTATGCCCCTCCCGAATGTTCTGCCGAAACATTCAAATGTAAAAGACATGACATGCATCCGCTTACTGTTGGTATCCACTACCACGGATGGAGGCGTCACCCTCGATAGATCTATCCACTCACTCTCGCTTAGTACTTGAAATTAACGGTTCATGATGTTACAGGGGACTTTTCACATGGCAAGGTAACTTAAGCTATGTACATGTTTGAATACTTGGGCTCGTACTGAAATAATTGATGCAATGTATTCCCCCCGTGGGATTTGAAAACAATCAAAAATGTTGAATTGAAAACGGGGCTATGAAAACTCACCTTAACTGATGAAACTGTCATGAAATGAAATGAACCCCAATGAACAATTTGCTGTCGTAACCCAATATGATGGTACCATGAACATGTACTGAGCTGAAAACAAGGCGCGCATACTAGCCGCAACCTAAAATGAATGATGTACGATCTACTTTAGATCATGAAATGATGTTTATGAATGTCCATGCTCATGTTTCTATACCACTCTACTCTTTAGGAAAACACTTGTATTGTCAAAAAATATATAATCCAAAACTTTGGAAAATATTGCTATTAGAAAATATAAATGGCTAGTTATAATATATATACTTATATATATATATAACGTAAGTTCTCATGTAAGCGTTGAAATACTCGGGTTGTAATCCTTGAAATGATGAAAACATACTCATAATAACTAATACTACGTTAGTTAAAAAGCTCGGTACTTGATATTATGTTTAGCTTGAAAATGCACTTCGTAGTTTTTGCGCCAAAATATATAAAAGCTGTCAATTATAAAAGGGTTTTAGCCGATATTCAAACGAGTATATCTTTGTCGTTACTTGTCCGTTTTACTTGTTCTTTATATCCACGGTTTCGTCTTAGTATATAGTAATATATTTTGGAAAGCTCGGCTCCTCCGGGTTACGTCTAAAGCCTCTTTTTGACCGACGAAAAATGTCCAACAGCAACTATTTTTCCAGAAAATACTTTTCGTCTACAACCTTGCAAAAATCATAACTTCTTCGTTATAAGCTCTTTTTAATCCGTTCTTTCGCCTACGGATTCGTTTTTGAAAGTATTTTCTAAAAATTTTGCCAAAGTTTCCTTGGTGTTTACTGATTTTCCAGATTTTTACAAAATGGGACAGCATGTCTAAAATGAGTTCCAAATCATGTTTCCAAGGTTAAAAACCAATTTCTACCATCACCAAACCTCTTGTAATCACCACATGACTAATCTAATCTTACCATACACCTTCTTAGGGTGCCATGGACTCCTAACCAAGTTATTAGAGCTAGGGGATTCATAACAAGAAAGTTAGGGTTTGTATGTTTCATTTTAGCAAAAATAAAGTATAGTATAGCTACTTATACATGGTTTTTAGCATGATTCTTATGTAATACATGTAAAAATAGGATGATTCATGAAAAAATAAAGATGAAAACTTACTTGATAAAATGAGGTGATTATTGGATGATTATGCTTGTTGTTCTTGTGTTTTTGTTGCTTGATTCTTGATTAGACTTGTAAAATGAACAACTTTTGTGTTTTACTTTTTGAAAAACCATGGATGGATCATGGTGTTTGTTTTTGGTCGTGGGTTTGAGAAGAGAGCAAGAGAAAATGGGTTTTTGATCTTTCTAAAAAGTTAGATTATGATTTGTGATTTTTGTTAATGAAATGTTTATAAGGTTTATTAGTATAATAATGATAATTCAATGCACATGGTTAAAAAGGTGTAGTCTTGGCTGGTTTTTAGGTGTGAAAAGGAGTAGCCAAAACGGTTTTGATCACTTAGAAAATATAGTGTAGCGTTAAGTGTTATTACGCGTTATTCGTTAAAATCGGGGTACCGGGTTTAATAGCAATAAACGTTCACAAAGTTAACCGGGATGAAATAAAGTTATAAAAATGTTAAAAACATATTAAAAATATGTTGGGTACATTTACTGAGTGATCGGGTGATTATTGTTTAGTTTTCACGAAAACCGTCGTTATATTCATACGCGTACGTTATAAATAAAATAAATTTCCAAAATACTGGGTAACTGAACGTTATAACTTTTATGATGTTAAAATGGATATAAAAATATGTCGGTACCATTGTGGGGATATTTAGATATATTCGTCGTGTATAAACCGGGTGTTAACGTTTACTATAAATACTTATACGTAAAAACGTTAAATGTACTGAATGTAGTAATTTGAAAATCCTAAGAGTGGTATAACATGTAAATGACCTACTGATGATATGCAGACTATCTCCAGTCCGTATGAAATGTCATTACTGATAATGCATGAATTCGCACCCGAACCAATGTGGTTACGCGAATTTGAATACCCGTAAACTAAATTTACGATGAAATGTGTAATGTACGTGAATGATGAAATCTTTTCCCACAATGAATAGTGTTCCATGAATAGTAAATTTCCCAAAAGTTTCTCAGAATATCAAATTGACCTCGAAAACGATGAATAGTAAACTGATGAATAATGTTTTGATGAATAGTGTTTGATAAATAGTGTTTTTCCAAAGTTCGGGAAATGACCTGAAATGACCTGAAATGGTGAGTTGTGACACATATGGACATGTCTAACAATACTTTAAAGTTTCATAATTTTACGACACCCGGTTTTACGTTTTGAGGCCTAATCATTTACGGTTGGCAATTCCCGGAGTCAAAACTAATCAAATATCTAGATTTTTATCTTCCAAGGCACACCTCACCCCCCTTATCCATGTTGAACCGCCAATGGGGGGGGGAGTCACCATGGTGTGGCTTGATCTTGACCATTGATCTCTAGGATCATTACAAGTGTCTTAACTAACCATGGTTAAACTCTAACCCAATATATGGTTAACTATTTTTCCTACCCTATAAATACCAAGCTAAACACATGAAATTCCTTGCACCACACCTTCTTATAACCTTCAAGTCCTAAAACCTAAGGCACTTTTCTTATATTTTGTAAGAAAGTTAACTAGTTTTTGAAAGAAAACTAGTGTTTGATCTTCAATCTTGGAAATTTTCTAAGAAAAGTTGTTATAACTTTAAAGTCTCCAAAAAGACGTCGTTATAATCTTCAAATAGCTTTGGACTTCAAGAAGGCGTCGTTATAATCTTCAAATAACCTCAGTTTATCATAGATTGCAAAGGGTGAAGCTAAAGTCTATCAATGTCCTATCCTTACATGTTAACTTCCTTTCATCTTTGAAAGCCAAAAGTTGTAAGCCAAACCCTAACATGCTTCTTGTTGAATAATCATGTTCATGTTATTTACATGTTATTCATGCTATATTATGTCTTGTATTCATGTCCATGATGTATAAAAGTGAGTAAAACAAGTATTGATACATATATGTAACTTATGTTATTCAAACAAGTAAACTACTGACTTTCTTGGAAAACCACGACCAAAATGGTAAAATTATGATATTGGATCATTACATATTACAGTAGAGGACTTAACAAGGAAACCATAGCAATTTGAACCACCTAAAACGAGTATACGAGTCAAAAGTTACGCCCATTTGAAGTTACCAAAGATTTCCGGCAAAACTGCCTAAACCTTACTGAATCGCATTCTGACTTTTTGAAAGTCCCACTTCTGGTCCGATTCATCAAAAAGTTAAAACACGAAAGTTGTCCGGAACGACGTTTTCGTTCAGGAATATAGAAGCTCGAGCCCTGAAAACGCTTTTTGAGTCATAAATTCTTCAAAATCTTAACAGCCCATTTTTAGACCAAAGTCATTACATATAAGTTATGGTTTATGAAGACCAAAGGGGTCTTATGACCTAGAATCAAGACCACAACCATGGCTAGAGCCAAGGTTGAGTCTCAAGACCATGGAACAATGACCAAAGGTCATGGCTAGGCCATGACGAAATGACCATACAAGCTTACCAAGGCAAATACATGAACTAGAGAAGTTGGCGATAACTTGAACATACAATTTGGATCTACTTCATCTAAAGGAACCATGAGATATTACAAAGAGAAAATGGTCATACAAGACTTATGAAACTACCCCTAATAACAATCTTCATGTACAAATAAACTTTCCTAAGTTTATTCAAGTATCGGACATGTAACTTTTCGGATCAAAACTTATATCTATATATTTCATCAACTACTACGATAGTAGGGAGCCTCATGTGAGGAGTTCATTATGTAAGCCGTCGAGTTGAGTTGTGGATTTACGAGTAAAAGTGTCCTGGCTCCTCGAACGCTTACTAACATGACTTCTGAATTATGTCGGCCCGAACGGTAGTAAACGATATACAAAACATACATGTTTCATGAATCATTTCTTTCAAAGACTTACACTATACATCATACCACATCATGGACTAAATGCAAGATATATATATTGGCATGTTTATGTTTCCTTGGACATTATTCCAAACCTAAGTTACAACAATTATTCTAGGTTGCTCGTAGAAGTTCTTACGACATACCCATCATTCTCATTATACATCATCCAACTCAAGGTGAGTTCATAGCCCCACTTTACATTACTTCATTGTTTTACAAACCCTTGGGGGGAATACATGCTATTTTTAACCGAGCACAATGTTTTTAAATTGTATGCTTGCCTGATTGTTTTATTATCACTAAGTACCATCCTTGCCAAACCGAGATCCCATATTATGAACCATTTAATCACTTGCGAGGGTTACTTGCAAGTGAGCGCGAATATTGTGAATAGGCCTATTGGGATTGACGAATCCCATTTGTATTGACTAAGTTCAAACAAATGCATTAATATTTGAGACATTAGGTATGACGGCAAAGTACCTACCGGGATAACTCCGCCGATTGATATTGGTACACGTTAACGTTTTGGTGTCATAAGCTTAGTATTTGATAATAACTGTTCCGGGCGTATAACAACGTGGCCCATCTTTGTTTTCCAAACGTTGGTGTGAGTCTATTGCTCACACTACCAACATATTGTGTTTAAACATTAAACAAACTCTATGAATATCACTCAACCTTTGTGTTGACCTCCCAAGCATGTATTTCAGGTTCATGACGATCAAGGATGGCACGGAAGGACACGGATACTCAAGAGGGCTATAAATTTTATTATCATTCAAAACTCATTTCATGTAAATTGTAAACATGGAACCATTTGGGACCTCATTTTGTAATCTCTGATATTTATATAATTTGAATGATAAATCTTTTAAAACGACTCAATTGGAGTTCGTTTTCTATTATTGTGACTATTGTGCCGTCGAGTAACACCCAGTTTGAATTCCGCTGCAACCATGAATTGGGGGTGTTACAGATTGGTACCAGAGCCATGGTTATAGAGAAACGGGTCTAATTG
Source organism: Artemisia argyi (assembly GCA_030686995.1). Taxonomy (NCBI): domain Eukaryota; kingdom Viridiplantae; phylum Streptophyta; class Magnoliopsida; order Asterales; family Asteraceae; genus Artemisia; species Artemisia argyi. The sequence continues at coordinate 44,190,989 of CM060696.1, forward strand.
AGACCTAAACTATAACTACAACTACAAGCAAAACCATTTTTATAGCCTTCCGCTCTCCGTGTCTTCCATCCTCCAGACGATTATGGACTTAGTAAGCATGTTATGCTACACAAACATATTAGTATATTCATTTATATACCCCTTTTGAGCATTTCCCCGTAGATATTTTATGCTACACAAACATAATTGCATATTAATATATGTACCCTAAACATAATTGAGCATTTCCCCGTAAGCATTTTATGCTACATGAACACATATAAGTATATTGATATATACACACTAAGCATTTTATGCTACATGAACACATATAAGTATATTGATATATACACACTAAGCATTTTATGCTACATGAACACATATAAGTATATTGATATATACACACTAAGCATTTTATGCTACATGAACACATATAAGTATATTGATATATACACACTAGGCATTTTATGCTACATGAACACATATAAGTATATTGATATATACACACTAGGCATTTTATGCTACATGAACACATATAAGTATATTGATATATACACACTAGGCATTTTATGCTACATGAACATATTAGTATATTGATATATAAACTCGGTTTATTTTCAATCATTTATCTAAACAATGGACTAAACATATCTGTGTATGCCTATTCTAAGGCATTTCGGCACAGCCACACTCTCCCAATCATGTTCCTACTCCAACATTATATGTCCAAGACATTGTAACTGATTGCAATGGTCTTTCCTATTTTTCAAGACATTGTGAGATACAATGGCCTCATTCATTTTCCAAGACATTGTGAGATACAATGGTCTCATTCATTTTCCAAGACATTGTATGATACAATGGTCTTAATCATTTCTCAAATGTTTTGAGTCACACAATGACCTAACCTACTTCCCAGACATTGTGAATTGCACAATGGTCTAACCTACTTCCGAGACATTGTGTTTTGTGCAAATGGTCTCTAGAATTATTCCATCACATCATCAATATCATTTCTTATGATATCAAAAACCCGTCACAATCTATCGATTTCAAAACAAGAAATATGAGATTTCTAAAGGACAAACTAATCCATCATCGACAAAAGCTGAACTTTCTCTACATTCATCAAAGTTTTCTTATGAAACCTTCATTATTAAAAGTTCGTGATCCTGGCCAAGTATGTTCTATTTTAGAACTACTTAAAACTTCCTTTCCATACGTATCTACCCTTACTACCTTATATGCAATGGAATATGAAAACATACGTTACAAGTCTTGTATGGACGGGACTTGCAACTTAAGGGTTTGACATCACCTTTGTTTAGTGGACAGTTTCCCGAAAGCAACGGACATATCACAAGTATACCTAATTTAGGTATTTGAAAATTTTATCGAACCTTGGCTAAATATAGACTAGTCACCTATGTAACACCCCCAATTCATGGTTGCAGCGGAATTCAAACTGGGTGTTACTCGACGGCACAATAGTCACAATAATAGAAAACGAACTCCAATTGAGTCGTTTTAAAAGATTTATCATTCAAATTGTATAAATATCAGAGATTACAAAATGAGGTCCCAATTGGTTCCATGTTTACAATGTATAATAAATGAGTTTTGAATGATAATAAAAATTTATAGCCCTCTTGAGTATCCGTGCCCTTCCGTGCCATCCTTGATCGTCATGAACCTGAAATACATGCTTGAGAGGTCAACACAAAGGTTGAGTGATGTTCATAGAGTTTGTTAAATCGATTGAACACAATATGTTGGTAGTGTGAGTTATAGGCTCACACCAATGTTTGGAAAACAAAACAGGTAGGCTACGTTATTATACGCCCGGAACATGTATTATACACTAAGCTTATGACACCAAAATGTTAACGGGTACCAATATCAATCGGCGGAGTTATCCCGGTAGGTACTTTGCCGTCATACCTAATGTCTCAAATATTAATGCATTTGTTTGAACTTAGTCAATACAAATGGGATTCGTCAATCCCAATAGGCCTATTCACAATATTCGCGCTCACTTGCAAGTAACCCTCGCAAGTGATTAAATGGTTCATAATATGGGATCTCGGTTTGGCAAGGATGGTACTTAGTGATAATAAAACAATCAGGCAAGCATACAATTTAAAAACATTGTGCTCGGTTAAAAATAGCATGTATTCCCCCCAAGGGTTTGTAAAACAATGAAGTAATGTAAAGTGGGGCTATGAACTCACCTTAAGTAAGATAGCAAGTAATGAATGTAACGGTTGAATCGTGAAGGTTTCTACGAGCAACCTATAATCGAATGTCGCGACTTAGGATTGGAGTAAAGAATATGAAGTAGTGCCTATATATATATATCTTGCATTATAGTCCATGATGTGGTATGATGTATATTGTAAGTCCTTGAAAGAAAAGATTCATGAAACATGTATGTTTTGTATATCGTTTACTACCGTTCGGGCCGACATAATTCAGAAGTCATGTTAGTAAGCGTTCGAGGAGCCAGGACACTTTAACTCGTAAATCCACAACTCATCTCGACGGCTTACATAATGAACTCCTCACATGAGGCTCCCTACTATTGTAGTAGTTGATGAAATATATAGATATAAGTTTTGATCCGAAAGGTTACATGTCCGATATTTGAATAAACTTAGGAAAGTTTATTAGTACATGAAGATTGTTATTAGGGTATGTTTCATAAGTTTTGTATGACCATTTTCTCTTGGTAATATCTCATGGTTCCCTTTTAAGTGAAGTAGATCCAAATTGCTTGTTCAAGTTCTCGTCAACTCTTTGTTTCATGTTTACGCCTATGAAAGTTGGTATGGTCATTTCGTCATGGCCTAGCCATGACCTTTGGTCCTTGTTTCAAGGTCATGAGACTCTACCTTGGCTCTAGCCATGGTTGTGGTCTTGATTCTAGGTCATAAGACCCCTTTGGACTTCATAAACCATAACTTATATGTAATGACTTTGGTGTAAAAATGGGCTGTTAAGATTTTGAAGAATTTATCACTCAAAAAGCGTTTTCAGGGCTCGAGCTTCTTTGTTCCTGAACGAAAATGTCGTTCCGGACAACTTTCGTGTTTTAACTTTTTGATGAATCGGACCAGAAGTGTGACTTTCAAAACCCAAATTTGATCAGAATGGTATTTGGCAGTTTTGCCGGAAATCTTTGGTAACTTCAAATCGCCATAACTTTTGACTCGTTTACTCGTTTTAGGTGGTTCAAATTGCTATGGTTTCCTTGTTAAGTCCTCTACTGTAATATGTAATGATCCAACATCATATTTTTACCATTTTGATCAGGTCTTACCAAGAAAGTCACTAGTTTACTTGTTTTAGTAACTTGTTGTAACAATCAATAACAATAACTTGTTTTGCTCACTTTTATACATCATGGACATAACTACAAGACATAATATAGCAAGAATAACATGTAAATAACATGAACATGATTATTTAGCAAGAATCAAGTTAGGGTTTGGCTCACAACTTTTGGCTTTCAAAGATGAAAGGAAGTTAACATGTAAGGATAGGACTTTGATAGACTTGCTTCAACCCTTTTTCACTTCATGCAATCTTTCTACCCTTGGTATTCTTGAAAGAGATGTAATGAAAGTTGAGGTGAATTGAGTGGATTTAAACTCAAGAGAAATCACCAAGTATATTAGGGATTGGAAGAGTTTTGATTAATGATAATCTAGCTAGAGTTTCTATCTTGAAGAATCACTTGAATCATGCATGAAACTTGGAGAGAATTAGCAAATGAATGGTGTGTTTGTGTGTGTGATATCCACGGCAAAGAGGGGAGGGAGGGGGTATATATATGGTCATGAGGAGGTTAGGAAACAACTAGGGAAATACCAACACTTGGTGACCAAGTTTTACTTGGAGCCAAAGTTGTACACATGTGATCATCCAAGGAATCAAGGGTCAAGATCAAGCCTCAAGTGTGAAACCCCCCTCCTAGTGGCGGTTCACATGGACTTGGAGAGCAAGGGTGGACTTTTCTTGGTATTATCCAAGATACTTGGTTAGTTTTGACTCCGGGAAATGCCAATCGTAAATGATTAAGCCTCAAAACGTAAAACCGGGTGTCGTAAAATTATGGAATTTGAAAGCATTGTTAAACATGTTCATATGGTCCATAATAAAATATAAAATGGGTGGTAGGATCTATCGGGTGCTAAAACCCTGCTAAAAACTGGAAACACGGGTCTAAAACGCGTAATACGTAAAACGTACGAATGTTGCGTAAAATTGAGAAAAGTAAAATGTTACTTTTCTAATGTGATAAAAATGATTTAAAATGACTTATAATGTCTAGACTGGGCTCAGTCTAGTGTCGGTTGGTATTAAATGTCTTTTAGACATCAAACCGTAAGCCTAAAAATCAAGGAATGACTTATCACATCAAGGGATGATTTTTGGTCAATGGAGGAGGGAAAAATATGTTGACTTTTTCTAATAAGTTGAAAACTAAAATCGTCTTAGAAAAGCGTTTTGTGGTCTAACGGTTAATCGCCCATACGGTTAAGCGTGCTCATACGAGAGTAGTACAGGCTTGGGTGACCTGCCGGGAAGTCTTTGGTCATGTTTTTCCCAGTCACGATTAATTCTCAAATAAATCATGAGTGTGTCAAACATTTTTCTGATGTGGGGTCACCTGACGCGGTCGAATTTCGTTGTGCGTAGAATTTCTGAATGTCGTTTTACCCTAAAACGTGTAATTCCTTAATAACTTTCACGAAAATGATCTGACGAATGTCAAACATTTAATTTGCCATGGAAATGATTTATCACTCGAGAATATCAAATAAAAATCAACTTTCGGGAAAGTTTCGGGAAAAATGAATAGTAAAAGTGAATAGTGAAATTTTCTGGGAATGGTAATTAACCTGAAAATGCGAATTGTTACAACCTATATTTAACCTAGGGACAGTGGAATATAGTCTGACTAACTATATTCGACTTAGAATTTTCAAATACTGAGAATAGTTGTACTAGGGTTATGTTTAGATTGATTTCCTACATGAACATGATAAACCACCAGAATACATTAAAACAATCTAGAGACACGATAGTGCCTTACCACTCAGCGAAATCTTAACACTTTATTTGTACTACCTAAACTTCATTCTTGAAAGTTTTCCTTTATGAGATAATCCGAACTACTATCTGGGATAGTTATCAATTATTCTCTTCATCCTGTAGAAGTACTATCCTGTTTAGGTCCTAAGGATACCATTCCATCATAAACCTTTAAAATCTCTTAAGATTTTTAAAGCAAACTCAACATCTATACCTAAGAGTATTAATGTTAAGCATACACTACACACTTTTGTTCATCAACATATCACATCATTATCTTCACAACCGTTACAAACACAAGCTCATTAACAGATCTTGATGCACTTTAAAGCTCAAATCATCCTTAGTTACACCACAAGCACCCGTATCAGCTTTACAAGATTGAATATTCATCTTGTACTTTTGCTACACCAGTGTCATCTCGTAATACAATACCTTGTAACTCACCGGCTAAGTATGAATGTTGGGTTGGGAATTCTTAAGTAGGATGATTTGTAATTATTTGAATGGATTGGGATGCCTTTTCATTTAAATAAAGAAATTGTAAATCACCGAACCATAAGTTTATATTCCTCTATTTACATTGTTTGGGATGCCTCTCTATGTAAATAAAGAATTATAAACAAGTGGGCTTATTTGTATCCAAAATAACATAAGTATGAAGTCAACCTACATTACATTGCTCGGGTATGGCATAATACCTACATTATATTGCTCGGGTATGGCTTGATACATACATTACATTGCTCGGGTATGGCATGATACCTACATTACATTGCTCGGGTATGGCATGATACCTACATTATATTCGCCACAAGAAATCCTATCTTTTCACCGACATCGCTTCAAACCATGACATAAACACTAGGTACAACAACCGATTACCTACTATGCTATGATTGCAACTACTATCCCAATTTCCATTGATATTCCACTACTATATCAATTTCCATTTATTGGATTCCTATGTAAATTGCTATTGTTGTTCAACTGTTATATCAATTGCTATTGATACTTGACAACTATATCAATTTCCATTTTGATATTTAACTATATCAATTTCTGTACAACTACTATATCAATTTCTATTAATAATCGACTGCTATATCAATTTTCTTTGATATTCGACTATTATATGGATCTCTACTGATATTCAACCATGTTATCAATCTCTATTGACACACCATATTCTGAGACAAATCAAACTACATCACTAGTAATTCCAGACTTTGGTCCTCACAAGTAACCACACATCTTTATCGACACCACTCCAACATATGACACACAAAGAACTTCGGGACGAAGTTCCCCGTAAGGGGTAGAGACTGTAACAATTCGCAATTTCAGGTTAATTACCATTCCCGGAAAATTTCACTATTCACTTTTACTATTCATTTTTCCCAAAACTTTCCCGAAAGTTGATTTTTATTTGATATTCTCGAGTGATAAATCATTTCCATGGAAAATTAAATGTTTGACATTCGTCAGATCATTTTCGTGAAAGTTATTAAGGAATCACACGTTTTAGGGTAAAACGTCATTCAGAAATTCTACGTACAACGAAACTCGACCGCGTTAAGTGACCCCGCATCAGAAAAATGTTTGACACACTCATGATTTATTTGAGAATTAATCGTGACTGAGAAAAACATGACCAAAGACTTCCCGGCAGGTCACCCAAACTAGTACTATTCTCACATGAGCACGCTTAACCGTATGGGCGATTAACCGTTAGACCACAAAACGCGTTTCTAAGACGATTTGAGTTTTCAAATTATTAGAAAAAGTCAACATATTTTTTCCCTCCTCCATCGACCAAAAATCATCCCTTGATGTTATAAGTCATTTCGTGATTTTTAGGCTTACGGTTTGATGTCTAAAAGACATTTAATACCAACCGACACTAGACTGAGCCCAGTCTAGACATTATAAGTCATTTTAAATCATTTATAACCTATTAGAAAAGTAATATTTTACTTTTCTCAATTTTACGCAATATTCGTACGTTTTACGTATTACGCGTTTTAGACCCGTGTTTCCAGTTTTTAGCAGGGTTTTACCACTCAAATGGAACCTACCACCCATTTTATATTTTATTATGGGACATATGGACATGTCTAACAATACTTTAAAGTTTCATAATTTTACGACACCCGGTTTTACGTTTTGAGGCCTAATCATTTACGGTTGGCAATTCCCGGAGTCAAAACTAATCAAATATCTAGATTTTTATCATCCAAGGCACACCTCACCCCCCTTATCCATGTTGAACCGCCAATGGGGGGCGGAGTCACCATGGTGTGGCTTGATCTTGACCATTGATCTCTAGGATCATTACAAGTGTCTTAACTAACCATGGTTAAACTCTAACCCAATATATGGTTAACTATTTTTCCTACCCTATAAATACCAAGCTAAACACATGAAATTCCTTGCACCACACCTTCTTATAACCTTCAAGTCCTAAAACCTAAGGCACTTTTCTTATATTTTGTAAGAAAGTTAACTAGTTTTTGAAAGAAAACTAGTGTTTGATCTTCAATCTTGGAAATTTTCTAAGAAAAGTTGTTATAACTTTAAAGTCTCCAAAAAGACGTCGTTATAATCTTCAAATAGCTTTGGACTTCAAGAAGGCGTCGTTATAATCTTCAAATAACCTCGGTTTATCATAGATTGCAAAGGGTGAAGCTAAAGTCTATCAATGTCCTATCCTTACATGTTAACTTCCTTTCATCTTTGAAAGCCAAAAGTTGTAAGCCAAACCCTAACATGCTTCTTGTTGAATAATCATGTTCATGTTATTTACATGTTATTCATGCTATATTATGTCTTGTATTCATGTCCATGATGTATAAAAGTGAGTAAAACAAGTATTGATACATATATGTAACTTATGTTATTCAAACAAGTAAACTAGTGACTTTCTTGGAAAACCACGACCAAAATGGTAAAATTATGATATTGGATCATTACATATTACAGTAGAGGACTTAACAAGGAAACCATAGCAATTTGAACCACCTAAAACGAGTATACGAGTCAAAAGTTACGCCCATTTGAAGTTACCAAAGATTTCCGGCAAAACTGCCTAAACCTTACTGAATCGCATTCTGACTTTTTGAAAGTCCCACTTCTGGTCCGATTCATCAAAAAGTTAAAACACGAAAGTTGTCCGGAACGACGTTTTCGTTCAGGAATATAGAAGCTCGAGCCCTGAAAACGCTTTTTGAGTCATAAATTCTTCAAAATCTTAACAGCCCATTTTTAGACCAAAGTCATTACATATAAGTTATGGTTTATGAAGACCAAAGGGGTCTTATGACCTAGAATCAAGACCACAACCATGGCTAGAGCCAAGGTTGAGTCTCAAGACCATGGAACAATGACCAAAGGTCATGGCTAGGCCATGACGAAATGACCATACAAGCTTACCAAGGCAAATACATGAACTAGAGAAGTTGGCGATAACTTGAACATACAATTTGGATCTACTTCATCTAAAGGAACCATGAGATATTACAAAGAGAAAATGGTCATACAAGACTTATGAAACTACCCCTAATAACAATCTTCATGTACAAATAAACTTTCCTAAGTTTATTCAAGTATCGGACATGTAACTTTTCGGATCAAAACTTATATCTATATATTTCATCAACTACTACGATAGTAGGGAGCCTCATGTGAGGAGTTCATTATGTAAGCCGTCGAGTTGAGTTGTGGATTTACGAGTAAAAGTGTCCTGGCTCCTCGAACGCTTACTAACATGACTTCTGAATTATGTCGGCCCGAACGGTAGTAAACGATATACAAAACATACATGTTTCATGAATCATTTCTTTCAAAGACTTACACTATACATCATACCACATCATGGACTAAATGCAAGATATATATATTGGCATGTTTATGTTTCCTTGGACATTATTCCAAACCTAAGTTACAACAATTATTCTAGGTTGCTCGTAGAAGTTCTTACGACATACCCATCATTCTCATTATACATCATCCAACTCAAGGTGAGTTCATAGCCCCACTTTACATTACTTCATTGTTTTACAAACCCTTGGGGGGAATACATGCTATTTTTAACCGAGCACAATGTTTTTAAATTATATGCTTGCCTGATTGTTTTATTATCACTAAGTACCATCCTTGCCAAACCGAGATCCCATATTATGAACCATTTAATCACTTGCGAGGGTTACTTGCAAGTGAGCGCGAATATTGTGAATAGGCCTATTGGGATTGACGAATCCCATTTGTATTGACTAAGTTCAAACAAATGCATTAATATTTGAGACATTAGGTATGACGGCAAAGTACCTACCGGGATAACTCCGCCGATTGATATTGGTACACGTTAACGTTTTGGTGTCATAAGCTTAGTATTTGATAATAACTGTTCCGGGCGTATAACAACGTGGCCCATCTTTGTTTTCCAAACATTGGTGTGAGTCTATTGCTCACACTACCAACATATTGTGTTCAAACATTAAACAAACTCTATGAATATCACTCAACCTTTGTGTTGACCTCTCAAGCATGTATTTCAGGTTCATGACGATCAAGGATGGCACGGAAGGACACGGATACTCAAGAGGGCTATAAATTTTATTATCATTCAAAACTCATTTCATGTAAATTGTAAACATGGAACCATTTGGGACCTCATTTTGTAATCTCTGATATTTATATAATTTGAATGATAAATCTTTTAAAACGACTCAATTGGAGTTCGTTTTCTATTATTGTGACTATTGTGCCGTCGAGTAACACCCAGTTTGAATTCCGCTGCAACCATGAATTGGGGGTGTTACACTTATTGGGTTACTGTACCAATAGCAAAGGATTTAGAGTGTACAACAAGGTTACCAAAAAGGTTCAAGAATGTCTTCATGTTGATTTTCTTGAAGATCAAGAAAGTCAAAAGGTAAAGGTCCTAATTGGATGTTTGATCTTGATATTTTGACTTCTTTTATGAACTATGTGCCTGTCAGAGAAGAAAATCAAGTTGTTCACAAAGAAGAAGATTCCCAGTACATTGTTCATGAATCAATGTTAGACCTGAAGATATTCCTGATGAAGAACCCATAACTATTGAAAAGGATAAAAGTAGTGTTCAACCAACTTCCTTAGTATCTGATGAAGATCAAGCTATTCAAGATGAACTTAATAGGATGCTTCTTCAAGAAACCATAGGAAAATCCTATGAAGATGATCAAAGGAGAGCTTATGAACCAGAAAAGGTGAAGACTAAAGTAACAGATAACTCTCACAGTACTTTGCATCAAAGTACTGTTGAATCAGTTGAAAGTACTTCTAGTGTCTTAGATACATCAAATTGGATCAATACTGATAATTTAAATGATCCGAACATGCCTGATTCAGAAGACATTGAAGTTGAGCTTAATAATGAATGCATTTTCTCAAATTCCAATGAAGATCCTGACCTCACAAATTTAGAGGATGATCTTGAAGTTCCACCAACTCCTACATTAAGAGTTCATAAATATCATCCCGCTAGTAAAATCATTGGACCTTCCACTTTAGGAGTGCTCACAAGAACAAAAGCTAAAAGTCTCTCTAAGCAACATAGTGCTTTACTTAGCTTTGTCTATAAACAAAACAGGGTGAATCATAAGGATCAACAAATGTGCCTATTTGCTTGCTTTCTATCTCAAGTAGAACCCAAGAAGGTATCTCAAGCATTAGCTAAAGAAAGTTGGGTTAAAGCCATGCAAGAAGAACTTCTACAATTCAAACTTCAAGAGGTTTGGGTATTATGTGAATTACTAGATGTAAAGAGATTAATTGGTACAAAATGGGTTTTCAGGATTAAGAGAGATGAGAGAGGAAATGTCATCAAGAACAAAGCAAGATTGGTTGCACAAGGATATAGACAAGAAGAAGGAGTGGACTATGATGAAGTGTTTGCTCCTGTAGCAAGAATTGAAGCTATAAGGTTACTTCTTGCTTTTGCATCATATATGGGCTTTCCTGTTTACCAAATGGATGTCAAAAGTGCCTTTCTTTATGGCACAATTATAGAGGAAGTCTATGTTGTTTAAACAACCTCCTGGTTTTGAAGATCCTGCACATCCAAACAAAGTCTATAAAGTTATTAAGGCTCTATATGGCCTCCATCAAGCTCCTAGAGCTTGGTATGAGAGACTCTCTACTTCTCTATTGCAGCATGGTTACAAGAGAGGTGCAATTGATAAGACTTTGTTTATCAAAAGAGACAAAAAGGATATTATGCTTGTTCAAGTCTATGTGGATGATATCATTTTTGGAGCTGCAAAACAGTCAATGGTGAAAGAATTTTAGTAGCTCATGCAACAAGAGTTTCAAATGAGTTCCATGGGTGAATTAACTTTCTTTTTTGGGGCTTCAAATTAAACAATCAATTAGTGGAATCTTCATTAGTCAAGATAAGTATGTCACTTCCATTCTTAAAAGGTTTAACTTCACCACTGTCAAGCCAGCCTCCACACCTATTGATGCTAATAAACCATTAGGAAAGGATGAAGATGGAGATGATGTGGATGTTAAACTTTATAGATCTATGATTGGTTGTCTTATGTACTTAACGGCATTTAGACCTGACATCACCTTTGCTGTATGTTTATGTGCAAGATATCAGGTCTCACACAAAGTTTCTCATATGAATGCAGTCAAGAGGATTTTTAGGTATCTCAAGCATCAACCTAAGTTAGGCTTGTGGTATCCTAGAGATTCACCTTTTCACTTGGAAGCTTTTTCAGACAGTGATTATGCAGGGGACAATTATGATAGAAGATCAACCACTGGAGGATGTCAATATCTTGGAAGGAGATTAGTCTCATGGCAATGTAAGAAACAAACAATTGCAGCAACATCATCTACTGAAGCAGAATATGTTGCAGCTGCAAGTTGTTGTGGACAAGTACTTTGGTTGCAGAATCAACTCTTGGATATGGATTCAATTTTAAGCGCTCCCATCAACATTAACAATGATAGTACCATTTGCATTGTGAAGAATCCTGTTTATCTTTCCAAGACCAAGCACATTTAGATTAGGCATCCTTTTATTTGTGATTGCTATGAGCACAGGCTTAAAAATGTGATTAAAGTTCACACAGATGATAATGTAGCTGACTTACTCACAAAAGGATTTGATGTTTCAAGATTTAACCATTTAGTGGTAAGTATTGGGATGATTAATTATTAAGCTACATTTGAGGGGAGGACTTAGTTTAGTTTAGAATACTTTCTTAAAGATTTTTGAAAGTATTGGTTTTGTTAAGGTAATTAGTACCTATGTATTATTTGAGGGGAGGCGACACTGTTGTATTTTTGAAGATCTTGTGTATTTGTTTGTGGGAATGAGATGGAAAGTACTGTTTAGCAAAGTACTTCTTAGTATTAGTTTGAAAGTACTGCTTAGCACTTAGTGGAAAGTACTGTTCTTTTGTCAGATGGAAATTACTGTTCAATAGTCAAAAAGATGGGGTAACAACTTTGCAAAAGATATGGAGGAGATAAATGCCAAAAATAATGGTAAATTCATTTATTGGGCCGTGATTTTTTGAATATTACCCACTTATGCGCTAATCCTTTCCATTCAAAATTACTCTTATCGTTATTCCCTTCCATCCATTCAAATCTTCAACAACTCACCCGCCGACGCACATATTCTTCCGCACAAACAACCAATGGCCAATCGTACAATTGTTAGTAAGCATAACATGGTAGCTAATTTGGCCAAGACGTAATTGAATGTCGATTTTCATGCTACCATTGATTTCCTAACTGGGTCTTCAATTAATTATGCTCTGCTGGTCAATCCTGACATAATTGGACCATGGATTCAAGATTTATGGGCTACTACTACATCTAATTTGCAAGATGATGAATCTTTCATTCAAGCCATGGTTGTTGGAAGACAAATTCGCATCACTGAGGTAACAATTAGAGAAGATCTATTGTTTCAAGATGAAGAAGGTACTGCTCTTTTTGATAGACAAATCCTATGGGATAGAATCAGAGATATAAGGTATGAAGGTGATCTCACTAAACTTACTTTTCAGAAGCCCTTATTTAGTCCTCATTGGAAATATCTTGTTCATGTTTTACTTCGCTGTTTGAGTCCAAAGAGTACTGCATGGGATCAATTTGGTCAAGCAACAGCTTCTGCATTAGTGGGATTAGCTACCAGTCAACCTTTTAATTTCTCACATATGATTTTTGATGGTATGCTCACACATATTGAAAATAAATCACCATTTTTGATGTACCCTAGATTTGTTCAGTTGTTCTTGAACAAACAGCTTGAGGATCTTCCTAAACCTCAAAGTTTTTTACCTGCTATTTTACTTCCACCAAAGGTGTTTACTTTCATGGCTAAAAAGAGTATTAAGTTTTCTGGGCACAATACACCTTTGACTACTCATATATTGGAAGTAGAACAAGGTGTTAGAGATGAAGCTGATGCACCTAGTGATAATGAGCATTCTGATTCAGCACATACTCAAACACCACTTCCTGAATCATCTCAACATATTGTTTCAACTAAAAGAATTGCTTCATTGCCTCATATTGCTTCAAGAGAAAGAACTTTTTCTTTGCAAAGTACTGCATCAAAGGAACTACTGCTTCCTTGCAAGGTACTGCTCATACTGATTCAGATCAAGGTGTTAATCAACCAACATCTCCCAATGATTATACTTCCACAGATGGGTCTCAAACATCTGGAGGAGATGAGGGAGAAATGGATACTTATGCTTTGACAAGAGAATTTAAAAGGATGAAGAAGGTGGTTGATGCTCAAGCTGATCAGATATAGAAGTTGAAAGATAATTTCAAAAGGTTGAAAAGATTTGTTTGGCCACTGGTTAAACATCAAAGATTATAGGTGAAGCAATAGAAGAAGAGTGGTCAAAAATCTAAGAAGGTCTCTAAGTCTAAGAGAAAGAAAAAGCATTCTTCATTCACATTGGGGAGGAATTTGGAAGCTAAGAATCTGAATGAAGATGTTGAACCTCAAGATCCAAATGAAGAAGCTTATACTATGCATTATGAAGAAGCTCATCAAGATACTGTTGAAAGAAAAGATGATGAATCTGAGCAAGTTAATCTTGAAGATGTTCAAAGTATTGGTATTCAAAGTACTCGTGCTCAAAGTACTGGTGTTCAAGGAACTTCTAGGCAAAATCTGATAACACCAAGAACTTTGGATTTTGATGATGAAGCTGGTCCTTCAAATACAATTCAAGAAGAGATTAGGGAACATACTGCTAGTGATGATAAGACCATTGCTAATATTATTCTCAACATGTCTAGACCAAGAGGTATTAATATTCATGGTGTTGAACAATCTCAAGCCTTGCAATCTTCTTCTCAATCTACTCAAGAGTGGATCCAAAAGATAAAGGAAAAGGAATCTTGATAGAATTCAAGAAAAAGAAGAAGAAGAAGTTCACTTAGCATAATTAAAAGCTATTGAAGAAGCTAAAAATGAAGAAATTGCTAGAAAGTTGCAGGCTGACTTCGATGCTAAAGCTGAATTAGAAATGGAATCAGAGAAGCAAATATTTCAACCAAGAAGGCCACAATCTATTGCTCAACAAAGAAAATCCATGATGGCTTTCCTAAAGGGTCAAGGATATAAAGGTTTACATAAATTGAGATATCCAGAAATGAAAATCTTATATGATGGTGTTAGAGAAGCTATTCAAAGGTATGTTGATGGTATTATTCCTTTTGACTCTGGAAAAGATAAGCAATTGGAGGATGCAAGAAAAGATAAGGCTGCTAAAAGAAGTGCAAAGAGAAAGAGAACAACTCATGATGATCAGTTATTAAAGAAGATCAAGTTGTTTAGAACTGACACAGTTGATGAATTAATAAATTATTTAAGAGTTGTTGATTTTGAGAATCCAAAGAAATCAGAAGTTGCTGAGAAAAAGTCCATGATTTCTAAATTTTCTGTTGTAGAATCATCAGAAGGAGATAATCTGATTTTTCATAGAGAATATGAAAGTTTTAGAGTATTCAACCTGTTGTGGGACATATTGCACATGATAGACAGAGAAGATCTATATCATTTGTATCAACAAGTGCAAGCTTATTTTGAGAATATTTTGCCAACAGGAGTGGGATTAATCTTACTGGGTGATCTTATAACCATCTGGGAAACAAAGGAAACAAGTAATGATGCTCTCTGGAATACTAAAGAGAATTGGGAAATCACAAGATGGAGATTTTTTGAATCATCAGGAGTGCATTCACTTGAATTAGAAGATGGTACCATGATTCATATGCTAGCAGAAAGGAGATATCCACTTACAAGAGATCTTCTAATTAGGATACTAGATCATGGTATGGAAGTTGAAGTTGAGAATGAAACAGCTCTGATGGTGATTGAATTCTTCATCAAATGGACAACTTCAGATGATGATGATGCATGATTACTGGTATGGTCTTTGTTATATATAAATCTTTTTGATGAATAAGTACTTTATTCAAAGTACTGCTAGACAAATAGTACTTTATCAAAGTACTGCTTGCTGCACAAAACCAGTAAAGTCTTTTGATTGAGATTAAAATGGTTGAAAATTTTTTTGAAGAACAAGATGTCAGCAACAAACAAATAAATTTTGAGAGAAACACATGGTGTTAGTACTTGTACTACACAACAAATGGTAATCAACTCACCATGTTTAACAAACAAGAAAGAGTTTGATTCATCATGACGGTACGACTCTAATGTGATTATCAAATTCGTTTTTAGTTGACAATTTACTAAAAATTGTATGATTTTCAACTCACCATATCTATAATAGTGAAGAGTTGGCTAGCCCACAAGAAAATGGCTTGTGCTAAAGGCTGTGGAAAATCCATTTATATGGTAATTAGTTCACCATGGTAGTGATTGTACTAAAAGAACTAGTTAGTCCAAAAGCAAATGGCTCTTGGTAAAGACTTAACAAATACGTTGATAGCTGATGATTTGCTAAAAATCATATGGTTATCAATGTACCATGGTTTTTGTGTTTAAACCTAAACATTGGCTACTCCAGAGTTAATGGCTTTAGTAAAGAGACATCAAATCCATTAATTTTCAATGATTCACCTCTCACAGGAGTTAACACACCTGGAAGTGATGAGAATAGTATGAAACTTTATGATCTGATGTACATTTTGCCATATGTTGCTGAGTAGCTGATAATAAAAGTTGCTGTGAAGATATCATATGTTGCTGATAAAGATTATTTTGATGATAACGGTCCAAATACATTGAGAACAAGACAGATAGAAGATAAAGATACAATCTTTCCTTGAAGATAAAGATATTGAAGTTAAAGAATCACAAAGAAACTTGAAATCAAGCAAGTAGAATTCAAGTTAGGGGAGGATTGTTGGGATATAAAGTCAAAGTACTTCTGAAGATTAAAGTATTGCTTATGTTGAAAAGTCAAAGTATTGCTCATGTGAAGAAAGTTAAAGTACTGTTATTATTGAAGGACTGTTATGCAAGTCGTTAAAGGATTATTATGTAAACGATATGATTAGAATGTTCTAGAATTAGTTTAGAATTAGTTTACTTGTTGTTCAAGTATTGTAAACCGACTAAAGGTTTTCCTCATGCCTATAAAAGGAGCCTTAGGATGGTATTAGAAGATCTCTAGATACACGTATAATATTAGAGAGTTGTTTAGCGATTAGGGTTGTTAGTGAATCTGTATAATAAGCAGGTTCAAAGTTTGGTTTTAATATAATTATTAAAGTTCTTCTTAGCTTTGTTGAAGTAGATTCCGCATACTTAACAGAGTTATAGCAGTGTTTCACTATTAATAGTTTTCGATTTTTAAGATTGTTAAACCTTTACAAGCTATATAGTTAGTTTGGTCAGAGTATACATCG
This sequence comes from Artemisia argyi, assembly GCA_030686995.1. Classification (NCBI taxonomy): domain Eukaryota; kingdom Viridiplantae; phylum Streptophyta; class Magnoliopsida; order Asterales; family Asteraceae; genus Artemisia; species Artemisia argyi. Next base: position 44,207,972 of record CM060696.1, read on the forward strand.
ATCCAACAGAGGTCAGCAGCAGCAATTCCCTCAATTATCTGGTCCGGTATGTATGACACCTCAAGCTAGACCACCACAATTTGGTACAAGCCAACCTTTTGTAAATCAATGCGCGCCATCATCTTTGGGTGGTAGAGAAAGAAGGGTGGAACAGCAAGAAGATAAATCATCTTCTGTTAATGGGTACCAGTAATTTTGGAGCTAATGTCAATGAAGTAAAATCTGAAGCAGGCGTGAATGATGAGCGCAAGCCTGTAAATGGGATTGAAGAAGACCACAGGAAAGATGAAGAACTCGGGGTTCTCAAGGTGATTTTGTTACTATACAAAGAGTGAAAGAAGAAAGCAAGGATGGTGCCTTAGATCATTCTCCTGGTGGGAAGTAGAGTCAAAATAGAACAGATGAAAGGTTCTCTCGTTCTCTCTCATTGTGTGTATTACTATTTTATCCTGTTCTTTTTGTGGTCATATAGCTGCACAATGTTCTCAACTATCTAAGAAGAGTATAAATCTTGCTAAACCAGCATGCATTCATTGTATCTACTCTACCACATAAGAAAGAGATATATGACATGCCTTTATTATTACATCTTTTATGTACTAAAAGGGATTCTTCCTAGCCGGGATTCTTCCTAGACGTTCTATTTGGGCTTTTGAATATCTAACAAGCTACTTTTCAACTTCGTAAACATGTTTAAATTTTGAGAAATAGTTTATATGGACATTAAAATACACTTGCTACATTAAGGAAATTTTGTGATGAAGGCCTAAAAGATTTGTGTCTATTTAGAATTTAAGATGCATCAGGTTTGACAATTAGAAATCGTAAGGTACAATTAGTTTAGATTAGAGGGTGCTTCAATTATCACAATACATGATTATTTTGTATTTGTCGATTGGTATTCATGTTTAACGTGTTCCATTATTGCTTCTTTTAGAGGTCACAGTATGATCAAGACAAAGAAATGAGAAATGATACCAAGAGATTTACCAGAAGTGACTCATCACGAACAGCTACAGATATCTAAAATTCTGTATTTGATCGAACAAGCGAAAGCAGCTTTTGACGCGTGGCATGACACACCGGAGGTGAAGATCCTGCTTTATGTGCAGAGCGACGAGTGGAAGACTTCATCTGATCATTTAGAGGATATCTATTCCAAATTCGTAAATGCGAGGTAGGATAACATCGTAAATGTTTGTTTTTCATTAATCGTAATTTGGTCATATCTCATGAACCTCATAAGATCATTATAAAGCTCATAGATATAAGTGAATTGTTGAACATTGTGGCCAATGTTATATTTTTTTGGTTATGCAGTCATCCCACTAAAGAAAATGGGGTTGCTGAACTAGAAAATAAATCTAAAAAGAGAAGCAAAACAAACAAGATTTAGCTTCTGGTGGTGAAACCAAAGAAGTGAAAGTAGATGCACCAAAGAAAGCAGTAGATGAATCGGAGGTAAATGAAACTAAGAAAAAAGATAAAAAGAAAAAGAGCAAAAGTAACCAAAAAGACGCTGAAAATGGGTAACAATGGGTTTTGATTGAAATTGATCATTTTTGCATGGGTCGGCCTGGTGTGACAAGAGCGAACATTTGTGTCCATTTCATAAAATAGATAACGTCTTGGTGTTCTTTAGCATTCTTTGGTTTTTGCTTCATATAACTATCAAGTTTTAAAATATGTGACTCAGGATTTTTTTAGGAATATTTGGTAATTGGTAAATAAAAAGTAGTTAAAATGGCGTAAAAATTTAACTGTAACCAATTCACTGTTGTAGTGTGTTTTTATGTGGCTGTTTCAAAAAGTGGAAAACAAAAAACATTAGATACCTGTTTTTTCGCATACGGACACTAATTAATCAAAAACAATAATTAACTCTTCCTATAAACAACTATTATAAAATGTGTATATTTATATCAAGCGATATTTATAACTAATTCCAGCCCATCGTCCGGGTTTCCCAAAAAATATACAATTGCTTGATGCGGTTGCTCAACAACTATTAATAAAAGTAAACACGAAAATTGTTCACAACTATGACCAATCTTTTTAGTGGTGAGGTTTTTCCCTGACAAACAATATACAATTGTCTAAAAATTGAATAAAATAAACAAACTGAAAATTGTTTTTGTCGAATTCTTTAATAATTAATAACTGTCAACTAATTTTCGTGTTTAATGCATTAACAAACAAGCCATATTTGACTAATACCTTACAAGGAACTTTATAATCATGTCCTCCCCAATATCTTTGACTAATAACGGTCAACTAATTCTCATGTTTAACGCATTAACAAACAAGCCATATTTGATTAATACAAAACAAAATGTCACAACTCACCATTTCAGGTCATTTCCCGAACTTTGGAAAAACACTATTCATCAAAACACTATTCATCAGTTTACTATTCATCATATTTGGTGTCAGTTTGACATTCAGAGAAGCATTCAGAAATTTTACTATTTACTGAACACTACTCATTTCCGGAAAAGATTTCATCATTCACGTGCATTATTCATTTCATCGTAAATTTAGTTTACGGGTATTTAAATTCGCGTAACCGGATGGGTTTAGGTGCGAATTCAGTTCATTATCAGCAAGGACATCGCATACGGACTAGAGACAGTCTGCATATCATCATAACAACATTTTCATGTTATACCACTCTTAGGATTTTCAAATTTATATATTTGATACATTTAACGTTTTCCTTATAATTATTTATAAATAAACGTTAACATCCGGTTTATACACGACGAATATATCTAAATATTCCCACAATGGTCCCGACATATTTTTATATCCATTATAACATCATAAAAGTTATTACATTCATTTACCCAGTATTTTGGAATTTTACGTTTTCCAGTTCAGCGTTTTACGCGAATTACGCGTTTTTAACCCGCGTTTCAAGTTTTAACAACGTTCAAGCAACCCGATGGAACTTACCATTCATTTTATTTTATTATGGAGTATTTTGACAAGTTTAGTCATTCTTTCAAGTTTCATATTTTTACGATGCCCGAATTTACGTTTCGAGGTTTAAAACTTTACGTTTTGCGACTAACGGAACCAAAACCGACTCCGTGAACTAGATTACCAAGCTTCCCACACACATTTAACTAACATATGCAGCCCCCCCCCCCCCCCCCCTCATTAGTCTTCACATTGACCATATAATTACAAGTATGCCATTGAAATTAGATAATATTTTCCAAAAACCTCCAAAACATTTCACTTGTAAAATTTTTGGATCAAAAAGTGCTCATTTCTCTTCTCCATCACAAAACCCACGACCCAAATCAATACTCCATGATCAAGTGATGATTTTCCAAAGTACAAAGCATCAAAGTTGTTCATTTTATCATCCTAATCAAGAATCATACCACAAAAACACAAGTAATCCAAGGTTTCTAATTATCTCATCACCTATTATTTCAAAGTGAGTATTCAAAATTATTTTTATGTTTTCATCTAATTAACATATGTATCTTATGGTATTCATGCTTAATTTCATGCACAAACTAGTTATACCACTTTATTTTTGTATACTTTTTGAACATACAAACCCTAGATTGTGATTTAGGTGTTCCCTTGTTAAATTAACTTGATTACTAGTCATTAGGAACCCATGGCACCCTAAGAAGGTGTATGGTAGGATTAGTATAGATTTGTGGAGTTTGCAAGAGTTTTGGTTGATGTAGAAACTAGTTTTGAACCTTGGAAATGGTTTTGTAACAAGTAAATATACCTACTGTCCCATTTTGTTAAATTCTAGAAAATCAGTAAATACAAAGTAAACTTTGGCAAAATTTTTAGAAAATACTTTCAAAAACGAATCCGTAGGCGAAAGAACGGATTAAAAAGAGTTTATAACGAAGAAGTTATGATTTTTGCAAGTTTATTGACGAAAACTATTTTCCGGAAAAATACATGTTGTTGGACGTTTTTTGTCGGACAAAAAGAGGCTTTAGACGTAACCCAGAGGAGCCAAGCTTTCCAAAATATATTACTACATGCTAAGACGTAACCGTGGATATAAAGAACAAGTAAAACGGGCTTATAACGACAAAGATATTCACGTTTTAATATCGGCAAAACTCATTTTTGATTGGCAGCTTTTAGAAATATTAACACTAAAACTACGTAGTAACTCTAGATTTCTAGAAATAATACCAAGTACCCAATTTTATAATTAATGAAGTATTAGTTATTATAAGTATATTTTTATCACTACAAGGCGTTATTTCAAGGATTTCAACACTAACATGGAAACATACGATATATATATATATATATATATATATATATATATATATATATATATATATATATATATATATATATATATATATATATATCTCTACATTATATATAACAGGAGGCATTTGAAGGATATGTCCAGTCATTGTCCAGTCAATGCCCAGTCATTGCCCAGTAATTCATATTTCGCCATGTCATCACATAAGCAATGCCATGTCATCACATAAGCAATGTTTTTTTTTTAATTTATTAATTTTGCAAATTTTTAATTAATTTCAGAAATTTTAATATTTCGGATTAATCATATGTAAAAATAATGGTGGTGAGGATTGAACTTGAGATGTCTACTAACAATAACAAACATCTGAACCACTAGAGCAACACAACTTTTGGAGTAAAGTTTGCAATTCAACAAATATAAACCTTTGGAACCTATTAATTCGTCTAAGGAATACTCCAAACCAATTAAAATCTCCTAAAAAATATCCATTTTCTTCTCAATTAATATCACGATCACTGCCATATCTAAGAAAAACCCTAAACTATTTCTTCCAGCCTCTTCAAAAAGCTAACGTGCTTCCTCTTTGTTCCTGTATGATCAAAAAATTTATGCTTATAATACAATCATCAAATCTATGTGAGCTTAATACATATTTGAACTTTGCAGGTCTAATGTTTTACATCTCCAATTTTCAAAGTCAAGATGAATTTTGGGTTTATATGATCATAATTGGATTAAGGTATGTATGTTTATGTATATCTTTTATATGCTCTCTGAGACCTTTGTATATTTATGTATATGTTTCGTTTCCCTTTCTGAAGACCATACTTTTGTTTGCAGCACCTTCCCATTTGGAGAATGTACTGAGAAAATATTATTGATGGACAACCAAAAACACATAGACTGAGTAATATAATTCTCCAATCAATTGTTACTTTAAGAATCTCATTGGCCATTAGTTATTAACATGCATGCTAACAGTTAATAATTAGGGTTTAATTCGACCAATGGCTAATAAGGCTATACATATGGAATATTCTTATAGGTTTAATTAGGGTTTAATAACAGTTTAAGAAGACGAGACACAACAAACGTTTAAAAGCAATGTAAGATTCTTCAGCTTTTTGTTAATTTTTTAAACATTGTTTGATTCGTAATCCTAAACCTTAGAGGAATTAAAAAGACTTTCCAGTTGCACTAAAGCCAGAAAACCTCTAAAGGAAAAGTGGATTTCATGATTGACCGGGTCATGGAAATATTGCTAACGCTACATATTATATGATGTCGATACAATGATCTTTATTAAAAGTATCTCTGATGTGAGTCTTCTTACATCATTTGTTGTTTTTTTAGTCTTGCAGCTGGTAACACTATTCTCCCAATGTTTTTTTGTAGGTCTCGGGTGATACTCGCAATTGATGATTGAACTGGAGTAATTGATACATTGACTGTGCTCATGAAAAGTCATCTTCAATTAAAGCACGCGGGTTCAGCATGGCATGAACTTAAGCACATCAGACAAGATGTTGGGTCTGAGGTATGTAGTTTTTTTTATAACAAGTCATATATTTTTTATCGTTATAAAAAAGTGATGATCTGCGTTTTCTTAAAGATAAAAGTTGTTTTGCACTAGCATATTCAGTTTTGCAAATGCAATCCCAAACACCCCTTATATGGACCACCTTGACTGTGGATATGCAGATGTGAGTCATGTGAGCTAATTTTATTTAGGATTGCTTATTTTATTCTATATAAATTCAAACTCTTCATTTGATTATTTGATCCCCTGCTCTCCTAACAGGTACATGCAGACACCAAGTGTTATCATTCGTGCAGCTGTTATACCCACAAAGATGGCATTGCTGGTGAACCAGGTTCAGAAGCTCATCGTGGGTATGTTTCAGTTAATGACTTCCAAATACAGTCAAGAGTTTTTCATTAAAAGATACATTACACTGAAATTGATCACCTATATACTTTTTAATGACACATAGTCTGTGCAAACTTTCACCTGGATCCCTCACGTCTTAATTTTGTATCTATAGGCACACCTTTTGTGGGCTGGCCTCACTGATTTTGCTCAATGAAGTTGACCGTTTGGATTTAGTTTTTTTAGCAGATAGGAGATTTGAGAAGTGGGTCAACAAGATTAGTGGAGCTCAACGAGGTCACACCATTAATTTAATCTCTTTCTATTCAAATGTGTTTAAGAATGTAATATAGTTTTTTCGTTGAAACACCCTGGTTGATATTTATAACACATTTGTATGTTGCAACTTCTCCTACGATCCATGGCCCGTTATCTCTGAAAGTGTGTGTCATTGGATATTGAATTTGTGGATGCATATTCACATTTGCTATGTGAATATGCATGCACATATTCAATATCCATTTTGGATGTTTAAATTTCTTGGCCTTTAGCGTGGGTACAAAAGGGCCTCATTTTCATCTTAGAATGATCATTAGGCAAAATGGAAGGCCAAGAAAAAAGATCAGATTCGTCTTTGAACCTATTACAATATGGGTAATTTCCATCTTTTCCACAGGCACAACCTCCATTCTATTTTCTTTGTTATCTGAATTGATATCTATCAAGTACTGGATCATTTGTGGCTTTGTGCAGCTACCAACAAAGTTGACTTCACTTCATTTGACATTTTGTAGGATTGTGTTGGCACTATTGACCAGATTTAGATCTTACGACAGTATTCGTTAGTGGCATGCTATCTTATATTATGCTCAAAGAACCACCAAAGGCGGCTTTTTTGATTTCTGAAGGCGCTATTGTATCTCATGTTTCCCAAAGGTACTATGTGATTGCCTTCAAACATATTTGTGTCTATATTTTTTAAGCATGTTTTTAGTACATTATAATGAGAACTTCCTAAATGGTAAGTAACAATTATGACTGAATGTGTTGCTAATTAAGTAGCTATTTTTTTTGGCATAAGGTTTAAGAATGCTCCTGGGATATGTTTTATAGAACACATTGATGCCTGGAAACCCATTGTGGATGCTGTTCGTGCAAAAGGAAGCATCTTCTTTTGACAACTCTAGCATCCCGGTAGAGCCTCTGAACAAAGTATATTTTTTTCATCGTCTTCAATAAAAAATTCAACACTTCCCTATTTAATAAGTTGAGATTTGTCCACACAGGTTACTGCACTTCCTAATGTTGAAACAAAAAAGAGATTTGAATTTTTGGAAGCAATTAGTGGTACAATGGATTATGGAAGGTTCGTTATTTACTCACTATTAAGTAAATATGGTTTTATATAGTAGTACATTAGAGAAGATAGTAGTTAATGACCTTGATAGTTGTCTATCACAGGTGGTACCTTGAGTAGGTTGGATAACATGTCAAGTAGTCATCATACACATTTTTAATTCGGGATATGTTGATGCAAATAACGACTGTAAATCCTAGAAGTTAGTTGGGATCACCAGGTCGAACGACAAGTCCCTTCTGTCTATGAGAAGAAGCTGAGGTAAGTGGTGGTTTACCTAATTTTGAAGTTGATCAGGCGTTGCGAAGGATAGAGGAGCAGTTGAGTTTGGGTGAGGAAAACTTGAAAGATATCAATGGTTTCCATATTGTGAACGAATCTAAGAATAAATTAGGGCATTCAGTTAACAAGCATAATTATGGTGGATCTCAAGCTATGCAATATGATACAAATAACAGTTTTGCATCTGAACAATAACCAGGTAGATTGCATATCATGTGAAAACAGTTTTCGGTTGAAACGGTAATATTCAGAAGGGTGTACTATTTGGATACCAGTGGATATGCCTTTATTTATCTGTTTGCCCGGCTTTTCGGGTGTAAGGTCGTTATCTACAAACATTACCTAACTCATTCAGCATCAACGCCGTCTCCACAGACCTCAAATATGTCTGCTCTTCCACCTCATTATTCTAGCCAACCTCCACGAGTGGTTCAACCCACAATTTCTGCTGCAAGCACCCCATTTCAGCCGCCTTTGCATATGAGTAGCATGCCTGAGATGCCACTTCAACCCCCACTACCATCATAGCCTGACCACTTTCTATACACAATAGCCACTTCAAGGTTCCAGCATTGCCAAGTGGCTGTTCAATCCTGCTCTTCAAACACCCTCACCATCAACAACGGAAAAGTCTCACCAGCTGATAATCAAACCCCACCTTCAATGAACAAGAAAACCGTCTCACCCTAACAGCAGTTCACGTCAATCAATTCAACTATTATTACATCTGAGACTATTCAAATCAGTCCAATAAAGCAATTTTTTACTATTTAATCGAGAGCAATCATTGCATTTCATCACCAATGAAGTCAACAACCTCTAAAAGGTTTAGTACTGCTAAATGAAGGCTGAATTTTGATGGTTCTGTAGCAGCAGTTGTTGGAGTAAACTTTCATGGGATGCGAGATAATACGGAGAAACTAGACTAGAACGTGAAAAGCAGTTGCAAGTTATTTTACGAAAAGAAAACTGAAAATGGAAGATGCTTGGAATTCTCAAGTTGACCGCTACCGCAACGTGTGAAGGACATAATTGATTCAGATTTTTTTTATACTACTGTTGTTTCACATAACCATTATATGATACTCATTGGTTACACTTAATAAGAAAAAGGAAAATGAAAACAAGGTTGTGGCAGCAACGACATCTGTAACTCCTGTTGAAAAACCAGTGGCAAAGAAAAATACAAGAGGAGCTTGCAAAGCTTAGAGAAGCTGGGGAAAGAAAGAAAAGGGAAGAGGAAGAGAAGCTAAAGAACGAATAAGAGGAGTGATGATACGTAGAATTTCGGGTATGAGCCACGGGCCTAATCTGGTATATATTTAGACCATTGATTTTTAGGGTGGCGATTCCCAGTTGGTAACTGACAAATTGTATCTAACAATATAGGAATCAGGTAACCCTGATGATAATGGCGGTTTAGGGTCAGACCTTAGGAAGAATTTATGAATGAGCCTGCCTTTGTTCAGACAAAAACGCACCATTTTGGTCACTATATTCACCACCATTCATCGTTTTTGATGGGTTTATCGGTATGAACAGTTATGTAGGTGATGTCTCCTTTTCCAGTAGATAAAGATTTTGCAAACTTTGTTTGCAGTTTATTAGTCGATGCATTTTCATGTCTCCTTTTTCTTTTATGCATTTTTATAGATTTTGCATAATGTTATAGTTAGGGGTGTTTGTATACTGTTGGTTGCAACAAGGGGTGTTTGGATATTGCTGCAACTTGCAGCAGTGGGTGTTTGGCTCAGGGTTTTATTTGGATTTTGTGGGTTGTGTTTAGTTGTTTAATGTTCTCTTGATGCTACTTCTATGTGCTCATATGATACTTACATTTTTTGTTGTTTGATTAGTTTGTGAATGTGTGGATGCAGGTTAAGTTAATGTGCTCTTGGTGTAAAATACATATGAGGTCTTTGATCCTTATTATTGTAGACCATGGACCACAAGGTTCTGAGAAGGTAATATTAGTTAACTTATTGGTAGAATAATTAAGTGCTCTAATCTTGTCATTGTTATTGTTTTGTTTTTTAAGTCCTAATGAAACTAAGAATTAGTGTATAGTAAGGTGTTTAAATACTAATCAGTTGTGTAAGTATATAGGAATGGTATTTAGGAGCTAATTTTGCCATGGCTAATGTCGTTGTTTTGATGCTTTTAGGTAGCGGCTCAACAAGGTAACTACTTGGCCAAATGCTTTAATCGGATGAAGCCATTTAGGTGCAATAACATTAGTAGCATTTACTATCCACATTTGCATTTTTGCAGTATTTTTAGGATTCCCGTTTCACTCTATTAATATTGTAAAATCCATATTTTTTGTAATAAATGACTTATTCAGTACTACTGTCCAAGTCACATATTGTAGTGCAAGTCAATCAAGTAACCTGCACCAATTTACTATAAGCTCTAATATCTTTTATTCAACCGCCGTTGTTCTCAATGTTTGTATAGTGTAGATTATTTATTCTTTGATCAGAAGGGCAGAGAGATGCTTGGAAGCTGGAGTAGATATGATATCAATTGATGCCAAAAATGTCAGTAGATATACTAATTTGGTTAGAGCTGATATCATAGCTACGGTGATTGGGCGCTTAGGACCTTAAAAGACCATGTTTTCGAAGCACCAAACTCTAAAACTTCAGAGTGGTTAATAGTATAAAACAGGTATGAATGCCAAACCCATGTTGTATATGAATTGCAATAACAAATTCTTTATCATCACAATAAAATTACATTTGGTAATCTGTAAAGAAACCAGTTTGTAAAATATTGTTCGTCAATAATGAATATAGCTAAAAAGGATTTGTATTTTTCATAATAGTATGCAATTTTGATGATTTTTTTCAACTCAATGTTCAGTTTCACTTTTTCAACCCGGTTACATTACTGTAGTGGGTCGAATATGATGTAACTGTTCCTATAGGTGATCGAGGATGCAGCAAACTTCTCAACTTAAGTTCGGTTGGTATTATAGATTCATTTGATGCTCTCTTTTTCTGACAATATTTAGTATATATACATACAACTTTTTCCATTTCATCGTTGTTGGTTTGGTTAACGTTGAGCTAATTACTCTTCTTAATTCACAGGCATTTAATTTTCGTCGTCACATAATTAGTCAACCTATTATTACTCCTGTAAGCATTTGTGTGTTAAGATCATTACGCTTTTTATAGTAGAGTTTTGTATCGCTTACGTGTATGTATTTTTGCATGATTGATGATCTGAACAACCACAATCTATCGTCAATCCATAAAATGAAAGACCATGTAGCGATCAACGTTTTACACACGACTCTAAAACTAACAAGTGACAAGCTTTCGTCCAAGAAAACAATGGTGAAACACAAGAACTTGAATCCTCAAACATGAACACATCAGGTACATGATTCATTATTAATGTAATTCAATATCAGGACACGATGCACACTTTTCCCAGCGATGTTTTTACTGGAAGTGTCATACATTTGCTGAAGTAGATAACATGGCTGCTTAACCGATTAATTCGTGTTAAAAACTGCCTTGGCAGGCTGCAAATCTTTGGAAATTACAGTTGGTCCAGTGTAATAACAAGGTATCATTTTCTGCCATAAATGATGATTTTATTTGGTTTCTTGATGATTGGTTGGAGTACTATTCTTTGTAGGAGTTGTGGTATTCTTTTTAATAGTATATGGCATGTGTTGGTTTGGTTTATTCATAGTTTATAGGCTTGAAGCTACTGGAATATTGAAAATGTTAATCTGTCGTTATTTGGATGTTTGAGATAGAGTATTGTTAGGTTATGGGACTCATGCAGAGGCAACAATACACTATAACACATAAGCATGTGATTAATATTAGATGGAGCATATTAAGTCGGTAGTTGCTATAGCAAAAGGCTTTAAAAAATTGCTTCTCCCCATGAAAGAACATAATTTTATAGCAATAGTAAAGAAGTCTACATGGTGAGCATAACACATCCCACAAATTTTTTTTATTATACAAGTTCTTGGGTGTATAGCTGTAAAGTCCTTGAGAGTCAAGACCGTAGTTGTTCATCTAACATGTTATGAAATAATTGGAACCATTATAGAACAGGAAGTAAAAATGGCCAAAGAAAAATGTCCCATATCTAAATTTCAGGAAGTATCATCTACTCCTTTGCATGCCTATCACAATCTTCCTTTTTCCTAAGTCAAAGATTACCTTTTGGTCACAATATCTATTTCTGTTGATGCTTTAAATTGTATATTTTTGTTGCAGAAGAAGACATATGTTACTAAGGTCAAGCAAAATAAGAAGCTGCAAATATGGGTTGTAATGGGTCAATTCTGAAGTTTGTGATAGATAAGAATATGTTGATAAGATGCTATGTAATATTACATTCCGCGTGAATTTGATAGAGATATGTTCGTATTAAGGATTTTAAACATTAGATATTTAGTAAGGATTATTTTGTAACAGGTTGTGTACATTAGAAGCGCGTTAGTAATTTAATTGATTCTTTGAAGTTTAGTTTTCTTTCCGCATAGTGCTTCATTTGTTGCGGAGTTTGTAATGGTCATGAATATGATGATTAACCAGGTGCTTTCTAATATTGTGTTGCGTGTATACTAGAAACGTGTTACTGCGTGTATACTAGAAACATGTTACTCAGTGCACACATAAAATTAACTATAACTGGATTACCTATACTTTTTTAAAGATTTTTTGGTAATTGGTCATTAAAAAATAGCTAAAATGACGTAAAAATTTAACCGTGATCAATTCACTGTTGCAGTGTGTCTTTATGTGGCTGTCTCAAAAGTAGGAAACAAAAAATATTAGACATCTGGCTTTTGGCATAACACATTACCCGTTATGCGGAAGTAACATGTTATTTGCTAGACATCCAACACACATTTACTCGGCAAATCTACTAAAGAAATTTAAGCCATCAAGGATTCAAGATTAAGCCTACTTATCACAGCCATTTGGTAATGATCTAATATCCAAAAAAAAATAATAATTAAAAACAATTACCTATGTTTAGTATTTTTAACATAGCGCAAAAATGCGAAACAATCTTTTTTTGTTTCTATCACTGATTCATAACGCTTGCTTGCCCATCGAGCGGGATATGCTTTGATACTTTGTTCTTTCGTACCACTTTGAAACTCTTATTTCTCTCATATTCGATAACCGTTTGTTGCTTTTTGTTCTTAATGCATTCAATAAAATATTTGGTTTATTTATAGCTTATTTTTCGCTAACTTAAGCTTTTTAACGATAGTCATAAGGCTTGCTCGCCCATCAGGCAGGCTATGTTTTGATACTTTATTCTTGCGTACCACTTTGAAAATTTTTTCTCTCATATTCAATAACTGTTTATTCCTATTCGTTTTTTATATCTATTTTTAAAACGTAGTATAACTACCCTTCTTACGGCATGCAAAACATTTCAACGATATTCATAAGTCATGCCCGCCCATCGGGCGGGCTTCGAAGTCTAGTATATATATATATATATATATATATATATATATATATATATATATATGAGTATATATATTGCAACTAGCTTTATTTTTCTAATAGCCATATTTTTTCTAAGTCTTGGAAAATGTATATTTTTGATAACAATAAGTGTTTTTCAAAGAGTAGAGTGGTATAGAAAACATGTGCATGGACATTCATAACATCATTTGGTGATCTAAAGTAGATCGTTCATCATTCACATAGGTTGCGGCTAGTGTGCGCGCCTTGTTGTTTTCAGCTCATTACATGTTCATGGTACCATTATATTAGGTTGCGGCAGCTAATTGTTCATTGTTGTTCATTTCACTTCATCACAGTTTCATCAGTTAAGGTGAGTTTTCATAGCCCCGTTTTCAATTCAACATTTTTGATTGTTTTCAAATCCCACGGGGGAATACATTGCATCAATCATTTTAGTACGAGCCAAAGTACCAAAACATATGTACATTGCTTAAGTTGCTTTACCATTCAGTTAAAGTCCCCTGTTTAATATCATGAACCGTTAATTTGCCGGTAAGCGAGAGTGAGTGGATAGATCTATCGAGGGTGACGCCTCCATCCGTGGTAGTGATTACCAACCGTAAGCGGATGCATTTCATTTTGACACAGTTATGAGTGTTCTGGTAAAACATTCGGGAGGGGCATATAATTTCATCAGTCATAGCTTCGGGGTCATGAGCTTAAGGTCTATTGTACAATTTTCATGAGATTTTTATCTTGCACTTTTACTTGTGGTGGCCGTACATCATTACAATTTACAAACCTATGGAATTCACCAACATTCGTGTTGACGTTTTAGCAATGTATTTCAGGTTATTAAGGTAGCTCATGTGACATGCATTTGGACCTTCATGGAGTCGCGGAGTCGACGCGTCTCATCATTATTTCATGCACTTATGTAAACATTTGATCTAGTAGGACTTGTTTTCATAAACTTGCAACACATTTTGGGGACCTCATTTTGTAAACTCTAGATTATTTCAATGATCAAATGCAGTATTTTCCAAACGACACTTTAGGTCATTCAATGTAACTGTAACTGTGGTGCTATGACAGACACCCCCAGGTATTCCATTCCGCTGCAAGTCAGGGAACTTGGGGGTGTGACAGATTGGCATCAGAGCTAAGGTTATAGCGAACTAGGATGTATCTTGGACCCTAGACTATAACCACATCATCATAGCATCTCATCATTTCATCATAAGTGCATAATCATGATACATGTCGTGTCATGCATACCCTGTGCGAGTTATTTATACTCATATTTGTATATATATATATATATATCATTTTATTGACCTGGTTCACAAGTGACATGTCTTCAGATACTCACCCTAACATCCTTTTGTTGGATTCCGACATTGAAGATGCCTTGTCATCTTCCACTACCATTATACCACCATTTGCACTTATACCACCATTAGCACCGTTGATTTGTCATAGGAACAGGGTTTTCCTATCATTCAGCCCATACATAGAATGCCTTTTGGTAGAGTATTCAGACTTAATCTTAATGGACTTATTAGGATGCTTATATCAAGGAAGATAGTGTGTTTTCTTTCCTTCACTAGTAGAGCACTCACTATTCAGGTACTACCACCACCATCAGTTAATTATTACACTATTGGTCGTCCCATAGTGCGTACTTCAGTTTTACCTCTTAGATGTCGCGAGGTAGCGCGAAAGAGGGTAGTATTCCATTCATTAGTACCATCATTGTCATTTCTTTTTCCATTCCCACTTGCCATGAACTAGATAACACCTAGTAGATAATACCAATAACACGGACTCAACAGGAACTATTGGGAATAGACTTTATTATTTCAAGTGTCGGTCATTGAGTTTTGGTATAGGTTGCATTACTTAGTTATAACGTTAGTTATTTTATAAGTTTTGTAAGTTTTATGCTTGGTTTATAGGTTTGGATAAAGTCTAAGGGCTAAGTATGTTATATTGTCTAAGTTTAGAGAAGCCCTAATCCTTACCTATAAATAGCTATGTATAACCTCATTTTGAGGTTGGTTGGTTCACTAGTAATATTATTTGTCTCTTATTTTCATTAGGTGTTCCTTCCACTCTCTCTTTCTACTTACTTTCTCTCTCTAGAATTTCTAAGTGATTATGTTATTAAAATGGTGACCTAACAAGTGGTATCATTCGCCAGGGGATAATATAGGTTGATTTAGGTTTGATTTGGTAGTAAAAACTTGGATCTAGTTGTGTATTTGAAGAAATACGGGTACTGTTCATTGGCTAAGCTTCGAGTTAGGGGTGAATTTTTCTTAGCGAGTTAGGTTTCAAATTCTTAGCGAGTTAGGGGTGAATTCTAAGTTCTATCGAGTTAAGTGATCTATTCTATCGAGTTAAGTGATCTATTCTATCGAATTAGGTGTTAATAGTAACATATCGAGTTTGATATTTTGGCGAGTTAGCCTTCATTCCCTAATCGTTTATCGAGTTAGGCGTATTGTGACTTTAACTAAGGGGAAACTCAGCCCAATTCAAGTCTCTCTACCGAGTTAGGAATTCCAATTTCTTACCGAGTTAGATATTCAACTTATCTTACCGATTTAGAGTTTGGATACTTATCGAGTTTGGATACTTACTAGTACTTATCGAGTTTGGGAAACCTAACAGAACATACCGAGTTTGAAGACTAAAAGAACTTACCGAGTTTGAAACCCATTTCACCATACCGAGTTTGAAACAACATAGTAACATACCGAGTTTGATATCAAATTTTTCAAATCTAATTACAACCTTTATTTATCTTTAACGATCTAAGTTTACCATAATCACGAAAGATGTCTCAACCACCCAATTATTTCTTTCCTCATTCTTCGCAACATCATCCGCAGTATCAACAATCGTATCAACAACCGTTTCAACAACTGCAACAATCATATCAACAACCTTCACAATCACACTTTCATCAACAACCGTTTAATCCACAACCACAATATCTCATGATGCAACAACATCAAATCATTCCTAAACAACAACCATATCAAATGTCTCAACAAAACACTCAGTTTTCCTCCAAACAACCTCACTGGTTTGACAGAATGTGTGAAGTTATTACAACTCAACAATCCCGACATGAGGTAGGATCACTTGAAACACCTCCAATGCTAACACCGGGAAACTATGTTCAATGGTCAAGTCGATTCTTACGATTTCTTGAACTAAAGAAACCTCATGGGAAATTCTTGAAACAAGTGATACTTGAAGGACCATTTGAGTGGCCAACAAGATTTGAAATTGGTGATCCAACTGCTGATCCTCCACGTCCTCCTGGTGATAGACCTCTTCCAGAATCTCAACTCACAGAAGAACAGAAATTACATCGTGAAGCTGATGAGTATGCAATGACTTATATACTTCAAGGAATACCAAATCCAATTTATCGAAGTGTCGATACTCAGAAAACAGCCAAAGCTATGTGGGAACATGTTCATCTCCTTATGGAAGGCACTCAATTGAACAAAGATGATATGGAATCCAAACTCTACATGGAATACACTGACATCACAATTGAACCAGGAGAGTCACTCGAATCCTACTATCATCGTTTCACAAATGTGGTCAATGATCTGGAACGTCATAAAATCACAGTACCAAGGATTGCAGTCAAGTCTAAATTCGTTGGTAGTCTTGGCCCGGATTGGCATAAATATGTGACATTTGTTCGTCAAACAAAAAATCTTCACGATGCTCCATATGGTTTGTTGTATGATTTTTTGAAACACCATGAACCTGAAGTGGAAAAAGATAGAGCTCTACGAGGAGGATACACACCAACACCAACACCAAATTCTTTGGCTCTCGTAGCTTAATCTCCCTATGCTCCACCACCAATGTCAAATCATGCATATCTTCAAGAGCAGAACTACTTCAGTTATCCACAATCTTCCACCTCGAACCAAATGGTCCCTTATGATTCATCTCCACAGAATGCTTCCACTTAACTTGTTCCATTAAACAACAATGATGCAATGTATTACTCAAACTCCAATGACGATGACGATGATGACTTTAACACGTTGAATCAGGGACTTGCTCTTATTGCTCGTGCTTTTAGCAAATTCTCCAACAAAACAAACAACCGTCAACGTTCATCTTCCAACACAAGGAATCAAGATGTTGTCAATGATGGAAGGGTGGAAATTCAGAATCGTAACTTTGGTCGATCTGGTTCAGGAAGTTCTTCAGGAAATTTTGGGAATGGTCAGAGGTTTAATAAAAATGGAGGGTTCAGAAACAACTCAGGCTCTTCTCAGCAAAGGTCTGAACCAGTTGCAACTAGGAACTCCAACTCAGGGAATGCAGTGTGGTGTTAAAACTGTAATGAACAAGGTCATATAGCGACTGCATGTCCTAAACCGAGAACTCGGGGTAGTAAGTTTCACAAGCAGGCATTACTCATGGCTCTTCAAGATGAAAAAGATGGACATTTCCCTGAACAGGACAACAACTTCATGGCAAATGTGAACAATGACGATGACATGGAAGATCTAGAAGCCAATGCAGCTGTGATGCTTATGGCCAACATGCAGGAACTTAAGCTTAATGATTCAGGTCCAGTGTATGACACTGACGGCTTGTCTCAGGTACATGACCTCAATGCATGCTTTATAAATGATATAGTCTCACCTTCTGCTTATGAATCAGATATGGCGCAAGTTGTTCCATCTGAATCATCTTCATCTTCTCAAACAGATGAACAAATAAGCACAGTTGTCATATTTGATGATGACACAGTTGTTTCATTTGATAATCCTATTGAGAATGATAAACATGATCATTTAGAACAACATGAACCATCATTTGATCCAGACCCTGACCTCATATTGGTATCTAAACAACTGAGTGCACAACTGAATGCTCAACAATTGCAAATCAAAAAATGCAACGAGATAAACAAAGCTTTAAAAGACAAAAATGCGTCACTTGCACGAGATATTGAGTGCTATAAAATTCAGCTTTCAAATCAGGAAGACAAGATTAAACATACAAAAAGTTTTGAAAAGGCTTTTCAAGATTCTTTTAACAAAGAGCAAGATCTTCAACACAAAATGCAAGATTTAATTGAGTCAAACGGAAAGTTGATTTCTAAACTTGAAAGTGAAATGTGTGAACTAAAAATGCAAGTTGAACGTCTTCAAACAGTACTTTCAAAAACAGAAACAGAATTGTCAAGTTGTAAAAAGGAGTTTTGTGAACATAAAATACGAAAAAGGAAGTATATAAACGACTTACTTGGTGAGATTGTTGATCTTGAAAAACAACTCAAAGAATTTCGTAACATTGTTTACAAACACGGGAACTCTGTCACAACAATACAGAAATTTTCTTTAAAATCGAGACCCGATAAAGGATTTGCACTTTGCGATTTCAAATCAATGTTTCTTCACAAAGCATTCAAAGAAAATCCTAAGATTTACAGTATGGACCACATGCTTGATAATACGATTGTGCGTGCTGTTGTTTTTGATACTGAGGAAGAAGAAGAACTTGAAGACGAGAGTCGATCAAAAATGAGTTATGTTCAATATTGGACACCATATGACTATTCAAAAGCTCCACCTCTTTTTAAATCTTTTGTGACTCAAAAGGAATTACCTGAGAAATCATGGTTTGTCGAAGAGTCATATGTTTCATCCTCTAATGCGGCCCCTGTCCAAACTGTAGCACAAATAAATGGTCCTTTACCATCATCCGGTGAACTTGCACCATTACCAAAAACTTGTCGTGTCTTAAATTATTTCAAAACTTTTTTGGAAGACATCGAAATTTTGGAGGAAACAATTGCACGTAATTCTGAAATAAAAATTGAAACTTTTCAATCCGCTTATGAGCGAGAAAAGAGAGATATTTTTCAAAAACAAATGTTGCCAATTGTCAAACACCTCCATCTCTGTGCTACACGTTGGGATCAGGAACTTCAAAACGAGGTCAAAAACATGATAAACGTTTTCAACTCTACTGAAAATGAGATTTTGGTTCAAGAGCAAAGAAATAGAGTTTTAAAAATGATGCTGATCGACTCTTGGAACAAGTTCTCAGTGCTGATATTTTGTCTGTTATCATGAATGATCTCTATAAATCTGGTACTTCTATGCTTGTGGATGATCTTTATGTGGATAATAACAAGCTGAGAATAAAGAATGATGATGTGACAAAACAGTTTTCAAAAGAAATTTGTCAACTCAAACAAAGGCTTGAATGGTGTCAAGCTCAAAGTCTTAAAACGGAATTGAAACTTCAAAATCAACATATTTCAAACTCTTGTCAGCTTTGCAAAAACAATGAGTCTTTCAAAAGTTTGTGTCTCAAATACGAGAAAGAAATTACGGATTTAAAAATTGAAAATGTCGCATATCAACAAAACCACGCAGACATCAATTATTGCAATGGTGTACTTGAGTCAAATATTCAGGATAAGAATCACATCATCATTGATTTGAAAGAGAAAATTAGGATACTTGAAAAAGGAAAGATGGTTGACACCACGGTGATAGCACCAGGAATGTATAAATTAGACAAAACTGATAAAGGAAAGGTTGTTCAAAATACTAATGTTGATAACTCCACTTCTACAGGACTAGTCTCCCTTAATAGCATTAGCAGACCCAAGCGAAACAGTAAAAAGAAGAATAGGCTCTGGCAACGTAAGAGAGGACCACTAGAAGCTCAAGGAGTAGAAGATCAACGTAGGTATTTGAATAAAACTCATGTTGCATCAGATTTAGATTCTAATCTGGCAAATTCTCATCAAAATCTAAATGTAACGAATGATGAACCTTTGAATGTTTTGAATATTAATGCATCTTGTGTGTTTTGTCGTAAAAACGTATCATCTGGTGAACATACTAAGTGTATAGCTAATTCTCTTCTTAATCGTCATAAGAAACGTAGGACACGCATTCCTTCTAGGCCCACTACTGCCTCTAAGTCTATTTTAGGAAAGCCGCCCTCTACAGTCTCTAATGAAGAAGTAGTTACCCCCAAAAGTGCCGAGAACAAATCTAGGAATACGCCAACCACTAGTGAATTCACCATTAAGAAAGCACGAACTAGTTGGAATTGGCAACGTTGGTTACAACAAAAACCAGACTTTAAATGGATTCCTAAATTGTTGAATACATGTGCTTCTAACCAACAGGAACCCGCACTTTCAATGGGTTCCACCCTTAATTCTGTTCCATCCGTGTCTTCTTCTTGTGATGCAGGTGGTACAGATTGTTCTCTGGATTGTTGATAGTGGATGCACCCGACATATGACAAGCAATCTCAAACTGTTACAAAACTTTGTCTCAAAGTTCATTGGTACTGTCAGATTCGGGAATGATCATTACACTTTAATCATGGGATATGGTGACTATCTCAGTGGGAACATTGAAATCAGTCATGTTTATTATGTGGAAGGCCTTGGACACAACCTATTCTCTGTTGGTCAATTTTGTGATGGGGATCTAGAAGTTGCATTCCGAGAGAAAACTTGTTTCGTTCGTGACTTACAAGGAAACGATCTGATGTCTGGCTCACGTGGTTCTAATCTTTATACCATATCAATGTCAGATATGGTTGCTACATCTCCGATATGCCTTCTCTCCAAAGCAGAATCGACTAAATCTTGGTTATGGCACAAACGTCTTTCGCACTTGAATTTCAAAACTATGACTGACCTTGCTCGTTATAAACTTGTTGATGGATTTCCAAGATTCCGATTTACCAAAGATCACTTATGTTCAGCCTGTGAACAAGGAAAAAGTACTCGAGCTCATTTTCCTTCTAAACTGCTTCATATGGATTTGTGTGGACCGATGCGTGTTCAAAGTATCAACGGTAAACGCTACATTCTTGTAATTGTGGATGATTACTCCATATGGACTTGGGTTTATTTTTTACGAAGTAAAGATCAGGCTCCTTCAATGATCATCGCCTTTCTCACTAAAATTCAAGTTCAGTTACGCAACACTGTCCGAATAGTCAGAACTGGCAATGGAACTGAATTTAAGAATTAGACACTTCGGTCATATTTTGAAGAAGTGGGAATTGAACATCAAACATCTATTCCTAGAAGCCCAGAACAGAATGGAGTTGTTGAAAGACGCAACAGGACGTTAGTGGAAGCTGCTAGAACTATGTTGATTAATGCCCAATTACCAGATTACTTATGGGCGGAAGCTGTTTCAACTGCATGTTATACCCAAAACCGTTGCATGATCACAAAACGCCATCGCAAAACACCTTATCAAATTGTTCACAAAAGGAAACCAAACATCGACTACTTTCATGTATTTGGAGCACTTTGTTATCCGAAAAATGATCGTGATGATTTAGGTAAACTTAAAGCAAAGGCTGACATTGGAGTGTTAGTTGGATACTGTGAACATTCTAAAGGTTTTCGAATCTGGAATCGTCGAACAAGAGAAATTCAAGAAACTATTCACGCTAATTTTGATGAACTCACACAGATGGCTTCTGAGCAACACATCTTGGGACCCGAATTCAACCGTCTTAACTCTCCGGACTCTTCGGCTGAACAATTGCCACTCAACCGCAAAGAATTGGAAACCTTGTTTGCTCCGCTGTTTGATGACACAATTGAATACCGTTCTACTGAGGTCTCACCTAATTCCGCTGCACAACCTGATAATATTCCAGTACCTGAATCACCTCAACAAACTAATACAACTGTTGAGAAAGACGGTCCTCCAATTGCATCACCATCTACAACAGAACAAACTGTTTCTAACTCCCGACATTCAGCTGAAGATCCTACACCACAATCAGTTCCACAATCCGCAGAGCATGATCCTGATGCATTCTTCAACCCGTTTGCACCGGCTCCTCATTTCCTGATATAGCTGAGTCATCTACACGCAATTTGGATCCTGCTAACATGCGAGATACTTATCAACTACACCCTTCAACACACAAATGGACACGAGACCATCCACTAGTTCATATTATTGGCCATCCAGATGCACCTGTAATGACAAGACAACGACTTCACACTGATGGAGAAACTTGTATCTATGCACTCACAGTTTGTCAAGAGGAACCTAAGAACATCAAAGAAGCAATGACTTATGACAACTGGATTGAATCTATGCAAGAGGAATTTCAGCAGTTTATCCGATTGGAAGTCTGGGAATTAGTTGAAAGACCTGACGGAGTCTTTGTCATTGGGCTAAAATGGATTTGGAAAAATAAGCTAGATGCAAAAGGAACTGTCATACGTAACAAATCATGCCTGGTAGCGAAAGGATACTCCCAACTAGAAGGACTTGATTTTGCTGAATCCTTTGCTCCAGTGGCTCGACATGAAGCTGTTCGGATCTTTTTGGCCTATGCTGCACACAAGAACATGGTTGTTTACCAAATGGATGTAAAAACAGCATTTCTCAATGGAGACCTCCGTGAAGAAGTGTATGTAAGCCAACCAGAAGGCTTCGTTGATCCTGAGCGTCCTAATCACATTTACCGACTCAAAAAGGCACTCTACGGACTCAAACAAGCCCCACGGGCGTGGTATGACAAACTTTCTACTTTCTTGTTGACCAATAAATTTTCTAAAGGATCGGTGGATCCAACACTATTTACAAAAACTTACGGGGGGGACTTACTTGTTGTTCAAATATATGTCGATGACATTATTTTTGCCTCAACAAAAAGAAGTTACTCTAATGATTTTGCAAAATTAATGAAAGATAATTTTGAAATGTCTATGATGGGTGAGCTTTTGTTCTTTCTAGGACTACAAGTTCATCAATCACCCCGTGGAATTTTTATAAATCAGTCCAAATATGCTCTTGAAATTTTAAAGAAACATGGAATGATGTCTTGTGATACTTATAATACACCAATGGGCTATCCCACAAAAGTAGATGCTGATTTACATGGGACTCCAGTTAACCCTACCAAATACCGAAGTATGATTGGGTCCCTCATGTATCTCACAGCTAGTAGACCTGATATAGTATTTGCTGTCTACATGTGCTCTCGCTATCAGTCCAAACCAACTGAAAAACACCTCAGTGAGGTCAAAAGAATCCTTCGATACATAAAGGGAACCATTAACTTGGGAATCTGGTATCCGAAGGATTCTGGTTTTGAACTAATTGCTTTTTCAGATGCTGACCATGCAGGATGTTTAGACACACGCAAAAGTACATCTGGTGGATTACAATTTCTCGGAGACAAACTTGTGTCATGGCAATCAAAGAAGCAGGACTGCACATCACTGTCGTCTACAGAATCTGAATATGTAGCCATGTCTGCTTGTTGTGCTCAAGTCATTTGGATGAGATCACAGCTTAAGGATTATGGCTACCTATACAACAAGATTCCAATCTACTGTGATTCAAATAGTGCAATTGCTATCTCCTGCGACACAGTACATCATTGCAAATCCAAACACATCGATCTCCGATATCACTTCATCAAAGAGCGTGTAGAAAAGGGTACCGTTGAACTTTATTTTGTTGGGACTGAGTACCAATTGGCAGACTTACTTACCAAATCCTTAGCACCATCAAGGTTTGCTAGTCTAGTCCACCAAATTGGTATGCGATGTTTGACTCCAGAGGATTTGGAAAAGTTTTTAAAACACAATTAATCGTCAAACATCAAAACTATCTTTGTATATATTTAAAAAAAATAAAAATAAAAAATTCATTGTTCAAGATATGTCATTCACATACGTTTTTTCTAAAAACAAAAGGCATATCTTGAGGGGGAGACAGTAATTTTTTTTAACTTCTTTATTTTCTTTATTATAAATTTTCCTCATCACTATTTTATCTCAATCTCAACACCTCTTGAACCATTGCTTGTTAAACTTTTCCAAATTACTTCTTATAGTTGGTTCAAGAGGGTGCCACATCCATAACTCTCGTAATATTTTTTCTCACTATCTCATTAATAGTTAAGTCATTACAACTTGAGGGACTTAATATGACTTATTTGATTTTACTTTGATTGGAAAAACAAGTTGAGGGACCATATGTGTCAAAACTTCGAAGTTTCATATATAACTTGGTTTCATCAAAACCTGCTTCACTTCTTTCAATTTATCAAACACCATACGCGCCCCACAATATTTTTCTCAAAATCAAGATTTTCAAGATTTGATATTTTCAATGATTGTGAGTGTTTATGTTCATTATTTTTGTACTCTAAACACTCGCCATTACTTTCTTTGCTCAATATGATGTCTTATCTGCTCTAATCTGACTTTAGGGTTGATCATAATTGATTTTAGGGGTTTATGTGATGCACTGTGTTAGGATAATTAATCGTTATGGCCAATTGCGGCATGACCTTAAGGGCCTATTCCCACCATTACATTGATTATCTTTGCTACTTTTGTGCAATTATTAGGTGTTTGAGGTTTCATAAGCTCGAATTTTTTATATCACTGGGTCTTGTGCGTATATGAATGATTAGCTTGATTAGGTAGTTGATTTTGGATGTTGCTCAAGTGCTTATCGAGTTTCAAATGATCGAGTTAGCCTAGATTTAGTGGTACTGTGCTTTATTTTTTTTGATATCGAGTTTGAACAATTTCTGAGAAGTATCGAGTTTGGTACTAACTCTTGTGGGCTTATCGAGTTTGATGATTGTATTGCATATCGAGTATGGATATAATGAGGCATATCGAGTTTGAAAAACCTAACTGTTATCGAGTTTTTGTTAAAATGTTAAATGCTTATCGAGTTTAAGATTGTTTTTTGTCAAGATTATCGAGTTAGAGAACTCTGAATGTTATCGAGTTTGGATGTGTTACATGCTTATCGAGTTTGGATTTGTTACTTGCTTATCGAGTTTGGATGTAATCTAATGCCTATCGAGTTTGAATATTTTATGATTATCGAGTTAGGTGCTTACTTTTTTAGTTATCGAGTTTGCCTTCCTTATGCTTTTCGAGTTTGGATTATGGTATTTATCGAGTTAGGAAATATTTTTTTCTTATCGAGTTTGGTTAATATAAAGGCTTATCGAGTTTGAAACAGCCTTATCGAGTTTGGAACAAAAATGGTTTTCGAGTTTAGAACAAAAATGGTTTCCGAGTTTGGGATGATTATCGAGTTTAGTCCAAAAATTTTTCCGTGTTAAGTCTAAACTGTTTTTTTTAGTTGAGTTATTAATCTCTTACTTATTTCACTCCGAGACAGGAGTTTCGAAATGGAACTATCACGTATGGGTTCTAGTTTTTCCATTTTTATGAAAAGAAATGCTGCCGAAATTTTCTCAAAACATTTTTTAGTAATGTCATAAGTTTTTTTTTTGGAAAGATGATCGCGTTTCATGGTTATCTAAGTGTTGTGTTGATTCTTATGAGGATTGTATGTGTCTCTTGGTTTGATTTATCAAGTGTTGTATATGTGATGTTGACTTTATCTTGGGCGATTGTTTTCGGATATTATTTTTTTGTCTAACACTAACGAGCTAATCACCACTTGGCTTTTTGTTGGTTTATGAATCATTTCAGGTCTCTACATGGCAAAGAAATCTACACCTAGACACGAATTGATTCAAGGAGATGAAAGAGTAATCGCTAAGACAAACCATAGGATAGATCTCGATTCAATCACATGTCATGATACGTGTGCAATCATCATGGAAATACTTAAGAGGCACTTCATTTACAACCTCCTCACCATCACCACTGAAGTACCTGAAGTCTACTTAACACAGTTTTGGGAGACTATTGAAATTAGCAAAGATGAAAAGTCATTGGGGGTTCATCTCGATCACAAACTTATTGTGTTTGATGTACAAACTCTCCGCACTGTTCTCGGTTTGCCTAATGTCAAGAAATTCTCTCATATGTCGTCATTATCAGATGTTATCAGACTTCTTCGAGAACTGCAGTATGATGAATCAATAATCCAACTCAAAAACATATCCCACGTTGACAGGAAATACATTCCACAACCCTAGCTCACACTTTACTCAATTCTCACCAACAGTTTAACGGGCAAAGAAACTGGGCATGAACATCCTACTCTAGAAATGATGCAGATTTTCTGGGGGGTCGTCAAACAAGCTCAAATTGACTATGCTCAACTAATTTGGGTGGACATGGTTAATCACGCAAGACAGTTTCTCAAATCGTCTACCTCAAAAATTCCATTCTACAGATTCACAAAGTGTCTCATTGCTCATTTCATGGAGAAATACCCAGATATTGATCGTAGATCGGAAGACAAGAAACACCCCCCCTCTGTGGATCATAAATACTCTAAAACCAGGATTCAGAAGACAAACACTCAAAAACAAGGAACGAGAATTCCCGATAGTCTTATGCCTGATGATGTTCATGACACTGAGGCATATATTCTGTATTATGAAGCTCAGAAAATTGGTAAAGTGGGTTTGACTGTGACAAAGAAAAGGAAAACTTCTAAAAAGATAACTTCAACAGATGTTTCTACAATCATAACCAAAAAGGTCACAAGAGAGCCTACGAAGAAAGTGACAACTCTTCGAGATGAACCTACAGATGATGAAGGAGATGCTCAAAAGGAAACAGAAACTAAAAAACTCGCAAAGACTTCAAGCAAGAAGGCAGAAAAGGGAAAAGCTATAGTAACTCAAGAAGAATCAGTAACCTCACCAATGTCTGAATCCGAAGAAGATGAACAACTGCAACTCACCTTAAGAAAGAGCAAAGAATCTGAAGAGGAAAGAATTGCAAAAGTTACTAAGAAAGGTGAAGGTTCTGGAACTCAAGAGCCGGTAAGCCCAACTCCAGAATCAGAAAGAGATGATCAAACATCAGAAGAAACACATTCACAAACCAAGTCATCCTCTGAACAAGGTGATGATAACTCTGAAGATGAAGCTGAGTCATCAAGTTCTGATCCAAATGAATCTCTTGATAAACCGGCTGATACTGAAGTTGAAGTTGAAGCTTCAAAAGACAAAGACGGTGAGGAATCCGAGAATGAAGAAAGTAGTGAAGAGGAAGATAAATCGGAAAGTGAAGAAGTTAATGATGAAGAAGATGTGAATGATGAAGATGATGAGGAATCGGATGGTGAGAAAAAGGATGAGCTTCTCGAAACTAGTCAAGATACCTCTATTGACGTTGTAGGAATTGATGAAGGACCACCAAAAGTTCAACCACAACAACAACCTTTATCACAACCTCAAAGTCATCCTCTACAAAGCCCTAACACTACTGTTGTTCACTCAAGCTTGTTGAAATCACTACATGACCAATACGACGCACTTGAAAAGCAAGTTCATGAACAACAACGTGATGTTGAAGCTTTCAAGATCTACAATGTGGATAAAGCAGTTGAGGAACAGGTAAAACTGATATTACCGAGGGAAGTTAAGAACTATGTTCAGAAGGAACTTCCTTCTGCTGTGAGACATTATGTCAACAGGAATCTTGCAGAGATTGTTTCTCACAGGTTTCAAACTACACCAATCACTGTTCAGACTCTACCTCCAAAACCTTCCATTAGTGATCTCAAAGGCAAATTATTGGAAGCGATTGTGAATGATCCAGAGGAAAATGATCTACGCAAGGCACTTATCAAGTCTATCAAGAAAGCTGAAAAGAAAAGCGAATCCTGCAAAAAGACTATTGCTACTAAGCGTAGACATGATGATTCCGACCCTGACGATCAGCCACAACCTGATAAGAGGAAGAAAGTGTCCGGTTCCACCTCCAGATCTCCTACCATAACCGCAACCGCTAACGTTTCTGCTGATCCAAACCCTCCACAATCAACTGCGGATCCTCACCCCTCACAAGAAGATGCTGAGGTCGATGTGGATGAAATCCCTCCACTTATCACCGAAACCATTACGGAACCGCCCAAGGATGCTCAGTTACTTCCAGCTCCTGAATGGATTAACCCTGATGCTCCTTCTTTTAACTGGTTTGAAGAAATGGTTGATGCATACCCTGATGACACTGAAGCTGAAGAAATGACTGAAGGATCTATTATAAGCTTCACAAAAAGAATCAAAAGGGTGATGCAGACTCAAAGACTTCAGCTGTCTGACTTGGTTAAGATCCGCAAAGCAGGGCTCACCGAGTTCAAAACATGCACCACTACTGAACTTGAGTTTGAATATAACGTGGATGAGGTTGCAAGAGCTCTGTCTGAAAACATTACTTGGGAAAAGAGACCTTCTTGGGATAAACTCTATCATGGCACGGAACCCCTCGTTGATGAATTCCATTATCAAGATTTCTCTCAACCATTACCCCTTGTTGGTCCTCCAAGTGATCCTAAGCTCCCTAAGCAATACTTCTTCAACAAAGACCTTCTCTATCTTATTCATGGGAACACGAATCCGAATCACCGTTATGCAACATCTCTCACCAAATTCAGGGCTGCCTCATATCCTCTGGAAACACTAGAAGATCAAATGAGAGGCCTGCATTCCACATCTATCTCCAAATATAATCATGAAGCTGCCTTATGTACGCTTCCCTGGCCAGAGATGCGTAAATGGTTCTACAAATACAAGCTGACATTCCGATCCAATCACAGAGTCTTCTCGAATCATCGCATTCTTGCCATCACAGCAGTCCCAAGTACCGAGAAAAGATATGGATATAACTTTCTTGATAAAATTGAGGTCCGCCGAAGTGATGATCAACTTTATACATTCAGTGAAGCTAACTATCATCGCTTGAACCTCAATGACATTGCTGACATATACTTGCTCAAGGTTCAAGGCAAACTTCAAAACTTGTCCGGTAGCCTTCAGTATGACGTCATCAACTCCATTTTGCTCTTCATGCGCCAAACCATTATCAAAGCAAGAGTCGAAGATGCACAACTTGGGGTCGAAAGTTACCAAAAGTCACTCAACTTTACTGCTCCACAGTTATATCCTCCTAACATCCCGCATTTAAGACCTTTCATCTTCAACAAAAAACCTTTTGGAGTGGTTTACCCGCACAACGATGGTTACCGTTTCATGAAATACGAAGAGGTTCATAAGTTCGGGGATCAGACTCTCAGATTTGTCAGAATTCAGCTGAATGAAAAGCTCAAAGAATATGATAGTGGGATTAAAGTGGGATGGAATAAAAGAGATGTGAAAGAAGCACTTAAGTTCTTGGCTAGGATTGATCAAAAGCTGAGGTTCAGGGAGCAGATACGCACTTTGGAGAGCTTAATTGGAGCAAGGGAACCTATTCCGAATATACTCACTTACCGCCGTCCAGACACTCCTCGAATATGATCAGTTTGGTATAACATTAACTTTGTTTCATCATAATTTTTTCTTCATCTATAACTTTGGTTTGTGCACACATAACAGTGTACAACCCGTGCTTGTAATTAAAGGACCCTGAGGTACGCTTCAGTGCCTCAATCCTTATATAAGGAGCGAAGGCTTCTTACTTTTGAGTAGAACTAATCAAACATTTTCTAATTTTCATAATTCTGCTCAAAAGACAAGTATTTCACCTTAATGAGTATTCACTTGTTGAGGGGGAGCACTTGAAAACTCATCGTTTTGGAAAACAAAAGTTCTTGTTGATATCTCCCCATAAGACTCAAAAAGCATATTTTAATCAAATGTTTCTCAAAAACAACATCTTATATGCTATTTTTGAGGGGGAGAAAAGAAAAGTGATTAAAATATGAAAGTTAAAAGTTGCTGAAAAGTCAAATCTCATGCGAGCTAGACTCAGATTCACCCAGGAATTGACGAAACATAAAAGTTAGTAAATTCGAAAAGACTTTTCCTCGACGGGTAATAACATCAAGTTAGTTACTAGAGCTAGTTGTCACCTAAAAGCTGACAATGGAACTCTTTAACTAGCCACGTAAGCGTGTCTCAAAAAGGATTAGTCTTAGTAGAAATGTACCATTTCGAGAAACTTTCTGTGGACTTGACCATTCCGGGTAATAACTTCAAGCTAGTCTAACTAGTGATGTAAGCGTGTCTCGAATCGGTCTTGTTCACTGAAAGTGGATCAATTCAAAAAGTGCTTGCTCCTCCCGCATGTGCAAATTTATTAAATACATATGAGCACATGTGAAGGGGGAGCCCTTCATAAGTAAAACATAAAACTCTCAAAGTGTTAAACAAAATGTTTGATAAACACAAACACTTTGAGAGATTTTCAAAGGTTTAAATGGCAATTATAGGATAGTCATGGAGTTATAAGGTGACTAAGGTTAGGAAATAACCGTCCTATGATCCGCCTAAGCCGGAGGGATCTACCCAAGGACATCACCAATAGTTAGAACTAGAAGTCCTTAGGTTTGATACGAAAAAAGGAGTAAAGAATGAAAGGAGAAAGAAGGGGTTGAAGAATTAAAAAGAAAAGTAAAAAAAAAGGTGAAAAGAAATAGCCCTCCATGTGATTCAACCTTAGGGCAGACACCGGGTTCAACTCGTATGCTACTGGTTGTTGCTAAGGCGACGCCGGTATTGAAGATAAAGTCGTCATGGACCCAGTGACGCACTGCACTTAACCTTCTAGCCACTCAAGTTCTCTTAAAAGAGCTTGTTTCATTCTCACGGGGAACCAGTGTAATCTATCGACTTATCTCTTAGAGATAGTTGATATTGAAGCAGGAGACCCCTCCCTAGTCTCCGTATAGGAAACCTAAGTGAGCACTTATCGAGTCTAGAGCCATGAGATACATCAAAGATCTCTAAGGAACACTTAGTATTTCTACAACTGGTGTTCTACATCAATGGGTACCAGCTGTAAATTATCGAGTCCTTCGCGAATCTTAGCAATCTACCAAGAACGTTTATGAGAGAATTACATATGTATTTCTCAATGATTGAACGGAAATTCCTGCCAGGGTCAACATCAAACAGCCCTGACAGTAGGTCACTTCGGTAACCCCACAAGGGTTACGCTTAGTGTTCGTGGTGGTTCTTTAGCGATCTACAGTCGTGGAGTGATCCCCAGCGACTCACCCAGTCATTGAGCTACCTAGTAGGTCTCGTAAGCTTCTTCGGGAGTATCTGATATGGGAACGGCCTGGATAAGGATTAGAAGGAGTCTTCACAATATGCTGTTGACAAGCTCTAATTCCTTATCTGTAAGTACCGGTTGATTATTGCTAACTGTTTACTTGCAGGTACATCTCCTCCATGATGGTAGATTCCAGCATGCTTATACATACATCTTGAAGCAAATGAATGCTCCCCCAAAGATCTTAGCACCACAAAGTTCAAAGAAATATTCTATGCCAAAAAGAAGAATCTGCAAAGTATAAAGACTAAAGATCAAAGTGTATGCAAAGGAACCTCGTGCTTTCGAAAGTCTAAAGTCCTAAGATGTATGAGCATGCTGGAATGGCGGACAACCACCACACACACAGAAGTGACGATTGGCAGAAAACTTCATAACATGATCACCATCACATCTACAAAGAACGAAGTACAAAGAACGATGAAAGATTTTTCTAACTATTTTTGAGGACGTCGACTACAAAGTCAAAGTATAGAAGATGACGACGTCAAGCAACCTTTGATGACCAACCCTTAGGGGGAGATTGTTGGGAATAGACTTTATTATTTCAAGTGTCGGTCATTGAGTTTTGGTATAGGTTGCATTACTTAGTTATAACGTTAGTTATTTTATAAGTTTTGTAAGTTTTATGCTTGGTTTATAGGTTTGGATAAAGTCTAAGGGCTAAGTATGTTATATTGTCTAAGTTTAGAGAAGCCCTAATCCTTACCTATAAATAGCTATGTATAACCTCATTTTGAGGTTGGTTGGTTCACTAGTAATATTATTTGTCTCTTATTTTCATTAGGTGTTCCTTCCACTCTCTCTTTCTACTTACTTTCTCTCTCTAGAATTCTTAAGTGATTATGTTATTAAAATGGTGACCTAACAGGAACATCCGCAGATTCTTCAGGAATGGTTCAGAACCTACATTATCTAAGATTTGATCGATGCACAACTTCAGACACCACTTCAGGACTATCTCGACCTTATGATGCCACAAACCTGATTTCACACAGAGGGACACCAGGAAGTCCCTAGACCAGACTTATATCCTCACTAGCTTTTACTATTATCCTAGCCACAGAAGGTGTGGGACATAGTCTAAAGAACTTGTTGTCTTTTGATTGTTGTACAAACAAAAATATATCAAGTATGACTCTATTATGTAAGGAATGGTTGTGCTATTCGTGATACCGGGTCACGTAGACCGAAACTTTCATGTATTATATTCAGGTGTTGTGAATATGATGATTTCTATTACCTATAGATCCTCATGGTCTCTTATGATTTGATGAAGAGAGATTTAAGCAAACCACTCCAAGCATGACGCAAGCTGCTGTTGGACAAGTCATTGCCAAGAACATAGCCACCGCCCTCACTAAGGAACTTACTCACGTGGAATTTATGGGGTGCAATCCTCCCTCCTTTAGCAGAACTAGAGACACAAAGGAATTTCTCAAATGGTTCGAAGAAATAGAAACAATATTTCAATGTGGCGACTGTCGTAAGGAAGACAAGGTTAAGTTCGCCACATGCACTTTTCAGGATCATGCCCAGGAATGGTGGACCAAACATATTAAGATGGTGGGAGTTGATGCTGCCTACTCACACTCTTGGGAGAAACTAAGATGGATGATGAGTATAACATTTTGTGTAGGAAATGAATTACGAGCAAAACAACAGGAAACACTAAACTTTACCATGGTAGGAAATGATGTTGACGAGTACACTACTCATTTTTATGAATTAACATGACTAGGTTCTGCAATGGATGAACCGGAAAGCAAGAAACTTAAAAGGTACATCGGGGGACTCTCAAATGAAATTCGTATGTTGATCATCGCATGGGAACCCGATACCATGTCTGAAGCTATCAAAATGGCGATCGAAGCAAAGGAACTCATAGTTCACGCCGAGACATCAGGAAACAATAGTGACAATAAAAGGAAGTGGAACAACAATCTAGGTTGGAATGCTGCTCAACAATCACCCAAAGGACAAGAAGTGAATAGAACCTTTGCTGCAGAACCGTACACAAAGAGAAGGTATATTGGAAAGTTACCTTACTGCAACTTGTGTAATCAACATCACCGAGGTCATTGCAGTAAAACGTGTGGAGTGTGCAAGAAGCAGGGTCATCGGACTGAAGACTGTAGGAAACTCACAAATCAAAAGACCCCAGGGAGTTGCTTCAAATGTGGAAACTTAGGGCATTTCAAGAATGACTGCTCGGAGCTAAGGAACAAGGAAAATCAGGAGCTTGGAATCAAGACTGAATCGCTCGAGGAATAGCGTGAGCTGTTGAAAGAGAACCGTCAGGATATTAGCAACATCAAGGATAACAACAATGCTTTAGCAGGAGGAGCTTTGTTTCAATATATAAACCGTAGTTCGAGCCCTTTAGGGTTGTATCTTTCCTTTTGTACTTACCGTTGGTACGATGACATAACCTAGTTGTATTAAGCACTTTTCTATCCAATGTAGTATCTATCCTTTGTTACCTAGGTGATAATCATAACCTTCGTTTACTCCATTTTCTATCCCAATCGCTCAGACTTCAATCGTTTCGCGACATTTTAGCATTGTCTTATCAGGGATTAGGCTGATTTCATTTTTGATGAATTAGTAGATTATTACCATTCGACAAGATTCACCCACGTATCCAATACACCATTCAAGCTATTTTACTATCATATGGGGAAATTGTTTTACAGAAAAAATTTCTGAAGTAAGCTATTTTATTACCATCCTATACATTGATTTTTCTGTCATTACACCAAGTATTTACTATTATTACGCGAAGAAATTTTCATGTTACTTGAAAGGAAACATCAGGATACCATTTTAATAACAATGCGTTGAACACCAGCTAAAACTTTTGAGAAAAGTTATGATATTTTGACAAAATCTAACATCGCATCATTATTCCTCAATTGTACATAGCCTGATAACCTATGTAAAATTCAGGAAGGATTATGCCATGAAGGAAATAATTATCTTTTCAAAGGATTGTTAATAACAATCTTCATTTAAAAGTTTTGTAAACAAAGGAACTCTTCCATAAACATCCCTTTTGCTGAACTATCCCTGGATACTTAACCCACCAGTCACTCACTTAGCCATTAAGTTGGATTTTCCCATTGACTTCCCTAAGAGAGACTTTCCGTATCAATTACATGCAGGATTCCTCTATACAGTAGAAGCAATGAAAGGATTACAGAACTATTAACCAGAACTAGAAGTATATAGTGAGAGAATTCATAACTCAACAACAAATCCTAAGATACCGCGAGACCATCAGAATCACC
Organism: Artemisia argyi; assembly: GCA_030686995.1. Taxonomy (NCBI): domain Eukaryota; kingdom Viridiplantae; phylum Streptophyta; class Magnoliopsida; order Asterales; family Asteraceae; genus Artemisia; species Artemisia argyi. The sequence goes on from CM060696.1 coordinate 44,242,534, forward strand.
ATCTCTGACTTAGTTTTTCACATTCTATCGTTTAAGGGTACTAGCTAGACTGAGCTACAGGATTGAACTCAATAAATGTCCGCAGAACAACACAATAGAAATAAACCAAGCTTCTAATTGAGACTGTAGAGCATTTCATTTAAACATGGCCTCATCTATACAAAAACTTTCCTGCAGTAAGTTTTCACAAAGGACAATTGTTTGAATCAAGAATATTGATGTAGATTCCTCTAAGGCAATATGTCTTTAGAAATTTCAGATAACCTCACCTTCATACCAAGCAAGGGATCAAACCAGAACATATCTCCTTATCTACATGGGAAAACAGAATAGACATTCATCGACACAACATCAAGTGATACGTTCGCCTTGCCAATTACAACAATAAACTATTTCAGGACTTAAGTTAGTCTAAATACCTATGCTTGTAGTTATACTGATAACCACCAATAGGCATTATCCAACCTCAGGAACTAAATGTTAAGACATCTATGCATTTAAGTGAACATTTCCCTTTCTACCATTTTATCTTTGTTAGTGTTTTCACTTTTAAATAAAGTTGATGCGTTTACATAAATCACATACCTTGTGGAAAAATGATTTCTGAAATTCCTATTTTGAACAAGTACGATCCTTTTTGGTCAATCTTTAGCAACACTATTGTACAATGAGAAATATACATAGACATCAAACTTTGGTAAGCAATCTTAATCACAACATGTTTGAAAACATTTTTCTACTTCATAACTACTGAAATTTTGAATCATCAGGAAAAATATTACTTAGTAAATCATTTGCTCCATTTTCTAAATTCGTTTATTCAGAAAAAGATTTCAACCAAAACTCACAATCGCGAGACAAATTTTCAGAACCAATTTCCCTACAACATCGCTTATGCATTTAGGATTTGTGACTTAACAATAAAGAATATTTGGAATATGTGATGAAGGAATTAGGAAGGACATCACAAATTAATCACGAACTTCAGTAGTGGAGACTAAACCCAATAGACAAAGAAAGACATATGTCTTATCATCCGTTGGAACGAAACACAAGGAATCAAATTGTTACCCATATTCCATCCCTTTCAGATAACGCCAAGTTCGAAGGACCGAACGTTGTGGAATTAGTCACAAAGGTTTATTGTACCCATTTCAGTTATTCCTGTTAAGGAAACCGAATTCACCTTGGACTTCAGGTAATCATTTCAGAATTTCCTTCAGAAACCCATTTAGATGTAAACATCACCTATCACCCTCAGAACGATGGTCAAAGCGAGAGAACAATTCAAACATAGGAAAGTATGCTCAGAGCATGAGTGATTGACCCTAGAAATGGTTGGGCTAATCATTTAACATAAATCAAATACATCTACAACAATAGTTATCACACCAACAGCGAGAAACTGACAGAAGTTAGATTGGTACATAACACCCATCATTTGGATTGGGTATCCTGAACAACAAACCATCCAGATTCAAGTGGGAGAACAAACTAAGTTAAAAACATTGCCTTGGATTGGTATGATACAAATTGGATAACAAGAGAGGTTGAACCTTTAGCATATTGGACCATTTAAGATTCATTGTAGAATCGACCAACTAGCATACAAACTTGAGTTCTGGCAGAATTCAGCAGTATATATTACCAGTATCACATTTAAAACATTTAGAAGCGCAGACCATCGATTGATGGGCCAAACTCAGAAAAAGCTCAACTCACTAGTCTAGTAGGCATTCATGAAATAACCAGAAATTTCCTACAAGTCAAGAATCAGTTACAAGTTCAATAAGTTGTAAACCATTAAAACTTCAAGTTGGTAGGCAGGGTTATGTTGAAAGTTCTGCCCAGGAAAAGCAAGTTATCATTCAGAAAACTTGGAAAGTTAAACCCGATATACACTGGACCAGGTAATATTTCAGACAGAATAGGCCTAGTGGCCGTCAGACTTGAGCCATGTTAGAGAACAACAGGATTACACAACCATGTATTATCATCTTTTCGGATTAGTCAATCATAATCCCATTTGGAAAGGAATCCAACCCAAAGTCAAACATAAACCTTGTAGGAGAACCAACATAAATCATGGACCGTGTGGTCAAACAGTTGAAGCAGAGTCGAATTCCTATCGTTAGAGTTCACTGGAATTACAGAATATCATCACCTTTTCACATATATGTTTTCAGAAACCAACATAAACTGAACTTCGGGACGAAGTTCCTTTTAGAGGGGAAGACTGTCACAACTCACCATTTCAGGTCATTTCCCGAACTTTGGAAAAACACTATTCATCAAAACACTATTCACCAGTTTACTATTCATCATATTTGGTGTCAGTTTGACATTCAGAGAAGCATTCAGAAATTTTACTATTCACTGAACACTATTCATTGCTGGAAAAGATTTCATCATTCACGTGCATTATTCATTTCATCGTAAATTTAGTTTACGGGTATTTAAATTCGCGTAACCGGATGGGTTTAGGTGCGAATTCAGTTCATTATCAGTAAGGACATTGCATATGGACTAGAGACAGTCTGCATATCATCATAGCAATATTTTCATGTTATACCACTCTTAGGATTTTCAAATTTATATATTTGATACATTTAACGTTTTCCTTATAATTATTTATAAATAAACGTTAACATCCGGTTTATACACGACGAATATATCTAAATATTCTCACAATGGTCCCGACATATTTTTATATCCATTATAACATCATAAAAGTTATTACATTCATTTACCCAATATTTTGGAATTTTACGTTTTCCAGTTCAGCGTTTTACGCGAATTACGCGTTTTTAACCCGCGTTTCCAGTTTTAACAACGTTCAAGCAACCCGATGGAACTTACCATTCATTTTATTTTATTATGGAGTATTTTGACAAGTTTAGTCATTCTTTCAAGTTTCATATTTTTACGATGCCCGAATTTACGTTTCGCGGTTTAAAACTTTACGTTTTGCGATTAACGGAACCAAAACCGACTCCGTGAACTTGATTACCAAGCTTCCCACACACATTTAACTAACATGTGCAGCCCCCCCCCCCCCCCCCCCCCCTCATTAGTCTTCACATTGACCATATAATTACAAGTATGCCATTGAAATTATATAATATTTACCAAAAACCTCCAAAACATTTCACTTGTAAAATTTTTGGATCAAAAAGTGCTCATTTCTCTTCTCCATCACAAAACCCACGACCCAAATCAATACTCCATGATCAAGTGATGATTTTCCAAAGTACAAAGCATCAAAGTTGTTCATTTTATCATCCTAATCAAGAATCATACCACAAAAACACAAGTAATCCAAGGTTTCTAATCATCTCATCACCTATTATTTCAAAGTGAGTATTCAAAATTATTTTTATGTTTTCATCTAATTAACATATGTATCTTATGGTATTCATGCTTAATTTCATGCACAAACTAGTTATACCACTTTATTTTTGTATAATTTTTGAACATACAAACCCTAGATTGTGATTTAGGTGTTCCCTTGTTAAATTAACTTGATTACTAGTCATTAGGAACCCACGGCACCCTAATAAGGTGTATGGTATGATTAGTATAGATTTGTGGAGTTTGCAAGAGTTTTGGTTGATGTAGAAACTAGTTTTGAACCTTGGAAATGGTTTTGTAACAAGTAAATATACCTACTGTCCCATTTTGTTAAATTCTAAAAAATCAGTAAATACAAAGTAAACTTTGGCAAAATTTTTAGAAAATACTTTAAAAAACGAATCCGTAGGCGAAAGAACGGATTAAAAAGAGTTTATAATGAAGAAGTTATGATTTTTGCAAGTTTATTGACAAAAACTATTTTCCGGAAAAATACATGCTGTTGGACGTTTTTCGTCGGACAAAAAGAGGCTTTAGACGTAACCCGGAGGAGCCAAGCTTTCCAAAATATATTACTACATACTAAGACGTAACCGTGGATATAAAGAACAAATAAAACGGGATTATAACGACAAAGATATTCACGTTTGAATATCGGCAAAACTCATTTTTGATTGACAGCTTTTAGAAATATTAACACTAAAACTACGTAGTAACTCTAGATTTCTAGAAATAATACCAAGTACCCAATTTTATAACTAATGAAGTATTAGTTATTACAAGTATATTTTTATCACTACAAGGCGTTATTTCAAGGATTTCAACACTAACATGGAAACATACGATATATATATATATATATATATATATATATATATATATATATATATATATATATATATAAGTATATATATTGCAACTAGCTTTATTTTTCTAATAGCTATATTTTTTCTAAGTCTTGGAAAATGTGTATTTTTGATAACAACAAGTATTTTTCAAAGAGTAGAGTGGTATAGAAAACATGTGCATGGACATTCATAACATCATTTGGTGATCTAAAGTAGATCGTTCATCATTCACATAGGTTGCGGCTAGTGTGCGCGCCTTGTTGTTTTCAGCTCATTACATGTTCATGGTACCATCATATTAGGTTACGGCAGCTAATTGTTCATTGTTGTTCTTTTCACTTCATCGCGGTTTCATCAGTTAAGGTGAGTTTTCATAGCCCCGTTTTCAATTCAACATTTTTTATTGTTTTCAAATCCCACCGGGGAATACATTGCATCAATCATTTTAGTACGAGCCCAAGTACCAAAACATATGTACATTGCTTAAGTTGCTTTACCATTCAGTTAAAGTCCCCTATTTATTATCATGAACCGTTAATTTGCCGGTAAGCGAGAGTGAGTGGATAGATCTATTGAGGGTGACGCCTCCATCCGTGGTAGTGATTACCAACCGTAAGCGGATGCATTTCATTTTGACACAGTTATGAGTGTTCTGGTAAAACATTCGGGAGGGGCATATAATTTCATCAGTCATAGCTTCGGGGTCATGAGCTTAAGGTCTATTGTACAATTTTCATGAGATTTTTATCTTGCACTTTTACTTGTGGTGGCCGT